>CAWUFW010003461.1:1200000-1705000 GCA_963921515.1 Calotriton arnoldi | reverse complement strand
CAATACCTCTCTCTCTCTACCTCTTTCCACCCCTCTACCTCTCTCTCTACCTCTCTCTCCCTACCTCTCTCTCTATACCTCTCTCTCTACCTCACTGCCACTCTACCTCTCCCTCTACCCCTCTATCACTCTAACTCTCTCTCTACCTCTCCCTCTCTCCACCTCTCTAACTCTCTCTCTCTACTTCTCTACCTCTCTCTCTCTACTTCTCTACCTCTCTCTCTCTACCTCTCTCTCTACCTCACTACCACACTACCATCTCCTTCTACCTCACTACCACTCTACCATCTCCTCTCTACCTCTCTAACTCTCTACCTGTCTCTCTCTACCTCTCTCTCTACCTCTCTCTCTACCTCTCTACCATCTCCGTCTACCTCTCTAACTCTCTACCTATCTCTCTACCTCTCTCTCTACCTCTCTCTCTACCTCACTGCCACTCTACCTCTGCCTCTACCCCTACCCCTCTATCTCTCTACCTCTCTCTCTCTACCTCTCTCTCTCTACCTCTCTCTCTCCACCTCTCTAACTCTCTCTCTACCTCTCCCTCTCTCCACCTCTCTAACTCTCTCTACCTCTCTCCACCTCTCTCTTTCTACCTCTCTCTCTCTACCTCTCTAGCTCTCTACCTCTCTCTCTCTCTCTACCTCTCCAACTCTCTCCCTCTCTCTACCTCTCTCTACCTCTCTAACTCTCTACCTATCTCTCTACCTCTCTCTCCACCTCACTGCCACTCTACCTCTGCCTCTACCCCTACCCCTCTATCTCTCTACCGCTCTCTCTCTACCTCTCTCTCTCTACCTCTCTCTCTCCACCTCTCTAACTCTCTCTCTACCTCTCCCTCTCTCCACCTCTCTAACTCTCTCTACCTCTCTCTCTACCTCTCTCTCTCAACCTCTCTCTCTCAACCTCTCTCTCTCTACCTCTCTCTCTCTACCTCTCTCTCTCTACCTCTCTCTCTACCTATCTCTCTACCTCTCTCTCTACCTATCTCTCTACCTCTGTCCACCTCTCTACTTCTGTCCACCTGTCCACCTCTCTACCTCTGTCCACCTGTCCACCTCTGTCTACCTCTGTCCACCTGTCCACCTCTGTCTACCTCTGTCCACCTGTCCACCTCTCTACCTCTGTCCACCTGTCCACCTGTCCACCTCTGTCTACCTGTCCACCTGTTCACCTCTCTACCTCTGTCCACCTGTCCACCTGTCCACCTCTCTACCTCTCTACCTCTGTCCACCTGTCCACCTCTCTACCTCTGTCCACCTCTCTACCTCTGTCCACCTCTCTACCTCTGTCCACCTGTCCACCTCTCTACCTCTGTCCACCTGTCCACCTCTCTACCTCTGTCCACCTGTCCACCTCTCTACCTCTGTCCACCTGTCCACCTCTCTTCCTCTGTCCACCTGTCCACCTCTCTACCTCTGTCCACCTGTCCACCTCTGTACCTCTGTCCACCTCTCTACCTCTGTCCACCTCTCTACCTCTGTCCACCTCTCTACCTCTGTCCACCTATCTACCTCTGTCCACCTGTCCACCTGTCCACCTCTCTACCTCTGTCCACCTGTCCACCTGTCCACCTCTCTACCTATGTCCACCTCTGTACCTCTCTACCTCTGTCCACCTCTCTACCTCTGTCCACCTGTCCACCTCTCTACCTCTGTCCACCTGTCCACCTGTCCACCTCTCTACCTCTGTCCACCTGTCCACCTCTCTACCTCTGTCCACCTGTCCACCTCTCTACCTCTGTCCACCTGTCCACCTGTCCACCTCTCTACCTCTGTCCACCTGTCCACCTGTCCACCTCTCTACCTCTGTCCACCTCTCTACCTCTCTACCTCTGTCCACCTCTCTACCTCTGTCCACCTGTCCACCTCTCTACCTCTGTCCACCTGTCCACCTCTCTACCTCTGTCCACCTGTCCACCTCTCTACCTCTGTCCACCTCTCTACCTCTCTACCTCTGTCCACCTCTCTACCTCTGTCCACCTGTCCACCTCTCTACCTCTGTCCACCTGTCCACCTCTCTACATCTGTCCACCTGTCCACATCTCTACCTCTGTCCACCTCTGTCCACCTCTGTCCACCTCTGTCCACCTCTGTCCACCTCTCTCCACCTCTCTCCACCTCTGTCCACCTCTCTACCTCTGTCTACCTCTGTCCATCTCTGTCTACCTCTGTCCACCTCTCTACCTCTGTCCACCTCTCTACCTCTGTCCACCTCTCTACCTCTGTCCACCTGTCCACCTCTGTCCACCTCTGTCTACCTCTGTCCACCTCTGTCTACCTCTGTCCACCTCTGTCCACCTCTGTCCACCTCTGTCTACCTCTGTCCATCTCTGTCTACCTCTGTCCACCTCTCTACCTCTGTCCACCTCTCTACCTCTGTCCACCTCTCTACCTCTGTCCACCTGTCCACCTCTCTACCTCTGTCCACCTCTGTCCACCTCTGTCCACCTCTGTCCACCTCTGTCTACCTCTGTCCACCTCTGTCCACCTCTCTACCTCTGTCTACCTCTGTCCATCTCTGTCTACCTCTGTCCATCTCTGTCTACCTCTGTCCACCTCTCTACCTCTGTCCACCTCTCTACCTCTGTCCACCTCTCTACCTCTGTCCACCTCTCTACCACTCTCTACATCTCTACATCTGTCTAGCTCTCTCTCTACCTCTATACACCTCTCTACCTCGCTACCTCTCTCAAATATAGCTACAACGTCTACATATAATACGGTACACTAAGTGGCCGCCGCAGCCTAAAATCACTTCTTGTCCTTAAAAAAAAACAATCATTACCATATCCAATATATCTCCCCTTTATGACCTTATAAGTATTTACTTCTGCAGCACAATATCCTTTCGTCAACAACATCAAATGTTGCACAGCTAAACACTTATAAGGTCCCAAAGGCGAGACCTATTGGCTATGCCAATGCTTGTTCTTACAAGTTATAGAAATGACTGAGCAATTAATTTACTGAGTATTAACTGTGTCACACCGTGTAAGATTTTAAGACAACTACCACTTCGAAGAGAAAGCATGAACTTTTGAATCTCCATCGGTAGTACAGCCAAGTGCCCAAAGGGAGTAACCTGGGTTATTCAACTGGAGTGCAACAGCATTATTAGCCCCACCACAAACTGATAAATGCCGAGATCCACCCAGGATACTACCCAGTTACTACCAACTACCTCTCAACCGCTAAGAAAAGGTCTCACACTGCACCTTACTATTTTACCTGACCCAAATTCTACGCCCAATCTCACTCACTGCTTTTGTCTAATCATTACCTGACCCTAACCTACCCCGGACCTCATTTCAACGTAAAGGCAACCTAATCAAATCCATAGCATGTACATGACCCCAACGGTGTACCTTACTCTGTACCTACTCCAACCCAACTGTAACACATTATCTTACCAAGCAATAACCCTAATCTTAACTTTGAGCCTCACTGTAGTTACATTAACACATGCCAGTTAAGGGAACTTCTCGGATTTAATGACAGAAGTTATCCGATCCCAGTCTTCAACTCCGATAGCTCAACCTCAACTGAAATTATTAAAACATGAACCACAATTACACATGTGATGTTGGAGCACTGGCATGGAATCCTCTCGCATACCAATAGAGTATTAAACACCACACCCCACCACGTTGCCAATCCAAACTTGTTTTTTTTCTGACTTACCGAGACTGATTACTTGTCACTACTCGCACATTCAGAACAGTTTCCCCCACAGCTTCTAATTCACGGTTAACTTGATCATCTCAGCCTGTCCTTTGTTGTAATCTTTCCTGAACATTCTTCATGTGCTAATTTAATTATCAACATCCTTATCCTTACTTAAGGAACAATCTGATATTTTATTAATAACCTCTCTCTATAACACTCAGCTCTTTGCAGCTCTATGAAAACCTTAATACATCTTCATCTAATGACTCACCATTAATCCAGACATTTACTACTAGTTCCTTCACTTTTCCTAGAATCAGATCTTACCTCAGTGCCCCGTCCCACTCACTCGCTCAAGAAGCCGATTCTGAATTTACTTCTTTACGTTCTCCTTACCCTCTTCAAATCGGTAATCTGGAGACAGTCGCCCATGATATTCCTTATTCCTTTAACATACACATTCAACATCCTCCTTTGAGATAAGCAGGCATTATCTTTCCTTCCAACCTTTCCCACATTCAAAATATGGACCGTCTGTTTGTGAATCTATCTTGTAACTTCCGCACTTGCTTTTTAAAGTGTTGCACTGCCCATAAAAATCTAGAGTTTCTCGTTCTATCACTGAATATACCTGTCCTGTCCCTCTAAGCCTCTTTGATGCAGACCTTACTCTTCTTTCCAGCCCTTCACTCCTGTGAGCTAAAGCTATTTCTCTGTCCACTTTACTTCCATCAGAGGCTACGCAAGTTATACCCGGTATATCAAATTGTCCTAACACTGGTGTGTTACTTATACCTTCCCTCATCTTGTTAAATGCTCATTCACATCCACTAGTCTCTTCAAAAGATAACTTTTTTCCCTCTATTAAACCGCTCAGTGGTTCCACAATCAGCAAGGCTGGTGCCATTTAGACAAGTATTTGGAAAACACACCTCATCCGAACAATTATGTTAGTTGATGTTTAATGATAGTATAGTGAAGGAAATAAAACCAGCATTGGTAAATGCAATAAGTTTTGCATATGTGATTAATAATAAGCTGTTTTTTGATGTAAGTTGTAGCTGGGTGAGCAGTTGAGCAATATAAGTTATTGAAGCCCCTTTTAAGATTTATATAAAATGTGAGGCTACTTAATGGAAAGCTTGGAGTAAGTAGCATCCAGAGACTCCAAAGGAGCTCCCCGCAGCTATGCAAGAATCGAGGGACATCCCCAGCTGGAAGGGGTGCTTAACCATAGATCAAAGAGGACCAGAAAAGCTGAACAATCTGGATACCAAAGGGTCGAAGAAGAAAAGCCAGTCCAAGGGGAACAAAACACCCTAATTGCAGAATCACTGCAACCACAGCGTAGAAACAGAGAATCCTTGTAGAAAAACTCCCTGCACGGATCGAAGAATAGCAACAACACCACTACCTACACTCTGCATAAAAAACATAGTTCTGAGAACCAAAACACTATGCGTGACCCCTGGAACCAAACAGTTGTGTAAACAGAGCGAGGGAAAGAGGCCCCTGAGCAATAGCGCAATGGTGAGATGTGGTACCATAGGCAACAGCATAACAAAAGTAAAGCGCATCTGGCAGCCAGCTAGGAGAGACAAACGCAGAGACCAGCCGAAGTGATCTAGATTCGCTCATTGCAATCTCCGTGGGAAAAAATGAAATGTGGCACCACCTGCAGCCACCAAACCCATGGAAGTTTCTGCCGCAGAAGGGAAATTTGACAGCAACTGCAGTCGCTTAAGAAAAGTAAAGCATTCAGTGGCCTGGCAGCACCGGCTGCAGTAATAACAAGCATTTACAATGCAATAGGTCTCGCATTAGTTGGAGCTATTGGCATTGGAAAGACAATGCCATTTATTTATGTGTTTAAAAAACCTGCAATAATAGAAGGCATTGTCATTTACAATACCAATAGGTCAAAGTTTCTAAAATGCGAGACCTATTGCATTGCAAATGCTTGTTATTAGGTCTCGCCCTGAAGCCAGCGCTTGCGCTGGTCTGGGCGAGACATTTTGTAAGTGGGCATTTAGAAATGCGACCACTTTTTTTTGGGCTTGCCTAGAGCGTGCGAGTACGCGCACAATGACGAGCAGAGGCGCCATATGGCTTTCCTCTCTCGTCATGGTGCGCGCACATCGCACACCATTTGCCAGCCTGCTTGCACGTGCACAGCTGCTGCTCGCACTCCTTCCTCCCTTCTCCCCCTCCCTTTTCGTGAGCTTTGATGAAGCTCCTCTGCTGCTGGCATTCCCCCTTCCCTTCTCGCCCAGCCCTTCTTGTCTAACTTTCTCTCTCTCTCGCCTGCCTCTGCTGCTGGCATTCCCCCCTCCCTTCTCGCTCAGCCCTTCTTGTCTAACTTTCTCTCTCTCTCGCCTGCATTGGGTCGAAATCTGATTATGGAAAACAAGCACTGGTCACCCAAAACGAGTTCCGTGCCCACCACTCTCTACCTCTCTCTCTCTCTCTGCCTCTCTCTCTACCTCACTACCACTCTACCATCTCCTTCTACCTCTCTAACTCTCTACCTCTCGCTCTCTACCTCTCTCTACCTCTCTCCCTCTCTTTCTACCTCTCCCTCTCTCTCTACCCCTCTCTCTACCTCACTGCCACTCTACCTCTGCCTCTACCCCTATCCCTCTCTCCACCTCTCCCTCTCTCCACCTCTCCCTCTCCACCTCTCCCTCTCTCCACCTCTCTCTCTCTACCTCTCTCTCTACATCTCTACCTCTCTCTCTCTAACTCTCCCTCTCTCCACCTCTCTACCTCTCTCTCTACCTCTCTCTCTCTACCTCTCTCTCTCTACCTCTCTCTCTACCTCTCTCTCTCTACCTCTCTCTCTCTACCTCTCTCTCTCTACCTCTCTCTCTACCTCACTACCACTCTACCATCTCCTTCTACCTCACTACCACTCTACCATCTCCTTCTACCTCTCTACCTCTCTAACTCTCTACCTCTCTCTCTCTACCTCTCTCTCTCTACCTCTCTCTCTCTACCTCTCTCTCTCTCTACCTCTCTCTCTCTACCTCTCTCTCTCTCTACCTCTCTCTCTCTCTACCTCTCTCCCTCTCTCTCTACCTCTCTCCACCTCTCTCTCTCTACCTCCCTCTCTCTACCCCTCTCTCTCTACCCCTCTCTCTCTACCCCTCTCTCTCTACCCCTCTCTCTCTACCCCTCTCTCTCTTTTCCTCTCTCTACCTCTCTCTCTCTACCTCTCTCTACCTCTCTCTCTACCTCTCTCTCTCTACCCCTCTCTCTCTACCCCTCTCTCTCTACCTCTCTCTCTACCTCTCTCTCTACCTCTCTCTCTACCTCACTACCTCTCTACCATCTCCTTCTACCTCTCTCACTCTCTACCTATCTCTCTCTCCCTCTCTCTCTCCCTCTACCTCTCTCTACCTCTCTCTACCTCTCTCCACCTCTCTACCTCTCTCTCTCTACCTCTCTCTCTCTACCTCTCTCTCTCTACCTCTCTCTCTACCTCTCTACCTCACTACCTCTCTACCATCTCCTTCTACCTCTCTAACTCTCTACCTATCTCTCTACCTCTCTCTCTCTCCCTCTACCTCTACCTCTCCCTCTACCTCTCCCTCTACCTCTCCCTCTACCTCTCTCTCTACCTCTCTCCACCCCTCTACCTCTCTCTCTTTACCTCTCTCTCTCTACCTCTCTACCTCACTACCTCTCTACCATCTCCTTCTACCTCTCTAACTCTCTACCTGTCTCTCTCTACCTCTCTCTACCTCTCTCTCTACCTCTCTCTCTACCTCTCTCTCTACCTCACTACCTCTCTACCATCTCCTTCTACCTCTCTAACTCTCTACCTGTCTCTCTCTACCTCTCTCTCTACCTCTCTCTCTACCTCTCTCTACCTCTCTCTACCTCTCTCCCCCTCTCTCTCTACCTCTCTCTCTCTACCTCTCTCTCTCTCTACCTCTCCCTCTCTACCTCTCTCTCTCCCTCTCTACCTCTCTCTCTCTCTACCCCTCTCTCTCTCTACCTCTCTCTCTCTACCTCTCTCTCTCTACCTGTCTCTCTACCTCTCTCTCTACCTCACTGCCACTCTACCTCTCCCTCTACCCCTCTAACTCTCTACCTCTCTCTCTACCTCTCCCTCTCTCCACCTCTCTAACTCTCTCTCTCTACCTCTCTACCTCTCTCTCTCTACCTCTCTCTCTACCTCACTACCACTCTACCATCTCCTTCTACCTCTCTACCTGTCTCTCTCTACCTCTCCCTCTCCCTCTCCCTCTACCTCTCCCTCTACCTCTCTCCCTCTCTCTCTCTCTCTCTCTCTCCTGCTCTCTCTCTCCCTCTACCTCTCTCTCTCTACCTCTCTCTCTCTACCTCACTGCCACTCTACCTCTCCCTCTCTATCTCTCTACCTCTCTCTCTACCTCTCCCTCTCTCCACCTCTCTAACTCTCTCTCTACCTCTCTACCTCTCTCTCTACCTCTCTCTCTACCTCACTACCACTCTACCATCTCCTTCTACCTCTCTACCTGTCTCTCTCTACCTCTCTCTCTACCTCTCTCTCTCTCTCTACCTCTCCCTCTACCTCTCCCTCTCCCTCTCTCTCTCTACCTCTCTCTCCATCTCTCTCTCTCTCTCTCTCTACCTCTCTCTACCTCTCTCTCTCTACCTCTCTCTCTCTACCTCTCTACCTCTCTCTCTCTACCTCTCTACCATCTCCTTCTACCTCTCTAACTCTCTACCTCTCTCTCTCTACCTCTCTCTCTCTACCTCTCTCTCTACCTCTCCCTCTATCTCTCTCTCCCTCTATCTCTCTCTACCTCTCCCTCTCTCTCTCTCTCTCTCTCTCTCTCTCTCTCTCTCTACCTCTCTCTCTCTCTACCTCTCTCTCTCTCTACCTCTCTCTCTCTACCTCTCTCTCTACCACTCTCTACCTCTACCTCTCTACATCTCTTTCTCTACCTCTACCTCTCTACCTCTCTCTACCTCTCTCTCTACCTCTCTCTCTACCTCTCTCGCTACCTCTCTACCTCTCTCTCTACCTCTCTCTCTCTACCTCTCTCTCTCTACCTCTCTCTACCTCTCTCTCTACCTCTCTACCTCTCTCTCTCTACCTCTCTCTCTCTCTACCTCTCTCTCTCTACCTCTCTACCTCTCTCTCTCTACCTCTGTACCTCTGTCCACCTCTCTACCTCTGTCCACCTCTCTACCTCTGTCCACCTCTCTACCTCTGTCCACCTCTCTACCTCTCTCTACCTCTGTCCACCTCTCTGCCTCTTTCTACCTCTGTCCACCTCTCTACCTCTCTCTACATCTCTACATCTGTCTAGCTCTCTCTCTACCTCTATACACCTCTCTACCTCTCGCTACCTCTCTCAAATATAGCTACAACGTCTACGTATAATACGGTACACTAAGTGGCAGCCGCAGCCTAAAATCACTTCTTGTCCTTAAAAAAACCAATCATTACCATATCCAATATATCTCCCCTTTATGACCTTATAAGTATTTACTTCTGCAGCACAATATCCTTTCGTCAACAACATCAAATGTTGCACAGCTAAACACTTATAAGGTCCCAAAGGCGAGACCTATTGGCTATGCCAATGCTTGTTATTTAATGTATGTGAGCTAAAAAACTGCAAAGAACAATTTCTCACATTTTCACATATGGAAAACTAGCCATACAGCTACACGTTAATGCAAATCCTTTGTCCATTATTTTTTAGTTTATACAAATGATAAACTTCCTGACAGACACGTTCATTCTATCTATCAAATTAACATAAACACGGCAATAGTATAAAATGCTAATGTGCCGGCAGAGTGTCTTCCATTTAAAATGGAAGACACTCTGCCGGCACATTTTTAAACGCTCTGCATCCTTTAACAAGGTTTAATGAATGCCATACTATGTAAGTGGCTTACAGACCACCAACCTGGCCAAAAAGCAGTGATACTAAAACTGAGAGCAAACTCCAGAGAGCGAGAAAAACGCTGCTGGGCCGCGAGAGCATCAAACTCTTCCCGGGCTGCCTCTTAGCAACCATGAAGGTAACAGTCTCCTTACAGACAGTCCGGGCTGGCCCTGCCGCACCCACACCACCACGGTGCACAGGAGGGCTGGGAGCCCCCACAAGCAACCACACCCTGTGCCAAGAGGAGCCGCCGGCTGCTTAATTAAAAGGGGGTGAGGCTGAAGCAAGCATCTCCAACCCACCATCACCACCCCTCCTCTTCTCACGGAAGTGCAAATTAGGTACCATACAGTAAAAGGATGGATACGCGCGTTAATATGTGTGTTTGTCTTGGTATCTGGGTGTCTGGAAACGCACTGTACGGATTAGTAAAAGGGTAAACAGGGTCCGGATTAGTACAAACACCGTCCAGATTAGTACAAGGGTAAATGGGTGCAATGTTGTTTGACAAAAGCTATGTTGGCGAATGTCGGTGAAATTAAACAAATTTAGTGAGGTGGTCTGTGGTGAGCACAGGGAGGCCGGCAGTCAGGACAGGGGGGTGTATGGGCTTCCTTGGGAGGGCTGAGCTGTCAGTGACAGCGGATAGCAAAGCAGAGCTGTGACTGAGGAGAGACAGCTCGGTGGGCGGGGCTCGCCTTGGCTCATAGTCTCCTCAGCTGGAACCATGCAGCCAGGGGATGCTACTTTTACCGTGTGCTCTGAAAAGAGCTCCGGTCCTGTCAGGCCCGGCCGGACGGTGCCAAATACACAACGCTGGGGACGTGTTGATCATTGCCTCCTGTAAGGGACAGGTGGGAGGACCTAAGGAGGTACAGAGAAGGGGATATTTCCTCCTACTCAGATGACAATGCACAGGACTTCAATAAGCCCAATCCCCTTTAAAAGAAAGCCCAAAACAAATATCCTACCAAAAAAGAAGCCCAACTCACGTGGACGTAAAAAGTGCAAAAAGGCTAAATATATACAATTAACAAGGTGGAGGCACAGCATGAGAGGCAGCACTAACACAACTGTGGCATTAAGAGGAGGTGGGAAGGAGGAATGCTATATTATATGTAAGCAGCTATGGTGCTGAAGCTGAACACAGCAAACAGTAACAGACCAGGAAACCAAGAAATAAATAGTCCCTCAAAGAACACATAAAGACCCGTAGCGGAATGAGACAGTACTTAGTCCCTGCTGCCTGGGAGGAACAGAAGGGAAAAAGGAGGGACAAAGAGGCAGGACTGGCCACTAGCAAGCAAGGATTTTTAAAAGACACTGAAACAAACAAATAAAATGCAGGGCGATGGCTTTAAGCCCACAAGAGAAGTTACAACAGGTCTCGAATGCTTGACCTAAAAATAGGCACGAGCAAACTCAGCAATTAAAAACACAGCTGTTGGTCATTCCTCATGCGGACACACCCAAATTGTTGAGTATAAAACACACCCCTTCCCTGACCAGCATCCTTTGCCAAAACCCAGCATTCTAGGCCAACATAACTGCTAGGAGAGGCAAATTTTTCACACTGCACATCATCACACCCACCTATCTCCACACCAACCCTCATTAACCCCTTGACCGCGATCGGAATTCCGCTCGTATGCTGGACATTCCGATCGCGGGTGGGGTCGTGACGAGCTCAGCTCGTCATGCGCACAGCGCTACCGCGCAGCATGACGAGCTGAGCTCGTCATGAGCACGGAAGGGGTTAAACCCACACCTCACACACCGCTTACATCTTCACCACCACATCCACATTTGCTATAGTATTCCTTTTATTAACACCCTTCACCATGTCTCAGAAAAAAATGCCAACATTTTCTGAGAAGGAGTTGTCAGTGATGGTAGATGAGATCATAAGAGTTGAGCCACATTTGTTTGGTAACCTAATCCAACAGACCCCACTTGTCAGGAAGAATTAAATGTGGGAGAAGATAGAAAGCAAAGTAAATGCTGTAGGTACCACCCTGAGCACAATGCGTGACATCAAAAAGAGGTGGCATGACCTCAAGACCCGTGTCAAAGAACGGGCCAACAGGAACCACCTTGCGGCTCAGAGGACTAGCGGGGGCCCTCCCATTCCACCACTAACATTCACTGAATGGGAGGAGAAGGTGCTTGCCATCCTGCATCCAGAGAGTTCCACAGGAATACCCGGGGGAGTCCAGACTGGTAAGTAACCACAAAAGAATAACCACATTGTCATGTTATTTTTATACACCAATTGATAAAGCCTGTCACATCCAATTATCACATATGTCGTTCCCACTGCTCCTGCCCCATCACCCAATGGACACCCATTTCACTCCTCATATCTTGAGCTTACAGGTAGGTAGCCATCTTACGAGGGAGTAAAGTGTAGGGACAGGAGAACACAACTACAACTCCCACCGGCCCATCTTGCCTCACTCTCAAACAGCATGGAACACTTCCCCCACCCCAAAAGCCATGTGGCAGCCATCTCACTCCTCTGATTCACCTTACAGGTAGGTAGCCATCTTACTAGGGAGGGAAGTGAGGGGGCAGGAGAACAGCACTACAACTTCCACGAGGTCATCTTGCCTCACTCTCAAATAGCATGGAACACTCCCCCATCCCAGGGCCATGATGGCAGCCATGTCACTCCTCTGATTCACCTCACAGGTAGGTAGCCATCTTAAGCTCTCTTGCCTCAGCCCTGAACAGCATAAAGTTGACATACCATATTTGTGCCAAATGATATGGGTACATACAATGGATGGCAATCATGTAAGTGACATGGTAACAATACATGCATGGACGCGCATTCAAAGTACAGAGTGCATATGATGGTGAATGCAAAATGTGCTAATATATTTTTTAATATGCCCACAGTTTGTAAACATGCAATTTCAAAATGACTAATACACACACCAAAAATACAGTGGTTGATCATCAAGTTGCCAGGTGATGAAATGTCTACTAAAACAGCCAATGTAAATATGTATAATAATACTCAAGTACATCAAAATTCCCAAGAAAATAATGGTTGTACCACTATCTTATCTCATGCTGGTAAAGTACATGTATAATGTCTGTTAGGTACAAATACAAGACTTTTGTTGCCTTCGAAACATTACTTAATGTGTCACTTATTTTCGGGACTGAACACAACATCCTTAAAATGTCACCTTTCCCCAACAGGCGGATCTCAATCACCATCAGTTGAGACTCAGAACAATGAGCAAAGCCAGTCCACAGCCCTGGATCAAGAACTCTCAGATGCCAAGTCTCCCCAACACTTGGACGTGGAGGACCAACGTGGCCCTTCTGGCATGCCAGGGCGACAACAATCTGTGGCTCTCACTGGCCTCAACACCTCTCCCACCACAGCAGCCGGAACAATGCTGACTGCTGCCCCAAGTACCTGTGTACCAACCACCACCACCACTGCTGCCTGCACCACAGTATCTGTCCCCGAGGAAGCCAACAACACGCTCAACGAGGATCCAGGGGACAGTGTGCGGGTGCAGGCCCAGCCAAGGGCACAGGTCCGGGGGGCAGGGCTGGTGGGAGGGCCACTTGGGGCCAAACATGGGAGCCCAATGTCGAAACTGAAGCCCTGGCCACAATTGCCAGAGTCCTTGGGGCCTATGAAGGCAACCAGGGACAGATGGAACAGGTCCTGGAAGAACTCTGGGAGATCAGGCTGCTGCAGCGGTCCATGGACACCAGATTTGGTCAACTCATCGATGTCATGGGCCAGCTCGTTGGGGCTCTGAGGGACATCAGAGCAGGTCAAGTCATGGCTCACCCCCCCCCCCATAAACATGTAGTGGCCAGTCTGCAGATACTCCATCTACCTCTGTGGCTGCCACAGCAAGGGAGGAGCAGACACATGCCTTGTCCTCAGATTCCTCAGAGCCTGCAGCAGTGGAACCGCCCCAAACGTAAGCGGGGACGTCCAAGAATTACTACAGGAGATTCTAGTGGCAATGCACCACCCAAATCCAGTAAGCCGAGCCGCTAATGATGTCGTCAGTTGTGTGCAGGTCATTTACTTTCTGTACTATCCTGTCCCACATTTCCCTCATGACGGCAGGAGTCTGTTGGACTGTGAACATTACTAATGTGGTTTCAACCCCTATGTGAACATCTACCCTCATAGACAACTCAACCCCTCTGTGTTCCCCTTCCCACTGTTTCCATTTATTCCTTAGTACAATCATTGCGAAACACCTAAATAAACAATCACATATCACACATCCATTTGTCAGAGTTGAATGTATTTCAGAATCCGGTTAACGTTAACTTGACTGTGACTTTAACAAAAAATCTCATTAGGTGCAAAACAATTTAGCCAGTCACCAGGTGCAGCTCTAGCCATCATAGCAGATGAGTACACCAAACGTGACAACATTTACAGACCTTGAAGACCAAAAAAAACTTTATTACAGTGTTGCTAACATAGGTACTTGTGAGGAGAGGTACATACACACAGTGACAACACTCATGTGTCAGCAGTGTAAGATGCTGTACCACCGTTCACATAAAGCAACTTCTCAAGTACAGGTATGTTTTTGAAACACAATGCACTGTCCAATGCCAGAGTAATCACACCGCTGTGTCATCAGTGAGGCCACAGACATATCAAATATACCACAAGAGACTTTACACAGCCAAACAGTCACAGCATCAGTGAGTCTAAACAGCAAGTCTGCACTGGTACACTCCAAACAGTTGTGGCTGCATCTCCAAGGATATCATTGGGCCATGTGTATGTGTTGTAACATGATGTCTGTCACATACAATAGTGAGACACATGGACACCTACATCCAGTTAGCACATAGAGAGCTATCTGCCTAGGTAAAATTTGAAAAACATGTATTGGTTTGCAGACACAGTGCGGTGATGAACACGAGGGAAGACATAGGATATGCACCAACACACAACACATCATTAATAGCAAGTTGTACCTTAAACAGCCATCCCATTGTAGGGCAAGTTGCCTGCAAAGCAGAGTTGTACTCACAGGGTCAGACATTCCCATGGACACATCACGTCCAATTTGCATGGCAGAACAGCAACAATCCGCAGATGATGTCAATACACTGACATTCCAGTGATGGTAATTACAGGGTGAAGGAACCTACAACAACAAAGCAAGGAGATGTAATTGAGGAGTTTCATCATGTCCCATCCACTACACTACTGGAGTACCCAGTACAAGGATCAATCAATCAGGGGTTTGTTAAAGCGCGACTACTCACCCGTAAGGGTCTCAAGGCGCTAGGGGTGGGGGGGGTGCAGGTTCCATTCCATCAAGGAGGGGGTCTGTCGAAGAGCCAGGTTTTGAGGTTTCTTGTGAAGATGGGGAGCGATGTTGTCTGTCTGAGGTGGAGCGGAAGGGCGTTCCATGCCTTGGCCGCGAGGAAGGAGAAGGAGCAGCCTCCCGATCTGGTCTTTCTGGTGCGGGGGACCACGGCGTAGGAGAGCTGGGCTGATCGTAGGGTCCTTTGGGGTGCGTGGAATTTGAGTCGGCTGTTCAGGTATGCTGGTCCGGTGCCGTGGAGGGCCTTGTGTGCGTGGGTGAGCATCTTGAAGGTGATTCTCACCTCGACGGGGAGCCAGTGGAGTGTGTGCAGGTGCTGGGAGATGTGGCAGTGTTTTGGCAGGTTGAGGACCAGTCTTGCGGCGGCGTTCTGGATGTTCTGTAGCTTGCGGGTGAGGTTTTTGTTTATTCTGGCGTAGAGTGCGTTGCCGTAGTCGAGTCTGCTGGTGACCAGGGCGTGAGTGACGGTCTTTCGGTGTTCAAGGGGGATCCATTTGAAGGTCTTACGAAGGAGGCGGAGGGTGTGGAAGCAGGAAGATGAGACAGAGTTGATCTGACAGTCCATTTTGAGCTCGGAGTCCAGGATGATTCCCAGGTTGCGTGCGTGGTCTGTGGGGGTTGGCGGGTTTCCGAGGGCGGGGGGCCACCAGGTGTCGCTCCAGGCGTCGGGGTTTGGGCCCATGATGAGTACTTCTGTTTTGTTGCTGTTTAGTTGTAGACAGCTGTTTTTCATCCATTTGGCGACGGCTTCCATGCCTTCTCGAAAGTTGCGTCTGGCGGTGTTGGGCTCGTTGGATAGGGAGAGGATGAGCTAGGTGTCGTCTGCGTATGACACGATGTTGAGTCCGTAGGTTCTGACGATGGGGGCAAGTGGAGCCATGTAGACGTTGAAGAGCATCGGGCTGAGGGAGGAACCCTGGGGGACTCCGCAGGTGGTAGGTGTGGGGTCCGAGAGGAAAGGGGGGAGTCTGACCCGCTGCGTCCTGCCGGAGAGGAAGGAGCGGATCCAGTCGAGAGCCTTGTCCTGGATTCCTGCGTCGTAGAGTCTGCGTATTAGGGTGTGGTGGGAGACTGTGTCGAACGCCGCTGATAGGTCGAGGAGGATGAGGGCTATTGCTTCTCCTTTGTCCAGTAGGGTGCAGATGTCATCTGTTGCGGCGAGGAGGGCGGTTTCCGTACTGTGGTTTTTTCTGAAGCCGGATTGGGAGGAGTCGAGGATGTTGTGTTCTTCAATGAATGTGGCGAGTTGGCTGTTGATGGCTTTCTCGATGACTTTCGCTGGGAACGGGAGCAGGGAGATGGGTCTGTAGTTTTTGAGGTCTGTGGGGTCCGCTGAGGGTTTCTTTAGGAGGGGGTTGACCTCGGCGTGTTTCCAGTCATCAGGGAACGAGGCGGTCACCAGGGAGCGGTTGATGGTGTGGCGGAGCATGGGTGCGATGGTGTCGGCGGCTCTGTTGAAGATGTGGTGGGGGCAGGGGTCCGTGGGGGCCCCTGAGTGGATTGACTTCATTGTCTTCAGTGTGTCTTCAGTGGTGAGGGCTGTCCAGTCGTCAATCGCTGGTTTCCGGGTGTCGGGGTGGTTGGTGAGGGTTCAGTGTGTTGGTTGTCTTCGTCGAAGTTGTCGTAGATGCTCTTGATTTTGTGGTGGAAAAAGGTGCTGAGTTTGTCGCAGAGGTCTTGTGAGGGAGGGATGTCGGTAGACTCGCTGGTGGGTTGGGCGAACTCCTTGATGATGCTGAAGAGTTCCTTGCTGTTGTGCGCGTGCGTGGAGATTCTGTCTTCAATCGCTTTTTTCCTCGTTTCTCTGATGAGTTGATGGTGGGCGTTGGTGGCGGCTCTGAAGTTGTTGTGGGCTTCTGTGGATTTGGTGTTCCTCCAGGCCTTTTCGAGGCGGCGGCATGTGCGTCTGGACTCTCGAAGTTCATTGGTAAACCATCTGGCTTTCTTGGCGCAGGTATTGTTGTTTTTCTTGAGGGGGGCTATGGTGTTGGTGCTGTCCGAGATCCATCTATGCAGGGTTCGGGCTGCGGTGTTGGGGTCGTCGTTTTCCGCGATGGTTGGGGTGGAGTTGTTGAGTGAGGAGGTGAGATGGTCGTCGGTGATTTTGGTCCAGTTTCTTCGTGGAAGCAGGTGCTGGTGTCTGTGGATGGTGGGTGTTCTGAAGGTGAAGTGGACGCAACGATGGTCGGTCCATGGGAGTTCGGTGGTGTGGCTGAAGGTGATGGAGTTTCCTGTAGTGAAGAGGGGGTCGAGGGTGTGTCCTGCTGAGTGCGTGGGCTCGGTCACGATCTGGCAGAGTCCAATGTTGTGGAGGTTGTCCAGGAGGGATGTGGTGTTGGGGTCCAGTTGGTTGTCGAGGTGGAAGTTGAGGTCTCCCAGCAGGGTGTAGTTGGTGGATGCGATGGCCTGCGGGGAGATAATGTCTGTGATGGAGTTGGCGAAGGGTCCGTGGGGTCCAGGGGGTCGGTAGATGAGGGTTCCTCGGAGGGTGGCGGTGGGGCTGGCCAGTATCTTGAAGTGAAGGTGTTCCATCAGTTCTGAGGGCTCGTCGGGGAGTGTGCTCAGGCGGAGGCTGGATTTGTGGACGATGGCGATTCCTCCTCCTGGGCGGGTGGGGCGGTCCTTCCTGGAGATCTTGTATCCTTGGGGGATGGCGATGGCGCTGTCCGGTCCCGAGGTGGTGTTGGTCCAGGTTTCGGTGAAGAACGCTACGTCCGGGGTGGTGCTGTCGAGAAGGTACCAGATTTCTGTGGCGTGTTTGTGGAGGGATCAGACGTTGAGGAGGATGCATTGCAGGGGCTTCGGTTCGGTTGTGTTCTTGTGGGCGGGTTGTGCTGGATCCGTGTTCTTGGCGGTGCTGCAGGTGTGCCGGCAGCGGTGACAGCTGAAGGGTCCGTGGGTGTCGGCTGGTGATGCTAGCTTGCGGTTGTTGTTGCGGCCTGGGCTGAGTGCGTGGAGTGCTGCTGGGTCGTAGCGTTGGCGGGGCGGAGGTCCAGGGTTCCTGGCGCTGGTCGCGGACGGGTCGCAGACGGGCGCAGACGGGCTTGACTTTGACGCGCCTTCGGTGCACCTGCGGCGCGCCCGCGGTCCGCGGCCGCGCAGTAGCCGCCATTAAGTAGGGGTCGGGGAGGGCTGGACAGCTGGGAGGCGGGAGCGGGGAGGGGAGCTGGATTGGGCCGGTCGTGCTGGGGGGGGAGGGGCCGCGGGGGCAGCAGCGGCGGGGAAAGGTAAAGGGAGGAAATAAGGGATAAAGAAAAAAGGGAAAATAAGCAGAAATAAGGCACAAAAGAGCAGTGATGCAGAATAGTGCAGAAAGGTGAAAGATAAAAGAGGGTAGAAAAACGAGTGAAAACGAGTGAAAGAGCAGAGCGTGAGGAAGGGAAAATGAGCAGAAATAAGGCACAAAAGAGCAGAGATGCAGAAAAGTGCAGAAAGGTGAAAGATAAAAAGGGTAGAAAAACGAGTGAAAACGAGTGAAAGAGCAGAGTGAGAGGAAGGAGACAGAGGTCCACTGGACCACCAGGGATGAGGCGCAGGGAAACCTGCGGGTGGAGGAGGGCCTCGATCTCCAACACTCAAGAGTGCAGGGGCAGGCCTCACTTAATGGTGGAGCTGCGAGGGTGGGAGAGCAATTTCACTGACAATGAGTCGGTGGTCTTGCTCACCTGTCCCCGCAGTGGCCGCCATTAAGTAGGGGTTGGGGAGGGCTGGACAGCTGGGAGGCGGGAGCGGGGAGGGGAGCTGGATTGGGCCGGTCGCGCTGGGGGGGGGGGGCCGCGGGGGCAGCAGCGGCGGGGAAAGGTGAAGGGAGGAAATAAGGGATAATGAAAAAAGGGAAAATAGGCAGAAATAAGGCACAAAAGAGCAGAGATGCAGAAAAGTGCAGAAAGGTGAAAGTTAAAAGAGGGTAGAAAAACGAGTGAAAACGAGTGAAAGAGCAGAGCGAGAGGAAGGGAAAATGAGCAGAAATAAGGCACAAAAGAGCAGAGATGCAGAAAAGTGCAGAAAGGGGAAAGATAAAAAGGGTAGAAAAACGAGTGAAAACGAGTGAAAGAGCAGAGTGAGAGGAAGGAGACAGAGGTCCACTGGACCACCAGGGATGAGGCGCAGGGAAACCTGCGGGTGGAGGAGGGCCTCGATCACCAACACTCAAGAGTGCAGGGGCAGGGGCAGGCCTCACTTAATGGTGGAGCTGCGAGGGTGGGAGAGCAATTTCACTGACAATGAGTCAGTGGTCTTGCTCGCCTGTCCCCGCAGTGGCCGCCATTAAGTAGGGGTCGAGGAGGGCTGGACAGCTGGGAGGCGGGAGCGGGGAGGGAGCTGGATTGGGTCGGTCGCGCTGGGGGGAGGGGCCGCAGGGGCAGCAGCGGCGGGGAAAGATAAAGGGAGGAAATAAGGGATAAAGAAAAAAGGGAAAATAAGCAGAAATAAGGCACAAAAGAGCAGAGATGCAGAAAAGTGCAGAAAGGTGAAAGATAAAAGAGGGTTGAAAAACGAGTGAAAACGAGTGAAAGAGCAGAGCGAGAGGAAGGGAAAATGAGCAGAAATAAGGCACAAAAGAGCAGAGATGCAGAAAAGTGTAGAAAGGTGAAAGATAAAAAGGGTAGAAAAACGAGTGAAAACGAGTGAAAGAGCAGAGTGAGAGGAAGGAGACAGAGGTCCACTGGACCACCAGGGATGAGGCGCAGGGAAACCTGCGGGTGGAGGAGGGCCTCGATCACCAACACTCAAGAGTGCAGGGGCAGGCCTCACTTAATGGTGGAGCTGCGAGGGTGGGAGAGCAATTTCACTGACAATGAGTCGGTGGTCTTGCTCACCTGTCCCCGCAGTGGCCGCCCATTAAGTAGGGGTCGGGGAGGGCTGGACAGCTGGGAGGCGGGAGCGGGGAGGGGAGCTGGATTGGGCCGGTCGCGCTGGGGGGAGGGGCCGCAGGGGCAGCAGCGGCGGGGAAAGGTAAAGGGAGGAAATAAGGGATAATGAAAAAGGGAAAATAGGCAGAAATAAGACACAAAAGAGCAGAGATGCAGAAGAGTGCAGAAAGGTGAAAGATAAAAGAGGGTAGAAAAACGAGTGAAAACGAGTGAAAGAGCAGAGCGAGAGGAAGGGAAAATGAGCAGAAATAAGGCACAAAAGAGCAGAGATGCAGAAAAGTGCAGAAAGGGGAAAGATAAAAGGGTAGAAAAACGAGTGAAAACGAGTGAAAGAGCAGAGTGAGAGGAAGGAGACAGAGGTCCACTGGACCACCAGGGATAAGGCGCAGGGAAACCTGCGGGTGGAGGAGGGCCTCGATCACCAACACTCAAGAGTGCAGGGGCAGGGGCAGGCCTCACTTAATGGTGGAGCTGCGAGGGTGGGAGAGCAATTTCACTGACAATGAGTCAGTGGTCTTGCTCGCCTGTCCCCGCAGTGGCCGCCATTAAGTAGGGGTCGGGGAGGGCTGGACAGCTGGGAGGCGGGAGCGGGGAGGGGAGCTGGATTGGGTCGGTCGCGCTGGGGGGGGAGGGGCCGCAGGGGCAGCAGCGGCGGGGAAAGATAAAGGGAGGAAATAAGGGATAAAGAAAAAGGGAAAATAAGCAGAAATAAGGCACAAAAGAGCAGAGATGCAGAAAAGTGCAGAAAGGTGAAAGATAAAAGAGGGTTGAAAAACGAGTGAAAACGAGTGAAAGAGCAGAGCGAGAGGAAGGGAAAATGAGCAGAAATAAGGCACAAAAGAGCAGAGATACAGAAAAGTGTAGAAAGGTGAAAGATAAAAAGGGTAGAAAAACGAGTGAAAACGAGTGAAAGAGCAGAGTGAGAGGAAGGAGACAGAGGTCCACTGGACCACCAGGGATGAGGCGCAGGGAAACCTGCGGGTGGAGGAGGGCCTCGATCACCAACACTCAAGAGTGCAGGGGCAGGCCTCACTTAATGGTGGAGCTGCGAGGGTGGGAGAGCAATTTCACTGACAATGAGTCGGTGGTCTTGCTCACCTGTCCCCGCAGTGGCCGCCATTAAGTAGGGGTCGGGGAGGGCTGGACAGCTGGGAGGCGGGAGCGGGGAGGGGAGCTGGATTGGGCCGGTCGCGCTGGGGGGGGAGGGGCCGCAGGGGCAGCAGCGGCGGGGAAAGGTAAAGGGAGGAAATAAGGGATAATGAAAAAAGGGAAAATAGGCAGAAATAAGACACAAAAGAGCAGAGATGCAGAAGAGTGCAGAAAGGTGAAAGATAAAAGAGGGTAGAAAAACGAGTGAAAACGAGTGAAAGAGCAGAGCGAGAGGAAGGGAAAATGAGCAGAAATAAGGCACAAAAGAGCAGAGATGCAGAAAAGTGCAGAAAGGTGAAAGATAAAAAGGGTAGAAAAACGAGTGAAAACGAGTGAAAGAGCAGAGTGAGAGGAAGGAGACAGAGGTCCACTGGACCACCAGGGATGAGGCGCAGGGAAACCTGCGGGTGGAGGAGGGCCTCGATCACCAACACTCAAGAGTGCAGGGGCAGGGGCAGGCCTCACTTAATGGTGGAGCTGCGAGGGTGGGAGAGCAATTTCACTGACAATGAGTCAGTGGTCTTGCTCGCCTGTCCCCGCAGTGGCCGCCATTAAGCAGGGGTCGGGGAGGGCTGGACAGCTGGGAGGCGGGAGCGGGGAGGGGAGCTGGATTGGGCCGGTCGCGCTGGGGGGGAGGGGCCACGGGGGCAGCAGCGGCGGGGAAATGTAAAGGGAGGAAAAAAGGGATAAAGAAAAAGGGAAAATAAGCAGAAAAAAGGCACAAAAGAGCAGAGATGCAGAAAAGTGCAGAAAGGTGAAAGATAAAAGAGGGTAGAAAAACGAGTGAAAACGAGTGAAAGAGCAGAGCGAGAGGAAGGGAAAATGAGCAGAAATAAGGCACAAACGAGCAGAGATGCAGAAAAGTGCAGAAAGGTGAAAGATAAAAAGGGTAGAAAAACGAGTGAAAACGAGTGAAAGAGCAGAGTGAGAGGAAGGAGACAGAGGTCCACTGGACCACCAGGGATGAGGGGCAGGGAAACCTGCGGGTGGAGGAGGGCCTCGATCACCAACATTCAAGAGTGCAGGGGCAGGGGCAGGCCTCACTTAATGGTGGAGCTGCGAGGGTGGGAGAGCAATTTCACTGACAATGAGTCAGTGGTCTTGCTCGCCAGTCCCCGCAGTGGCCGCCATTAAGTAGGGGTCAGGGAGGGCTGGACAGCTGGGAGGCGGGAGCGGGAGGGAGCTGGATTGGGCCGGTCGTGCTGGGGGGAGGGGCCGCGGGGGCAGCAGCGGCGGGGAAAGGTAAAGGGAGGAAATAAGGGATAAAGAAAAAAGGGAAAATAAGCAGAAATAAGGCACAAAAGAGCAGAGATGCAGAAAAGTGCAGAAAGGTGAAAGATAAAAGAGGGTAGAAAAACGAGTGAAAGCGAGTGAAAGAGCAGAGCGAGAGGAAGGGAAAATGAGCAGAAATAAGGCACAAAAGAGCAGAGATGCAGAAAAGTGCAGAAAGGTGAAAGATAAAAAGGGTAGAAAAACGAGTGAAAACGAGTGAAAGAGCAGAGTGAGAGGAAGGAGACAGAGGTCCACTGGACCACCAGGGATGAGGCGCAGGGAAACCTGTGGGTGGAGGAGGGCCTCGATCACCAACACTCAAGAGTGCAGGGGCAGGGGCAGGCCTCACTTAATGGTGGAGCTGCGAGGGTGGGAGAGCAATTTCACTGACAATGAGTCAGTGGTCTTGCTCGCCTGTCCCCGCAGTGGCCGCCATTAAGTAGGGGTCGGGGAGGGCTGGACAGCTGGGAGGCGGGAGCGGGGAGGGGAGCTGGATTGGGCCGGTCGCGCTGGGTGGGGAGGGGCCACGGGGGCAGCAGCGGCGGGGAAATGTAAAGGGAGGAAAAAAGGGATAAAGAAAAAGGGAAAATAAGCAGAAAAAAGGCACAAAAGAGCAGAGATGCAGAAAAGTGCAGAAAGGTGAAAGATAAAAGAGGGTAGAAAAACGAGTGAAAACGAGTGAAAGAGCAGAGCGAGAGGAAGGGAAAATGAGCAGAAATAAGGCACAAACGAGCAGAGATGCAGAAAAGTGCAGAAAGGTGAAAGATAAAAAGGGTAGAAAAACGAGTGAAAACGAGTGAAAGAGCAGAGTGAGAGGAAGGAGACAGAGGTCCACTGGACCACCAGGGATGAGGCGCAGGGAAACCTGCGGGTGGAGGAGGGCCTCGATCACCAACATTCAAGAGTGCAGGGGCAGGGGCAGGCCTCACTTAATGGTGGAGCTGCGAGGGTGGGAGAGCAATTTCACTGACAATGAGTCAGTGGTCTTGCTCGCCTGTCCCCGCAGTGGCCGCCATTAAGTAGGGGTCGGGGAGGGCTGGACAGCTGGGAGGCGGGTGCGGGGAGGGGAGCTGGATTGGGCCGGTCGTGCTGAGGGGGAGGGGCCGCGGGGGCAGCAGCGGCGGGGAAAGGTAAAGGGAGGAAATAAGGGATAAAGAAAAAGGGAAAATAAGCAGAAATAAGGCACAAAAGAGCAGAGATGCAGAAAAGTGCAGAAAGGTGAAAGATAAAAGAGGGTAGAAAAACGAGTGAAAACGAGTGAAAGAGCAGAGCGAGAGGAAGGGAAAATGAGCAGAAATAAGGCACAAAAGAGCAGAGATGCAGAAAAGTGCAGAAAGGTGAAAGATAAAAAGGGTAGAAAAACGAGTGAAAACGAGTGAAAGAGCAGAGTGAGAGGAAGGAGACAGAGGTCCACTGGACCACCAGGGATGAGGCGCAGGAAACCTGCGGGTGGAGGAGGGCCTCGATCACCAACACTCAAGAGTGCAGGGGCAGGGGCAGGCCTCACTTAATGGTGGAGCTGCGAGGGTGGGAGAGCAATTTCACTGACAATGAGTCAGTGGTCTTGCTCGCCTGTCCCCGCAGTGGCCGCCATTAAGTAGGGGTCGGGGAGGGCTGGACAGCTGGGAGGCGGGAGCGGGGAGGGGAGCTGGATTGGGCCGGTCGCGCTGGGGAGGAGGGGCCGCGGGGGCAGCAGCGGCGGGGAAAGGTAAAGGGAGGAAATAAGGGATAAAGAAAAAGGGAAAATAAGCAGAAATAAGGCACAAAAGAGCAGAGATGCAGAAAAGTGCAGAAAGGTGAAAGATAAAAGAGGGTTGAAAAACGAGTGAAAACGAGTGAAAGAGCAGAGCAAGAGGAAGGGAAAATGAGCAGAAATAAGGCACAAAAGAGCAGAGATGCAGAAAAGTGTAGAAAGGTGAAAGATAAAAAGGGTAGAAAAACGAGTGAAAACGAGTGAAAGAGCAGAGTGAGAGGAAGGAGACAGAGGTCCACTGGATCACCAGGGATGAGGCGCAGGGAAACCTGCGGGTGGAGGAGGGCCTCGATCACCAACACTCAAGAGTGCAGGGGCAGGCCTCACTTAATGGTGGAGCTGCGAGGGTGGGAGAGCAATTTCACTGACAATGAGTCGGTGGTCTTGCTCACCTGTCCCCGCAGTGGCCGCCATTAAATAGGGGTCGGGAGGGCTGGACAGCTGGGAGCGGGGAGGGGAGCTGGATTGGGCCGGTCGCGCTGGGGGGGGAGGGGCCGCAGGGGCAGCAGCGGCGGGGAAAGGTAAAGGGAGGAAATAAGGGATAATGAAAAAAGGGAAAATAGGCAGAAATAAGACACAAAAGAGCAGAGATGCAGAAGAGTGCAGAAAGGTGAAAGATAAAAGAGGGTAGAAAAACGAGTGAAAACGAGTGAAAGAGCAGAGCGAGAGGAAGGGAAAATGAGCAGAAATAAGGCACAAAAGAGCAGAAATGCAGAAAAGTGCAGAAAGGTGAAAGATAAAAGGGTAGAAAAACGAGTGAAAACGAGTGAAAGAGCAGAGTGAGAGGAAGGAGACAGAGGTCCACTGGACCACCAGGGATGAGGCGCAGGGAAACCTGCGGGTGGAGGAGGGCCTCGATCACCAACACTCAAGAGTGCAGGGGCAGGGGCAGGCCTCACTTAATGGTGGAGCTGCGAGGGTGGGAGAGCAATTTCACTGACAATGAGTCAGTGGTCTTGCTCGCCTGTCCCCGCAGTGGCCCCCATTAAGTAGGGGTCGGGGAGGGCTGGACAGCTGGGAGGCGGGAGCGGGGAGGGGAGCTGGATTGGGCCGGTCGCGCTGGGGGGGGAGGGGCCACGGGGGCAGCAGCGGCGGGGAAATGTAAAGGGAGGAAATAAGGGATAAAGAAAAAGGGAAAATAAGCAGAAATAAGGCACAAAAGAGCAGAGATGCAGAAAAGTGCAGAAAGGTGAAAGATAAAAGAGGGTAGAAAAACGAGTGAAAACGAGTGAAAGAGCAGAGCGAGAGGAAGGGAAAATGAGCAGAAATAAGGCACAAAAGAGCAGAGATGCAGAAAAGTGCAGAAAGGTGAAAGATAAAAAGGGTAGAAAAACGAGTGAAAACGAGTGAAAGAGCAGAGTGAGAGGAAGGAGACAGAGGTCCACTGGACCACCAGGGATGAGGCGCATGGAAACCTGCGGGTGGAGGAGGGCCTCGATCACCAACACTCAAGAGTGCAGGGGCAGGGGCAGGCCTCACTTAATGGTGGAGCTGCGAGGGTGGGAGAGCAATTTCACTGACAATGAGTCAGTGGTCTTGCTCGCCTGTCCCCGCAGTGGCCGCCATTAAGTAGGGGTCGGGGAGGGCTGGACAGCTGGGAGGCGGGAGCGGGGAGGGAGCTGGATTGGGTCGGTCGCGCTGGGGGGAGGGGCCGCGGGGCAGCAGCGGCGGGGAAAGATAAAGGGAGGAAATAAGGGATAAAGAAAAAGGGAAAATAAGCAGAAATAAGGCACAAAAGAGCAGAGATGCAGAAAAGTGCAGAAAGGTGAAAGATAAAAGAGGGTAGAAAAACGAGTGAAAGAGCAGAGTGAGAGGAAGGAGACAGAGGTCCACTGGACCACCAGGGATGAGGCGCAGGGAAACCTGCGGGTGGAGGAGGGCCTCGATCACCAACACTCAAGAGTGCAGGGGCAGGCCTCACTTAATGGTGGAGCTGCGAGGGTGGGAGAGCAAATTCACTGACAATGAGTCAGTGGTCTTGCTCACATAACACCTACCTACAACTATAACGGGATATATGAAGTTACAGCACATACACATACAACGTATTCCTGTACAACTAGGTCAATACAAGGCATCTTACATTACAATGCATGCCAGTACACTGTGATACATTACAACCCATGTTCCTACATCCCAAAAATAAGTAATCTAACCTCACAGGGAGCGTACATCAGACAGCAATGCACAAAGTATGCAACAGTTGTGCACAACAAACAGTCATCATCACACAACTTCCTCATTGTTTCAGCTGACATCAAATGCAACCGTAACAATAAATGCCATCTCAATGCATACTTACAGTCAACGGAAGTAGTTGTTGATGAGCTTTTTGACGCAGGTCCACACCTTCCTCATCCCCACTATCATCTCCACTGCCCATGTCAGGATTCACAGCTGGGGGCTCCTACTGGTCACCATCCTCCAGAATCAGAGGGATCTCCTTGCGCAATGCAAGGTTGTGGAGCATGCAGCATGCAACTGTGATCTGACACACCTTCTCAGGAGGGCTCCACCCGTCTTGTCCAAACACCTGAATCTGGCCTTCAGGAGCCCAACGGCCTGCTACACTACTTAACATGTCCTCCCCTGGGCATCATTGAAGCGGACGTCCCCTGGTGTCCTTGGATTTCGCAGTGGGGTCAATAACCAAGGCCGGTTTGGATACGCTGAGTCACCTATTTGTGAGACACACAGATGCACAATCAGATCCTACCTCACTGATGATGAGTTTCGCATGTCACACACTCAATCAAAATATTGACACATCTTACTCACCAACAAGCCAGGCCCTCTCTTATTGTAGATGTGACATCAACTGGGGTATGTTGCTGTTCCGCATGATATAGGAGTCATGTGCAGAGCCTGGAAATTTAGCACATACATGTGAAATGGTTATATCAGTTAGGCATGTCACTTGCACATTGATGGAATGATGATGTTTACAGTACCTATACATCTGCTCACGTGCCTGAGGGGGAACAAGGCCAATGTGTGTGCCATCGATGGCTCCTACAACATGTGGGATGCGACTTAGGACATGAAAATCGCCCTTCACATTTGTAAAATCTCCTCTTTTTGGGAATTGTATGTAACTGTCCATGTGTGTCAACAATGCTGACAGGACATCACGCAACACAATACTAAACATTGGTTGTGACATCCTCCCACCTGATGTAGCCACAGTGTACTGAAAGGAGCCAGTTGCAAAGAAATGCAGGGTGGCCAGCACCTTCACTGTTGGTGTCAGAGCTGTGGGATAGGTTCTGTGAGCCCTTAACTGAGGCATCAACTGCTGACATAGCTCTTGAATAGTCAGGCGATTGAATCTGAACTTCTTGATGACGTCTCACTCCTCCATGGTCAACAAGTCTGGAAAAGGCCGATAGACAGGCGCTTGTCTCCTTCTCCCTCTGGCGGGGGGACCCATATGTGGAAAAAGGCAAACATGAGACAGTGTGCACGATAATTCATAACAGCACAAGAGTAACAGTATTGTTGAATCATTGTCATGCACAAGTAAGCTGTATACATACTCTGCAATCATTAAATTAATTAGTTTTCTAAGATGTACCTAAATAAACGGTATATTGGCATAGGGTCCCTTAACAGAACACACCTTGATGTAGACGATAAACATCATCACTAGATTCCAACATTAACTGAAAACAGGACAAGACTTCCGCTTTTTGGACGCCCAGTTTTCAACATGTCTGCACATATCGTGTTTAGTACATGTTTGTGTGATGAGTGTGCATCACACACCTTGCCACAGACACAGGGAATACAAGTGCACTGTTAATGTGTGTCCATGCACACATGGATGATGGTGACTTCTGAGGAAGACAAAAGTAATGTTGTTAACCATCTGTGTGCAGCTAGTTCATGTGTTGGATGGAGAAACAACAATGTCAGACTCTCAAGTCCCTTTGCAAGGTGCCCTAAATGGCAGATCTTGTGTGGAGCACAATTCCAAAAAACATGTATCAAAAAAGTTCAAACGTAAGATGGTGTCACCCGCACGGTATATGTCAACCAATGCGCTCACTGCCATTGGATACATTAGAAACAAGCATTGGCATAGCCAATAGGTCTCGCCTTTGGGACCTTTTAAGTGTTTAGCCAAACCACCGACATGTTTAAACTGCTTGACTTACCAGACCTCGGGTAGTAGTGAATAACTAAAGTGAGTCAAATGTGTGGTGCATTTAAAATCCCTGCTTTACTTCCGGTCTGTTTAAAAGATGGCAGAGTTGGAACCGTTCAGGTTAACAAACCCTTATGACAAACACGGACTCTGGCCTACCACCAGCCCACCGATATGCAGACGAGATCCACTAACTGCACCAATGAGAATTTGAGGTCTAGACATTTTCCAAAGCAATGCACAAAAACATGTCTTTCCTGTGTTGATCCAAGATGACTGACCGAGCAACGGCAGTTTCCCCTCCACATCATCCACTGCTCATCTTTCACATAACACCATCACGCTATTGCTGACAAACTTTCAAATCCAATGAATGTATCTCACTGGTTTTATATTTCACTTGCATACAGCATTCATATTCACTTCCTCCAAAATATACATTGTATAACTCCGCCTGCCTACCTGCTAGAAGCGGGAAGTAGGGCCTACATCACTGATCCCAGATGCAGATCTTCAAATTCTGCTGCAATGATCTGTACATTCCCACTAAAGTAATCTAGCCAGCTTCCTTGACACCCATTTCAAAGCAGTCCTCCTCAAACAAATCATGCATGGAAACCCACAGTTATGTTTAGACTTAAACATCTCCTAAAAAGTTTAGCAAAGCACTACAGAGCCTCTTATGCAATTTTAGTGCTGGAAAGACCACAAAAGACAGCATTTTTGACGAGTTAGGAGCCCCACAGGAAGTTTTTTGGGAGCTTCCAAGAATAAAGGTGACAAGCTTCCAATGTAGTCAAGGGCTGGAGATTTCCGAAAGTTTTATGGTCTTTAATCCCACAATATTTCACTATGCTCAAGTGTCTTAAAGGAACGTTTCTTGACCAAAGGAGTAAGACAGTAACAGATTCCTAGCTGGAGAGCAGTGGTGCACCAGTCTGTGAATAAGACCAGGAACTCAGAGGGGGCTTTGCGCATAATACAGAATTTTCAACTTGTATAGCAGGTCTGAGTCGCAAATTATCTCCAGGCCTCCGACCATTATCCAAAAGTAAGCATGAACTTGGCACATAGTAATGCTAGTATGCTTCTTTGCAAAGTCCTCTAAATGTATGTATCATCCATGGACATGTGGAATTTTAACTGATGCAGATCTAGTACTCAAATTTGTTGACACTGTGGAAGGGGGGGGGCAGACGGGGAATCCATTTAAGCGTGTCCCTGATACCACCGGACAACCATGGAGCTTGGCAAAAAAGATAATAGGACTTCCCGATTTCACCCATCAATGAGAACGACGAGAAGGTTGTATCTAATGTTTGAGAAAGCTGGTGCTCTGCCTCGGGCTCAACCCAGACCAGCAATAATCCAGAGGTTCAGCTCGGCATACTCACAACTGTGTGGTCACTGTCTTTCAAGAGTTTGCTAGTACATGGGAGTTTTAAATTGTGTGGTAGATGAACAGCACCTGGGAGTCTACCATAGGGTTATTAAGACTAGGAACAATTGCATGTGTTAAGTAGTTGATAACTGTGCCAACCAGGAGAGCGCAGCTAGTCATAACAGCAATGTTAACTGCAAGAAATGGCAGAATATTCATGAATGCATGGTTTGCACTTGGAGGCGAGACTGCTTTTCTTGACCAGATGGTAAAACATCATATTCCAACATGGGTTTAAAGGAAAATGACGATTGAAGAACTACACCCATCTAGGCATAAAAAACAACCAGGTCGTTCAACGGTTGGTGCGTGTATTCCTATCAACATGTTACAAATTGATCAAAGGTTACTTCTGTATACAAATCAATTGTTACAATTTTCCGGTAAAAATCAATTTTACAGCTGAAGCATTTTTTTAAATTCAGTTTTCGTCTACTGGCACATAGCTATAGTTCACATTACAAAGGTGCTTACTGCATTGGCGATTGATACCACATGGTAAAGCTTACACTACAGTAAAGTGCTACTGTTGGAAAGTGGATTATTGGTAGGGGCAAATGTAAGTCTACCACTGGCAATAAGGCCACTAACACATGGTAGGACTCAGAATAGGTCTTAGAAAATTATTCCCATGCTCAACCCTTGGTAGCTTGGCTGCGAGCAGGCAGGCTTAACTTCAAAGACAGGTATGTAAAGCATTTAAAAGCACCAATTCCGTAAATAATTAAGACACAATGCATAATAAAAATCCAACACCAATTTATAAAAATAGGAAATATTTTTATCTTTAAAATGACACAAAAACGACAAAAATCCAATGTAGGGAACCGGAGATATGAATTTTTAGAGATTTATCACTTTATAGCACTTGGAAACATATAGCACCATGTTGGGATATCTGGTCGCGATAGACCGGCTCAAAGTCAAAGTTTCAGGCCGACCGCGATGGAGCCCTGAGCGGCTACCCCTCGCGGTAGGTCCCAGTCACAGTTTTTACCTTCGGACTTAGAAACTTTTCTGGAGCTTTTCTTGTGGGGTCCCTCGATGCTCTTCACCAGGCTGGATTCGGTGAGGGTTCGCATGCCTCGGATTTCTTCTACTCCCAGTCAAACTCTGGAAGTCGGACCTCACGGAGCTTTTAGCGGGACGAACCTGGAAGGCTTGGCCGGCTCGCGGTTGAAGGCAGGCGGCTTGACTGACTAGGTTGAGTCGGTCCCCCTATGGAGCTTTTTTCCAAAGTTGCTCCAAAGTTCTCCAAACTCCTGGAACTTCTTCCTGAAGTTCCCCAAAGGGTCCCAAAGTGTCTCAAACTCACTCCAAGGGTCTGGAAGCTCCAAGATGGTCCTTGAAAGTTGAGGACTTCAGTTCCCACAATGCACTTGGACAAAACCCTTACAAATCCACTGGTAGTTCTCCAGGTTGAGGATCCTTGGTGGTGATGTTCCAGGTGAGCTCTGTTAACCGGTAGCTTGCAGGGAGTCCACTCTTTAGTTCTTTTACAGCAAGGTAATCCACAGGGCTGTAGTTTAAGCTGGTGCAGTCTTCAGAAGGCAGGCCTTAGAATTTGCACCCCAACTTCTCAGCATGGCAACGTCTTGCTTTCTTAAGTTTCAAGCAGCAGATCTGAGATACTCTGCCCCTCTCAGATACTTATTCCAAGTTCTCTGGGTCAAGCAGGAGGTCACTGCTGACCAATAGGAGCAGGGCAACTCTCCAAGGTTATGACCACATCCTGGAGAGTGTGGCATTATTTTGTCCCAGAGTGCACCAAATCCTCCAAATTCATAATGGCTGATTTTCCAGTAGGGAGGTAAGAGCTGGCTAAACACACCCCTAGGATGGCTACTTTCCATAGACTCTCCCCCTTGCATCTGTGCATTCCTTCCATAGCCTAGCTCTGGTTTTAGGGTCAAAGGAGTGAAGTTGTAAATGACACTGAGGCCTCCTCTTCTCTTTGAAGACAATGGTTTACGACTCCTCCCCCTGCTCTGGCATTCCTGTGTAGCAGCACACTGCCCTCCCAGCAGAGCTGGTTAACCCCAGGGGCTCTTTATCACCTCTTCAAGGCAGCCTGGCTAATCCACTTAACTCTGACCAATCAGGACAGACCACTGGAAGGCTGAATCTGGACTTACAAACAAGAAAGTCTTATACCTTCTTGTCTGTACATTTTAGGAGAAATTCAACAATATGATATTGTTGGATTTATCTCTACCATTCTGGGAAGTCTTTGAATGGAAGTTCTAGCATTATCCTGTCAGGAGTTATTAGTTAATAACTTCTTGCCATGTTAACCTAAGTGGCATGGGATTTGCAATGGGAAAAAGAACTTTTCCAGCACCAGGACTTCTAAAATCATATTTTATAAGTACTTCACTTATATCTACAGGACCCCCACCCCATGGGACAACTAGGGGAGACTTTAGGGGCTCTGAATCTGTAGAAATATTGCAGATCCTCCCTCCACAGTGCTCCTAGCATCAAAGTCGAATTTGGGCAGCACTTTATCACAATTTGGGGAGTGAAATGTGAAATTTCACTTAACCCAGGGCATATAAAACCCCTTTTATAAGGGTCCACCTTATAAATACCTGACCCCCCCACCCCAGGGACAACTAGGGGAGACCCTGGGGGTTGCACTGCTGGAATCCCAAGGGGGGGGGGGTTTAATCCAAGGATTGATCAACAAGTTTATGATAATGTATGATAGTTTTTAATTGTATTTTGGTGTAAAGAAGTTATAAACACAAATGGTTTCCTTCAGAATATCACATGGTCATGATAATGGTGAGTCAAAATCTTCTAGGCCCAATGCATTTCGGGCAAGCCCTTCATCAGGGGAATTTACATCTGTGGATAATGAAGCAGAAAGCACAAGGGTAAATAGGGTGTCCCAAAAGTCAATCGGGATGGCAATAAAACTAAATAAAGTGCAGCATCAGTCTAAAGTGGTCAAATGAGTGCCATGCATAAGAAGATTAACCCACGGTGAGAAGGAAACGCAGTGGAAAAGAACTAAAAAGTGTACCCCAACTCAAAGCTTCACCAATGAAGTAGTGACGAAAAAGTGAACAAACTGGACGGTAATGAAACTGTGTGAAATGTAGCATTAGTCTACGTTAATCAAGTGAATACCATGCGTAAAAAAATTAAATCACAGTGAGAAGGAAACGCAGGTAGAACAAAACTAAAAACGTGTGCCCCAAGACAAAAGCTTCACCAATGAATTAGCAACGAAAAAGTAAACAAACGAAAACTTGACTAAGAAAACGTGACTGGAAAACCGTTAGTGAATTAAACTAATGTCCCCGGTAATAGTGACTAGGATAGATATTCAAACAAATATAAGGCAACGGAACCATTGCACATTATTGAAAAGGCAAGTAGTGCTCCTCAAGGTGAATAACGAGGCACCCGAATGATGTCTTGGTGTTTTAGAAGCTTACCGCCACGTTAAAGGAAGATCATGTGACGAGTGTGGAAAGTTCCGTATGCAGTTCCATCGGAAGCAAGTAACCGACAGGGAAAGGTAAAAATAGTCAACAGACCGGAAGTCAATGGTACCAGAAGGAGAAAGTGAGAACGATCGGTTACCTCCCGAGCGAAAGGTGTAAAATCGAGTGTAAAGATAAATAAAGTATGATGCCATAAATGTGAAACAGTGATATAAGGAGAAATAAGAGTAGTATAAAGGAAGAAAAAATGAAAGGATGAAACAATCACCGAAAATTATGCGCCAATCTTAGAATGGGTCATGGAAAATCAGGGAAATAGAGATAGAAAAAGGATCAAAAGAAACCCAGGCTCCACAGGGGCCATGAATAAAAAGTCAACAGGGTAGAAAATAGCGCATAACGGGGGGAAACGGGTTCCAGATAATAAACAGAGTGACGACGAAATGCATTTGGCCTAGAAGATTTTGACTCACCATTATCATGACGATGTGATATTCTGAAGGAAACCATTTGTGTTTATAACTTCTTTACGCCAAAATACAATTAAAAACTATCATACATTATCATAACCTTGTTGATCAATCCTTGGATTAAACTCCCCCTTGGGAGTCCAGCAGTGCAACCGGGGGACATTTCCCGGGAGGATAACGCTCTTCATTTCCAGCCTATAGGACATGCCAGTGCGTCCAGAAATCGTGGATTTGAACATCGCGGTAGGCGTGACCAGCTACGGCGGTCACTGCCATTGGATACATTAGAAGAAAGCAGCGGTGCAGTGGAGACATTCTGACCGCCGTGGTGTGTCACTGCCGATGCGCAAAACATGTTTATGTTTATGTTTATGGATTTATAGAGCGCATAGCTGCCCAAGGGCTTCCCAGCGCTGAGAGAAATTGACTGAGGTAGCTCTGAGTGGTTACGGGAAGAGCCATGTTTTGAGCTTTTTTCTGAATGCCAATTCATCAGTTATCCTGCGCATTTCCTGGGCAGGGAGTTCCATAGTCTCGGGCCAAATACGAGAAGGATCTTCCTCCCCATCTGGCTCTCTTTATCCTGGTCTGTTTCATAAGTAGATCTGTGGAGGATCTTAGGTGTCTGCCTGGGATGTAGTGTGTGACAAGTTTTTAATTAACGGTGGTCCTTTATTATTCATGGCTCTATGAGTGATGCAGAGTGATTTGAACTCTATTCTGGCCTTTATTGGGAGCCAGTGTAGTGTCCTCAAGGCTGCCCTAGCAGACTGCTGTCTGGGAATGCGGAGAAGTATCCTGGCTGCTGCGTTTTGTGCCACTTGTAGTCTGTTTGTGACATAATTGGGTGCGCCAAGATACAAGGAGTTGCCATAGTCCAGCCGAGACAATACTAGGGCCTGTACCACCGTTCTCCGTGAGGTTTCGGGAATGAGCGGTAGGGTCTTCCGTAGCATTCGCAGTGCTCCGAAGCATGACCCTGATATTTTTCTCCAGCCAAATTCCCAAATTCTTTATCTCTGTCTTTGGGATCGGGGTATCTCCCAGTTCTGGGGGCCACTTAATTGTGTTTCTTGGGACCTCTTTATTGCCCAGGAACATGAGCTCTGTTTTGCCTCCGTTCAGTTTTAGGCATCCATTGTTCATCCATTCTGCTACTTTCACCATACAGGGTGCCAGGTTGTGGTGCCTCGATTGGGGCCCTCCGTCACAGATAGTATCAACTGGGTGTCATCCGCGTATGACACTATTGACAATCCCAGTTGAAGCACTATTTCTGCCAGTGGTTGCATATACAGATTGAATAGTGTCGGGCTTAGTGAGGAGCCCTGTGGGACTCACAAGACAGTTGGAGGATGTCAGAATAATGCTCCCCTTCCATTAGTTGGAAGGATCTGTTTTCTAGGAATGAGGTTATCCAATTTAGTGCAGAGCCTGTGATCCCGGCTTCCTTCAGCCTGCTTATCATTGTCTTATGGTTCACCGTATCAAAGGCGGCGCTGAGGTCCAGGAGCAAAATAGCTGCTGTGCCTCCCTGATCTAGGATTCCCTTCAATTCCTCTGTCGCCACCATCAGAGCTGATTCAGTGCTATGTTGGGGTCGAAAGCCCATTTGAGTGGCATGCAGTATCTGATTATCCTCTATGTATTGGGACAAAACCTGATTGACATGTTTTTCGGTTATTTTCCCTAATAATGGCAGGAGTGAAATAGGTCGGTAGTTCCCTAATTCCGATGGGTCTAGCTGGGGCTTTTTTAGCAATGGCCGAACTATAGCGTGTTTCCAGGATTTGGGAACGATCCCCTGTGTCAGGGAGAGTGATATAAGTGCTGCGGTTGTTGAGATGGTCTTTTTACCTCCCTGCCTCAAGATATCTGGCGGCATTGGGTCTAGTGGGGAGCCAGATTTAATCTTAGTCAGGATGGCGGTCATATCTTCCTCACTTAAATCTGTAAAGTGGTCTAATCTCCCTGTATTACTTTCCACGCCATCTATGTTGCTTGGTTGCAACTCTCCCTGATTTGGGCAGTTGTTTCCTAACAGGGAATTATATATAATTTCTACTTTGTTCTTAAAAAAGTTTGCCATCTTATTACATCTCTCCTTGGAATAGGCGGGACTGTTTGATTCTTGCTCAGGGGAAGTGGCAGCCAATGGGACATGCCAGTGCGGCTAGAATTCGAGGATTTGAACATCGCGGTAGGTGTATTCAGCCACTGTGGTCACTGCCATTGGAGAGATTTGAAAATAACCAGCGGTGTGGTGGAGACATACTGACCTCCGCGGTGTGTCACCGCCTATGCGCATAACATCGCAGCCAATGGGACATGCCGGGGCGGCCAGAAATCGTGGATTTGAACTTTGGGGTAGGCGTGAACAGCCACGGTGGTTACTGCCATTGGGGAGATTTGAGAAATGCGTCCGAGACGGACCAATGGCAATGGAGGAATTACACTGAAAACAGCCCAGTAATCAATATAAGGCTGGCATTTGTGCATACTTGAAACTTGCCCACAGACACTGCTGCCTGATTGACCTCCCCATCACCTGCTGCTGTGTTTAAGCTCTGGGAGCACTCATGTCCCGTACTGAGCACATCATGGCCCGTCCCTTCACCCCAGAGGAGCTGGATCTCCTGGTGGACGAGGTCCTTGCCTAGTACGGTCGGCTCTTTGGTGCACCAGAGGTTCTGGTAAGTGAATGTGTGCATATTTATAATACTGTCAACGCTTGCCTTGTGTAAATGTACATTTGTATGTGCCTCAGTGTGCAAGACAATATGCATGCCTAGTTTTGTGTGGCTAAACATGGCCCATACATGACAAACCAGAATTTGCTCTGAAGTATGTGTAGGATATGGAAACATTCTGTGCTGTGTGGCTCTCTTTGAAACTTTTGTTGCAGGATTTTTAAAAGGCATGTTTCTGATTGCTGTTTGTGATTTTGTTTTGCATGGTGACTTCAGACTTATAGTGCAATGGTGTGTTGACCCTCAGTCCCCATGACCACTGACTGCATGCAATGATGATCTGTGCAGGATGTCTTTTGCAAATTGTACACGTACAATGAAGACTGGGCCATGTTACACTGTATTCACCAATTCCCTGTGATGTGTTTAGTTAGCTATCTAGATCAGACTTACCATGTCGACATTATTGTGATGGGCCATGTCTACTGTGCTCATGGAGCATGTAAGTTATGTATAGATGTTTACAGGTAGACAATGGAGATGAGTGCTGTCTGCCCATGAGCTCAAGGCATCTTTCTGCATTTGCCAATGTTTAACTGAAATCACCTCTGACACATCTGAGACATGTACAGTGTAGACACAAGCCTACCAGTTTGCTAATTATGATGAGATGTGGGTCACATGTGTATGTACTGTTTGGTAATTCATTTGAGACATGCAGCTGAACATTGTAATGGCATGCCAGTGTCAGTGTACCATTTGCTGAAAGGGATGCCCTGTGAATGCACAATGCTGAAATTCATACTCTCAAAACTGACTATTTCAGCCATCTGAGTAGTGCCCCATAATATTGTGAAAAAAACAGTCATAGAAGTCAAATGTACCCATGACTGCCCTTAGCCTTGTCACCTTAGTGATTGAATGTTGTGTCATGTACATTCCTGTGCCCTCTGTACCACATGATGCAACGCACTGAGACAGGTCTTAAAGGTGTCTGTAGTGTCAGACACAGTGAGCATTACTCAAAGGATTCAATTACTGTTTAATGTGTGTCATGGTCACTCACATTCCGCAACACAGAAGGGGAGAGAAGTAGGCCTAACGGCTAGGGTGGTTGACCTCAAATCTGGGGAACCGGGTTCGAGTCTCGGCAAGGACGCGCAACATCCTGTGATTCTGGGCAAATCAATTAATCTCCCTGTGCCTTACAAAAAAAAAATGAATGTGTCCTCATGTAACGCAACTGGTGCTCGTGTAAAGCGCTCTGATACCCGATATCTTTGGGTCAAGCTTGCGCTATATAAAACTACGTACATTTTTTTTGTCCATGCTCAGGCTGATCTAAGTGGCCAGCCTCAAAATGTTAATGTAATGACCAGTTAGTAGGGCCATCCTCACAGACATTAGCATTGTAGCCATCAATCTTGATCAGAGCTCAGTATGTGACATGGGCTAGCTGAGTATGCTATGTATGTGTTTTTCGGAGGGACGGTCGGAAACAGGAGCGAGGAGGCCGTATGGGATCAATACTGTGGTGTTTATTGTTGGTAAGAAACACAGATAGGAGAACAAGAAGTAGTCCAAGCACAGTTATGTAGGGCAAAGTCAGGATGGAGGTAACAAAAAGGGAATCCTGTTGAGTCAGCACAGACAAAAGGAGTGTATCACACGCTGGTCGGGTTCCACGCGGGGTCTGTGGTCCTGGACGTTGAAAGGGCTCCTCGTCACTTCTGGGTAGGGTAGAGTGTAAAACAAGCACTTTGAGAAGGCAAGGGAGATCCAAAAACCAGCCCGCGAGAATGAGCCTCCCTCTATCTCGCTCCCTGCTGTTTTCCCTTTGCCCAGGTTACGTACCGCTCTCTGCCGCAACTCTCCTGAGTTGCGGAGGCACAAGCGCCTCCTCCGGGATCCACCAGTCCTCGGTCCAGTCGTCAGGATCCTCCGGATCTCCGTCTCCAGCGTCTTCGGGTCGGGTGTCAGCAACAGCCTCCTGGCTCGTTTCTGGTTCTCCGGCGTCTACTCCGTTCTCTTGCTCCGGCTGATTCCCAGCAGCTGACACACCGGACGAGCTTTCCTCCGGCCTTTTCTACCACGCCTGACCTTTTCCTTGCGTCCCTGATTGGCTGCTTTGTTAATCCGCCCGCCTCTCCCAAGACAGACTGCTTCCGGGTTACTTTCACCAGGCTGCGGGACGAGGAAAAAGACCTTCGTTAATGGTGGTGTTATTTCCTGGGTTTCAGGGTCATCGTCCTCTTCACTAGAACGGTAAGGCACCCACGAGGGTTTTACCGAGGGATTGTCGGGGTTGGTGGTGGCGGTTGCGGGGATTTCCTCACAGTGTTATATGTAGAATTGCTTTCAGACTGACACACACATGTCAACTACATATTATTGTAAACTTGTACTACAAGTCTCCCATGCATACAACTCAAAGGCCAAAGGCGCAAGGCTATCTTGAGGGGCATCGCCTGGAAGGTGCGGGCCCTCGGGGTCTCCAACCGGCGCCGTTACCACTACCACAAGAGGTGGGACGACATCTGCCGCCTCAACAAGAACACCGCAGAGATGCAGCTGGGGCTGGCCCCTTGAACTGGCAGGTTGGCACGCCGAAGCTTGACCCCACTAATGTCCCGCATCCTGACGGTAACCCAGCCTGACCTGGATGGATGCTTGAAGGCCCAACAGCAGCAGGTTGGAGGTGAGTATTGGTCTGAGTGTGTCTTTGTGCATGACTGACCACCTTAATTCCAGACATCAGCAACAAAGGAAAGTCTGAGATGTCTCATGTGATGCTATATTTAGAATTAATTTGGGGTGGGTGATTGTCATGTGGTGCCAGCAGCATCCAAGTGTTTCCATATCAGGTATCATTGACCAGACCAGTGTCAGCCCAAATTTCATTACAATGTTTGCCGATTCCATCTTGGAACTGATGTCTGGCCTGACCCATTTAGACACATGAATGTAGGTCTGTGAATTGGCCATCACAGTAATGTTGTCATACTTGTGTGTGCAGTGTGGATCACAGGCTCTTGTGAGTCATGGGATGGTGTGGCTTAAGTTATAGCCACTTGAGCACTCAGGGGGCTATGAGTTAGTGGTATAAACTTTACCAATGTGTTCTGTAAAGCCAAATGATAGAGATAACAGCATCCCAGATCAGCCTTCACTTGCCTATCAGCAGCATGGCATCACAAAACTGTTTTGGAAGACACATTCACAGCAGCTGCAATAATGCACTGATGGGGTAGATGGTAATGAGTACAGTTCTGTTTGAGCTGATTTTATTTTAGACATTGTGTACACGCAAATATGTATTTGTGATGGACAGACAGTGTAAGGTGGATGCTAGGGAGCAGTAAGTGGGTACAGGGTGAATGTGTTGACCTCTAAGTGTTGACATTGTTGTATGGGATCACGGTGTATAGAATTTTGTGATGTGGCAACAGTTATGTGTTGAACCTTGCGAGCAAGTCAGCCTTGGTCACTCTGAGTGGCAGTGCTTACGTGTGTCCATTGAGGATGTGTGTACATATGCATCAGTGGCGTTAAAGGTATGGCTACTGATTTGCATAACTAAGTGAGCTCTGGAGAAATAGATGTGGCCTGTGTGTCAGCAGTCAGCACAACATAGGTATGTCAGACAACAGACAATGCCTTTGGAAACATTCCCTGTCCTTGTGGAGGCCACTCTCACATTCCAGGATCTACTCTTCTTGATGCCTTTTGTCCTTCAAGGCTTGCACTGACATTGACAGATGAATGATGTAAGATCCCTGAGCACATGCAGGGCCCTTGACTGAGATTGCCCTCCAGGATCATGGCAACAAGTTGTCACAAGTTGTAGCGTTCCTGGAGGACATTCATTCGGACATGGCTGGCCTGCAGAGATCTGTCCAGTCCCTGGCCTCCACAGTGATGGCAGCCATCCTGAGCTACCGAAATCCCATCTCAGCTCCTGTCCCTTCCCCCTCCACACTCCCAGTGCCCCCACCTGACCAGAGCACATGCATACCAGAGCACACATGTGTAAGGAAGTGGGTTTCTGTTGCAGTAACCCCCCCACTTTTTGCCAGACCACTGATGCACTTTGACTTGATGTGCCCTGGGTCCCTGCCAATCAGGTTCCCAGGGCCTGTGTTCTTTCCCCAAAACTGTACCCAATTGGCATCTCTGGCCACAGGTCAGCCCCTGGTAAATGGTACCACAGGTACCCAGGGCACTGTGACCAGGGAAGACCTCTAAGGGCTGCAGCACTTATTGTGCCACCCTTAGAGGCCCTGTACCTTTACACACACACACTGCCTTTGCAGGCTGCGTGTTTTGGTGCAGAACAAAGTGAAGAGTCGACATGGCACACACCTCTGTGGGCCATGCCTACAACCCACTGCCCTGGCATAGGTCAGTCACCCCTCTAGCTGGGTGCACTATACCAGTGGTGAGGGTACAGGTGCATGAGCCCTGTACCCCTACAGTGTCTAAGTCCATTCTTAGACATTGTAAGTGCAGTGCTGCCATTAAGAGTATATGGTGGTGGGAGTTTGTCATTACAAACTCCACAGCACCATAATGGCTGCACTGAAAACTGAGAAGTTTGGTATCAAACTTCTCAGCACATTAAACCCACACTGATGCCAGTGTGGGATTTAATAAAAAATGCGCACAGAGGGCATCTTTGAGATGCCCCCTGAAAGACGACCAGCCTCTGGTGGGTTCCCTGACTGGTACACACCAGCCTGCCACCACGAGACATGTTTCTGGACCCCTAGGGTGGGAGCCCACGCTCCTGAGCCCAGAAACAAAGCATTTCCTGGGCGGAGGTGTACACACCTCCCCAGGCCAGGAAGAGCCATCTGTGGCAGGGGAGCTTCAGAGGCCTGGCAGCCTTTGTAATGCGACCCCCAGCCTCTCCTGCTATCAGGAGCAGGCCTCCTTCCTGTCTCCCCTCCCTTTCAGGCGGGAAGACAGGCGGGAAAAACTAGCCAGCCCAGGAGGTGTCCCCACCTCTGCCAACTCCACCCCTCAGGTGGGGAGGCGAGGTGAAGCCCACTCTCCGGTGCTCGCCATCTTGCAGATGGCAGGCACTCCCCAATCAGGACTGGGGATTGTGCTCACTCTCCACGTGGGGTGAGCACACCAAGGGTGAAGTCACTCTAAGGTCAGTAGCCCATTGGCTACTGACCTCAAGACCCCTAAAACGCCCCCTAAATACAGTATTTAGGGGCAGCCCTGAACCAGGAAGGCAGATCCAGCCTACCAACAAGAAGAAAAAGAAGAAGAAGAACGAAGAGCCGTGCAGAGCTAACAAGAGGACGACGCCCACTGACTTGGCCCCAGCCCTACAGGTCTGTCTCCCCTCGAACCTGCTTCTGCGAAACCCTGGTGTGTCCAGCGGCCAGCAACCTCAAAAACCCCAGAGGACCTGCCTGCCTTCACTTTCCAAGCTGTTTCTCCCGTGAACACCGGACGTGTTTGAACTGCAGCTTCTGGTGCCAGCCAGGAACCGCGAATCCCGCACACTCTGCACCCGCCGGATCCGGCCCGAGCTCGAGTGGGCAAATACCCTGAGGAGGTGCCCCCGGCGATCCTGACCGAGATCCGGTGACCCCCTGACCTGCCTCAAGCCTCCTGACGACGCCTGCAGCCTCAATCCAGAGGACCCCCCCTACCGCGACCAGAGCGGGTAAGAAAATCCGACGTCCCAAGGCACCCCTGCACCCGACGCCCCACGGCCTTGTGTGCCCAACCCAGCGGTGCCTAACCAACCCTCTACATCCCAACTTACCCCTCGAAGTGGTGGTAGCTCCTGGAAGATCCTCGTCCCCGAGCCTGCAGTGTTTCTTTGTCCCGGAGAATCTCCATTGAAATCAACAGGGCACCCGACCTCAAAACAGCACCCTGCACCCGGCCGCCCTAGAGCCGCTGAGGGTGCCCCTTTGGTGCTAACTTGGTTCCCAACGTGCCCTGAGCTTAACCCTAGGAGCTTTGCTCCCACAACCCCGTGGCCTGCTTGCCAGCAGCCACCAACCGGAGTCCCCCTATCCTCCATAGGATAACATTGGGCCTCAACACTCTGCACCCGGCCGCCCTAGTGCCGCTGACGGTGCAACAACAGTGCATCACTGACCCTGGGAGACCCTGAGTCTAACCTCAGAACCCTAACTCAAAAGACCGATTACTTACCTCGAAACCGATAACCTGTTTTTCCTCATAGAGTAACATTGACACTTTTTTCTCCCAAAAGTTTGTGTCGACTTTTGAAAACTAAGAATATTCCTTAAAAATCACACAAATAACCAAAACGCATTTTCTCAACTGTTTTCAGGAAATGTCCCAGTGCTGAATCTAGGCATCCAGCACTGAGTAAGAAAAGTAAGGTTAAAGTAACTTACCTGTGAATTGAATTTCCTTCCATAGGATAACATTGGTGAGTCTAGATGAAAAAGTTTCTGTCAACTGTTGAAATACAAGAATATTCTTTAAAAATTGTACAAACTACAAAAACGTAATTACTTACCTGTTTTAAGTAAATGTCCCAGTGCTGAATCTAGGAGTCCAGCACTGGATTACAAAAGTAACGCAAAAGTAATTTTACCTGCATTTACCTTAAAAAGCCATTCATTTCAATGTACTGCATTTACTAAGTATTGCAACCTACTGCATCCCCTGTAAATCAAATCAAGTACAATCTTCATTGCTTTTAAAACTGTGTACAACAAGTAACTTATTACTGAAAAGAATTGAATGCTTACCTGTATCAGGCTTGCTTGGTTCTAAAATAAAATAACAGTATATTTTTTTATACAAAAACAATTGGCCTAGAGTTCAGTTCTTGAGTGTGTGAATTCATTTGCTGACTGAGTGTGTACATCAAATGCTTAACACTGTCCTCTCGATACTGCCTTACTGCTCGACCAAGCTACCACTTTAGAGAGTAAGGTTCTATCTAACTTTAACCTCTGCCTACCTCTGGAGACCCTTGGACTCTATACACACTGAACCTCACTTTGGTGCAGTATATATAGAGCCAGTTTCTTACAACATGCACACGCAGCACACATCAACACCACTCCAAAAAATACAGACAAACCACACCCACAAAAATATTGAAAACACACACCCCAGCACACATGACACCACACTCACAACACCATCCAAAGACACTCAGAGATATACCCGCCATAAACATGCATCCACGTCTCACACCTCCGACTCCTCACCCCCCAAAAGCTCATCCCTCACCACTCCTTCTCCCACATTGCAGAAAAAATGTACCCTGCACTGGTCCTGTGGCCTACTACTGCCGATCCCCCTCCCAGCGTGAAAAGGGCTGGCTTGCGCCCAAAAAATCCCACTCAAACTCCCAGGGCCACCCCTGAGAAGGGTGGCCCCAGCACACATGCAGGGGTAGTCCCTTCAAAACAGGGGAGGAAGGGCAAAATAAGCTGCCAGGATGACCCAAAAAAACACCAGAAAAACGTGTGTGGAAAGAGCTCCCACCCCCATGTCGGGAAAAGAAGGTGGCTGAGTGGCCACCTCACTTACAATTCCTGTGAAATCCCTTCAGGGCTTTCGCATTCCCAGGAGAGTTAGGCCCAGCCCTCCCCATTCCGAGTAATACCACCCGCCTCCCCAAGGCAGCCCCCCTCCCAGAGCCACTGCTCCACCTCCCCAAGCCACCCGAGCCACTACTCCGCCTCCCCAAGCCAGCCCTCCCCCTCTTAGCGCCACTACTCCGCCTCCCCAAGCCAGCACTCCCGTCCCAGAGCCACTACTCCGCCTCCCCAAGCCAGGCCTCCCCGCCCAGAGCCACTACTCCCCCTGGCCCTGCCAGCTCACCCCAAGACACTACTCACAGTACCACTGCCAGCCTTCTCCCTCCCCGGTCCGTTGCACCCACTACACCATCCAGCCCTCCCACTCCCAGGTCCAGTCACCCCCTAGTATGAGCCAGCCTCCCACTTAACAGCCATATCCCCCCTGAACGGTGCCTGGAGTGCCCATTTGATGCCCCTTTCCTAGGGAGGTTTCTCTGGCAGTGATCTGTATGGCAAGTTTTCAAACACACATGTGCTTAGTTGTATTTGGACTGGCACTTTGCCTTGCCATTTTTGCACTCTATCTGAGAGATGTTCTTGTTCAATAAAAATGTTTATATTGTGGATGACCCTTGTGGGTGTGCTTGCTAATGATGATGGACAATGTTGGTGTATATGGTGTCAAATCAAGTATGTTGGTACCAATGTCATTGTGGCATTTGAGTCATTTGCCGGTGTGGAGTACCCCAGAAAGTTGAGCAGGTAATGTGAATCGTAGATCATAGGGTAAGTGGGTACATGATACATATCTGTCATGGTCAACTCTTGGCATCTACACTGTCTTGTGTGGGCTTCCTCTACATCAAGACCTGCAATTTGTCCTTACTGTATTACTTGTGTGGTGGACAGGGTGCACAATATGTGAATGGATAGTTTTATGTGTAACCACCTTGTAAGGTGTACAGTTCCCTTGGATGTGTAGTGTTTCACAGGCACAGGTGTACATCTCCATATTTGGACTTGACAAGCTATGCATATTGATTGCCATGGGTACTGCAGATGTGGGAATGTGTACTGTGGACTTCAAGCTCAAGCATTCACACATGTACCAGACAGTTGGTGACTGCATGATTAGTGCCAAACTCAAAGACATGAAACAGGTTGTGTGCACAAGGGGACATTGCTGCAGGTGCTAAGTGTGGTGTGCTGTTGTGACCTTGGCGTACTAGAATCCAGCTACTTGTGGGCCACAACAGCTGGGATTAGAGAGAGTGTGTTGATCTAATGTGTGAGACAACGGTTTCTGGATATCCCAAAATTCAGATTTTCCTTTGTAACCGTGAATTCACTGTGCAGCATAACTCAGCACAAGATATTTTTACTTGCTGCCATATCTCCTACATTAATGTTCCATGGGACTGTATCCACTAAAATTAATGCTGATACACTCCATGCCAGTCCTGTACACCAGGCAAGTGTACGGCACTCCACTGTACGCTGTTATTCTGTAACTGCAACCACTATATGTCACTACAGTGTACACAACTTCACTATCCACCACTACAATTTGTTATCCTCCGATTTTTCTTATGGAACTCAAAATCAATCCACTGTGTGACTTTCCTCTCTACGCTACTCCACTCTACACCATTACAGTGTATACCATTCCAATGTATGACACTCCACTACCCACAACTCCAGTGTGTGCCATTATGCTGTGGCACAATCCATTATGACCTACTCCACTGTGCCCCTCACAAGTGTTTGGCGCTCCAAATTTTGCGATGGAACCCTCTCACTTTCCAGTGACAAGAAATCCATTGTAGTACACTTCGCTGTGCAACACTGTCCTCTACACTTATCCCTTGCATATGTAGTTGCTTACGTTGTACAGCAGCATGTGACATCTGGAGTGTAGATGTGTTTTGGTGATCCAATCCCACCCATCCTGACATTTGTTGTAGATGAGAATGTGACATATGTGGGGATGCATTTGAGGTTGTGGCATGGGATGCAGACGTAGTCATTTGTGAGGATGTGCAGTGAGTGAGGACTATGGTCTGCAGACTGTACAGAATGGGCATGTAGTGTGTGAGAAGTAGTTTGATTGGTTTGTGTAGGCCAGTCCATGTGGATTTTTGGGCACACAGGGACACCAACTTACATGTGAGTGGGGGTCTGATGGGTGAGATGTTGCATACAGGATCAAAGTTGCTTGCTTTTGTGAATGGATGTGTAAGTGAAGACCTTTGCCACTGTGTGGATGCTTTTGGGTGGGGGTGGAATGTGTGTTGAGGACACCTGCCTAGATTTTTTCTGTATGCTATCTCTGTATTTAATTTACTTTCATTTTTTTTTTTAAACAGAATTTTATTAGTTTTTCTGAGAAAGCAAACAAAAGCTTCAGTGACAGCATACATTAAGGATTCGGGAGCAATATATTACAAGTGCTATTAGTGCCATAACTGCAGGCTCCCTAGGGTGCCGCCCAACGATTCCCCTGGCCCTCATGCCCCGCTACTGTGTCCTCCCTCAGCCCCCGCTGTATGCAATTATACAGTCCCTAGCAACCCCATGCATAGTACCGTTCAGAGTGCAGGGTCATCATAAGCATAAGAAAAAAAAAAAAAGAAAAAAAAAAAGGAAATAAAGCACCCAACCCCAACAACCCCCCCACCCCACCTACCCCTCTAAGCCCCTTTAGCCCCACCCACTCCACCCATCCTCCCAAGCATGCCGCTAGCCACTAATTAAAAGGTTCCAGGTATTCCCAGGTCGTCCCCATGGACCGCCCGGTATCCCATCACACAAATCCGCAACCGTGATAGGGCAGAATCACCGGAGGCGATCCCCCGCAGCCCCGCCAGCGGGCGCAACATCCCTCCCTGTCAGTTAGAGCTCACAATATCAGGTGTCCTGAGTGCCCCCCGTTTCAGTCAGCACATTTTCCTCAGTACCAGGTGGATGCTTAGTTAATTCCACAAGCGCCATCCATGCCCTGGCCAATTCCATTGAATGCTCGTGCCCCGTGCGTCTCAGCCATACCCATCCTGCAATTACCCTCACTCTCCGCCCACTTTACAAGCTCCCTTCTCCATCGCTCAAGGGAAGGTCCCTGCCTCGTCTTCCACCGGCTAGTAAGCTCCCTTTTCGCGAGCACTAATCCCAGGTCAATGTACTTACTGGTGATCTTGGTTTTCGCAGTGTGGGGATACTCATGCAGTAAACAAACCCCTGGCGTCAGTGCCAGCTCTCTCTCCGTCACAGTCGTTAAGGCAGCCATTATGTCCCGCCAGTAGTCCTCCAACTGCGGGCAGCTCCAGAACATATGCAGGAACCCCGCCCCACTAGAGCACAACGAGGGCAGGCAGACGACCCCCAAAATAGTCGTTCAGTTTGTTGGGCGTTAAGTAAGCCCTATGTAAGACATAAAATTGAATGAGCTGGAAGCGCGCATTTCGGGAACTCTTCCATGGCCTCTCAAGTACCGCCCCCATGCTCCATCCGAGAAGGGCTCCCCAGGTCCGTCTCCCATTTGAGCCGCAGCACTGTCAGGGGTTGACGCAGGTCCTGAGTAATCCGGCGATAAAGACAGGTCACCGCTTTAAAAGCACCCGCAGCCATCACCACGTATTGGCACGCAAGGGACGTAGCCGGTTCCAATAGCCCCCCGCCAATGCTTCCTCACTGCCGCAGCCAGGGCCGCATGGAAAAGGAAATCTCCACGCGGGAGATCATGACGCTCCAGGAGGTCATTAAACGGTAAGAGGTTGCCCTCCTCATATAGATCCCCCAAAGTGAGTATGCCCAGCTCCGCCCAGGACTGCAGTTTGCTCCAGTCACCCCCATGAGGCAACACCGCACACATTGTCAGCGGAATTTCAGGCGCATACAGGGTCCTGACCCGTAGCTTCCTGGCCATACGCATCCAGCACCGCCGCACCACGGCCAAGTCCGACGGCAGCGCCTCACCTCCCGGATGCACCCGCAGCAGAACACAGGACAGCAGGCGCCAGCTAGGATCCAATCCCCCATAGCCTCCGGATGTCTAATGTGGCCCGCCACCCACTGCGTAAACCATTGGAATTGCGCAGCGTGATAATAGACCTCCAGATCTGGCAGCGCAAGGCCCCCTCCATCCTGGGTCGTTTCATAGTGATCAGCGCGACCCTCCGTCTCCCCCGTGCCCCACAGGAACCCCGTGATTAAAGAATTCAGCTGCGTAAAGAACCTGGTTGGTATCCAAATGGGGAGCGTTCCAAAATAATAAAGGAACCGTGGTAAGGTGACCATCTTCACCAAGGCAACCCTACCCGCGACAGAAAGCGGGAGGGATCCCCAAAACTCAAAATTAGTTTTGGCACTACGCAACGCTTGCCCCACGTTACCCTCCATCAGGTCAGCACTGTCATGATAAATCCGGTTCCCAGGTAGGAGAGGCAACAAGGCTCCCACGGTATCGCCCCACAGTCTGCCTATCGCGCCCGCCTGCTTTGGTAGGAAACAAGCACGACTTGGCCCAATTCACGCGAAGTCCCGATACTCTCCCCAAAGTCTCCAAGAGCCGTTTCGCCCCTGGAGCGCATCCCGAAGGTCAGGCAGGAACATGAGCAAGTCGTCCGCATATAGCGAAATATGGTGTTCCTGTCCCGCCACCAAAAGCCCCGCATAATAACTGCCCGACCTGGCATGTGCAGCCATTGGTTCCATTGCCAGAGCAAACAGCAACGGGACAGCGGACATCCCTGCCTCGTACCTCGAGCCACCTCACAGGCAGCAGAAATTAAGCCCCCCGTCCTGACCCTGGCGGTAGATTCACTGTACAGCAGCGCTGTCCATCGGACGAACCGCTCCCGAGCCCAAACTCCCGCAGTGCACCAGTAAGATAGGGCCATTCGAGGCTATCAAAGGCCTTCTCCATATCGACCGCGAAAATGCAGGCCTCCTCCTTATCATACGTGTCAGCCCCCAGGATGCGGACGAGCCGACGAACATTCATGGCGGTGTTCCGGGTCGGAACAAAGCCCGCCTGATCTCCGTGCACCAGCGTCGTCATGTGGGGCATTAGCCTGCTTGCCAGCACCCGACTCAATACCTTATAGTCCATATTGAGCATCGCAAGAGGCCTATACGAGAGCGGTCCCACGCAGGCCTGCCCGGTTTGGAGAAGAGGAACTATGATGGCCTCACGGGTGGACACAGGGAGAGCACCCTCATGATACGCTTTATTATACAGCTCCACCAAGCAGGGCACCAGAGTGTCTGCGTAGGTCGCATAAAATTCCACCGGCAGCCCATCCGTTCCCGGGTTTTGTTCCTGGCCATGTGCTTTATGGCGCTGCGTATTTCACCCGCCTCAATGTCCCTACCAAGAGCAATCGCCTCGTCAGAGCGAACCTTAGGGAGAGCCGCATCCGAAAGGAACCTCTCGTCACCAGGGAGGCCAGGGCCCAGCTTGGTGCGATACAACTCGGAGTAGAATTGCAAAAATTGGTCGTTTATTCCTCTCTGAGTATAAACCACCTCGCCCCTCTGTCCCCGCAGTTCCGTTATCGCTGTCCCCTGCGCGCCGGATTGGCTAACCATGCCAGCAGGGCACCAGATTTATCCCGATCCGCATGCATCTTGTCTGTGTACGCTTTAAAATCAAAGCAACGCAAGCGCTCGAGCTGAATCGCGAACTCCTCCTTGGCCACAAGCAGCGTAGCATGTGCATCTGGGCGCTCTGGGCGCTCTCGCTCTGACACACGCAAGTGTTGTTCCGCAGCTGCCACATCTTGCAGCAGTACCTTGCGGACTCCCACCATCTCTCCTATACAGCGCCTCGGATCACCGCCTTAAAGGCGTCCCATTCCACAAGCAGAGTGGATGCCGTATTTGCATTGGCCCTAAAGTAATCCTCAATGGCCGACCTATAGTGTCCTTAAACACTGGGTCGTCCAGCGTGTCTGGCCGCAGCCGCCATGTGGGAATGGCCGGGCGATCCCGCGCCCAATGCAACTGCACCAGCAGGGGGTTATGGTCCGAGGACGTTCTGGCCAAATACTCGCTATGCATCATTCCCCCATGGACATCCGGAGAGCAAAGGACTGAGTCCAGGCGAATATGCAGGTCATGTAATGAGGAGAAGTAAGAGTAATCCCTGTCAGTCGGGTGATGGGCCCTCCATGTATCCGTTAACCCCCAACGCTGCTGCCAGACCCTTCGTGCCGCCGCCAGTCTGTGTACCGGTGCATCCACTAAGGGGGTGTGACCGATCTAAATGGACATCAGTAATGCAATTGAAGTCGCCCCCCAAGAGCACAGATCCCACCAACAGAGGGGCCAATTTCGCAGAGAGATGGGCAAAAAATGATACCTGGTCGGTGTTAGGTGCATAAATGCTACCCAACACTATGTCTCTACCATCTAAGCGCCCGACACTACTACAAATCTACCCTCAGGGTCCACCAGTTGGCCAGTACCTTGAAACGGGATTCCAGCCCTGACCCAGATCAGAGCACCTGCGTGCGTAAGCCGAGTATGTCGTACAGAACACCTGCCCTCGCCACCTGCGCTGTAAAGCTAAACCCTCCTGCTTGGTCAAATGTGTCTCTTGCAACAACGCAATCTGTACCCCTCTCCTCTTAAGATAGGCATGGACCTTATGGCGTCGTGTCATATTATGCATCCCCTTATATTCCAGGACAAACAACGGATACCTACGGCGGTTCCCATAGGGCGGCAGTTCGTAGTCCATTGTCCCTACTTAATACAGCGGCATGCTTGGCCCCGAATTCTCCCTCCCCCCAATACCCCTCTAAACCCCCAACTCCCCTTCCCCAGGACAGGTTCCCTGAAACTAGTTCCCATCCAAACTAATACAACCGTTAACTGTGCACCCAGCAACAGTGAGACGTGCGCCCGAATCCTCAGGACCCAAAGCCCCGCCAGGTCCCTCCCCCGTTACAGCACCAATAGGGGGCCCTCAATCAATAATAAGCAATAGACATCGCCCTCTTTCACCGCAGGCCCAAAAACACACAATGAGCAAACCCAAACCAGGCCATTAGCTCAGTCCATGCAGGCAGCCGTCGCCCGCTCAGCCAAACAGGTCCGCCGTCTGCGGAGTGACCACAGGTAGTTCGATGTCAGAACTCGCTGTCGGGCTACTGGAGATAGAAGTCTCGGAGCCCCCCAGGGGACTGCCAGAGGCAGCAGCACTCGGGCTCACCGCACCCCGACTGATCACTGCAACCGCCTGTACCGCTCTGTCCCGTTCAAGGCGGAGAGTCGGCATCAAAGGTGCCCCCACCGGACTAGTGTGTGCAGGGGAGCCACGCTCCATGGGGCTCGCAGCAGAACTTCGCCTGGAGCGCGTCCGTCGTGTTTCAAGCCATTGCCAGGCCTCCTGCGGCGCAGTGAAAAAGTGTGTGCCAGTGGTGTCCACCACCCGCAGCCGGGCCGGGAAGAGCATGGCATATTGTAGACCAAGCTGGCGGAGTTTCCGTTTAAACGCAATGAAGGAGGCGCGCTGCCTCTGAACCTCCCTAGTGAAATCCGGAAATACCATTACCCTGGAATTGTCAATCTGGAGCTGTTGCTTTTCTCTAGCACACTGCAAGAGGTGATCCCTGTCCCGATAGTGCAACAGTCGCACCACCATCGGCCGCGGGGAGCACCCGGTTTAGGAGGTCGCGCCGGCACCCTATGAGCTCGTTCCAGAGCAAAGAATGGGGACAGCCCTTCTGGGGCCACTTCAGATCTGAACCACTCCTCCAGAAATCGGACAGCGTCATCCCCTTCTGCCCGCTCCGGGACCCCCACCAAGCGGAGGTTATTCCTGCGGGATCTCCCCTCACTGTCCTCCGCCCGGAGTTCCAAGATCCGAACCTTGGCTTCCACCTGCGTCAGGGATCTCTGCAGGATTGTCACAGCGTCCGGCACTCCCTCCATTGTTTTCTCCGCCGCCGATACTCTGTCTTTCAGTTTCCTGTGGTCATCTTTAAGCAGGAGAGATCCACACCAATGGCGTCGATTTTTGCCTCAAGGGTTTCCCTGGACGAGGTAATAGCCTGCAGGATATCGGTCAGCGTAGGTCCCCCCGGCGCGACAGCTCCCGAGCGCCCCGGCACCTCTTCCTCCTCTTCAGATTGTTGACTTTCGCCATCCCTCTGGAGGGCCGCAAATCCCTTCTTCCTGGACACCCGCCCCATCTCAGCAGGGCACTGCACCACTCGTTTTCCCAGTAGGAGGAGGGCTGGCGTCCCGATCCCCGAAGGCTCGTCAGTGTCCCAAGCGGCTGTCTAGTGTTGCTCGCTCCCCGCCTAGCCTCCTTGTCCCCGCACTTAGGTCCACTCACAGGCCCCTGAACAGGTCCCGCCTGCAGTGCGTCTGCTCTAGTGCCTCCTCAGTTCTGCCGTGCCTGCATCCACCTATTTAATTTACTTTCATGTGGTGATATTGAGTGTCTATGACAGCTCATTTGGCATGTGTTTTTTTAAAACACTGATGGAGGGTAGACTGTGAAAGTGACTTGAGGAGTATTGTGTGGGTCAATCAGGGATAATGCGGAGTGCAATGTGTGCTGTGATGATTTGTGATGTTGTTCAACATGCTCTTGACATCATTCAGGTGTGTCCCTTGTTGTTGTGATGTTGACACACTGCTTTGTGCACATGCAGTGCTGTCAGTAGCAGAACCATGCCCCTTGATAGGTGTGAGGTCCACTCTTCTCCAGCTATGTTTGCTGTGGTATGTATTTGACTGGGAATGGTTAATGATCTTGATTGGGATGAATGCAGTATATTTTGTGTATTGGCCCTTTCCACAGAGCAGTGCATGTGTGTTTTGTTGTCATTGTTGGGGTGTGTGTAAGTGTCATTAAGTGCACTCAGATGTGTGTTGTTTTGGTATTTGGTTTCCTTTTGTGCATGTCAAATCAGACAATCTTGAGTTTTGTACAGTTTGATATGTGAGTGTTCCCATTTGTGCTCTGGCACGCTATCTGTGACCAATCTGCTGTCAGGATTATGTCTGCTCATGCTTGGGAAGGGTGAATAACACCGTGGTCCCTTTGTGACTTGTGGAGTCTCTGCAGCAGTGTTGCCATATTGGTCTAGCTCATGCCCATGAGGTGTCCAATTTATCTTTTGTTATCTTACAAAATGGGTTTGTGTGGTTTCTGCGGGCTTTGTGGTTGGCCAAATGGAAAAGTGGTATGTGTTCCTGGTAGGACTATGGCCAGATTGGCCTGTCCTCACTCTCTTAAGACACCTCCAGATAGTTTGTGAACGCATTTAGATGTTATCTATGAGGATGATCCTTGGGAATTGCCTTGAGTACAACTTAGCATCTGACATGCTTGACCAGGGCTCCCTAGATTTGGTATACCATCCCGTCTGAAGCACTCAGTAACAGGGACACAATGCTAATAGTGTGGCACCTGTATCAGGGATTGAGCAGGGTGTATAGAAGGGAAGGTGATGGCTGGGTAAGTGAGGCATGATGTAAAAATGGATTTTACATTATTCATGACAGGGCTGAGCACAGAGAGGCAGGAGAAGGGTGATTGTGGTATACTGACGTAGGAATCGTGGAGGCAATTATGTTTTGTATCCCTGGATGCCTATTGCCAATGTGCAATCATTGTGCTTCAATGGCTTCCTTGCATTGCTGGCCCCCGGTGATACTGCACTGATGAGATCTTTTCTTCTAAATCCAGCTCTGTGCCACACCGAGGTCAGTAAACGTACAAGGTGTGATCTTAGAAGTGAGACCTCTTTACTTACAGCAACATATGCAGACACTCATTTCTACAAACATTTCTTGCAGTGCTTGCTCAAATTTGGAACATTTTACTTTTTCTTATACATTGTCTGAGATTTACACTGTGTGGACGATGCAGGGTAAAGTGACTTAGAGGCCTTCAGAGAGTGGATTATGGAGCTGACAGGCAGACTGACCAGTGAAAGGTCTATAATCTGAGCATTCAAGTATTCATCAATGTATTCAGCAAGGTTATTCACAGGAGGGTATGGCAGGGGGACAATGATGGCTTTTGCTATGTTGCTTAGATCATGTGTCACCGCTTTATTAGTGGCTTATTCATTACACATCAGCAACCCATTCAGCTTTAGTTCTTTTAGCTACACTTTTACATGTTAAGTACTGTGCTGGAGCAGTTAAGTTAATTAACTAACTGCACAGACAATGTTTTTGGGGGACGGGACAGACACACATGGCAAATTGTTGTGCTGCTAAACAGATAGGAGTCAAGATATCCACTGTTGATGCCATGACGTTTACAGAGCAGGGCAGCAATACTCTGGTGTGATGAATGGCATGCCCTGTCCTTATGTTGTATGTTCTGCCATTGTATGGTATGTGCCTATCATTGGCTGATTGTGGTATGATATGGCCTGTGATTGTATGGCATGGGCACCCTAACAAATATATCAGCACTAACCCTTTTAGCTAAGAAAGCAATTGACAATTCTAACATCCTCTACACATGCTTTCTAGATCTTAAAGCAGCTTTTGATAAAGTTCCAAGAGCCAAACTATGGGCCAAAATGAAAGCCTGGGGTGCCCCCCCCAATCTATTGGGAGCAATCATCAACTTATACTCGCATACCTGGGTCCAAATAAAAAAAGGGGATGGTCGGCGCCTAACAAAGAAATTTCTAACAACAAATGGGCTAAAGCAAGGATGCGTGTTGGCGCCCAGCCTATTTAACATCAATACTGCCGACCTAGAGAGCAACCTTCGTACAATCCAGGGTGACCCACCGAAACTGGGGAAAACATCAATAGCGAGCCTGCAATATGTGGACGATATCGTGCTACTTTCTCAAACTCCTCTTGGCTTGCAACGGCTGATTTCACAACTTGCGCTGTATATCTCAAACGCTCATTTAACAATAAACCTAAAAAAATCCAACGTCCTATGCTTTTCCAGCACTCGCAAAAAACGATCAAAATTTGTTTGGAGGATAAATTCCAGCACCCTAGAACAGGTGGATGAATATAAATACCTACTAGATCGCCAATTAAACTTCAAACTTCAAACTTCACTTAGACCTTGGCAAAACTAAATCAAAACAACTACAATTCGCCTTCAAAACCATACAGAAAAAACTAAGCGGATGTTCAACTAGTCACCTTCTAAAGGTGGTAGCAGCAAAATTTCTGCCCTCCATTACATATGGCTTGGAAATGATGGACACCAAGGACTCTAAAACGCTAAATCTCGCCCAGTCAAGATTGTTCAAAAAATTGTTTTTAATTCCGCGTCATATTTCCCAAGCGCAAATACGTCTGGAATACGGACTAACAAACCAGATACAGGCCAGACAAGGTGTCTTGGCCAAATATTACTGGCGAATGAGGGCAGCTGAAGACAACACGCTAGCTTATCACTGTTGGGAGGACGTCGAAAAACAGGCTAGGCAGAACAATTCCACATGTAAGATTCTTAAGCAAGCGCTACTATCGCTAAATCTGGAGGAAGCTTGGCATTCACCAATGTCATACCTCGCTTTTAAACAAATAATTAACAAAGCTATTAAACAAGTATCGTTGCAAACCGATAAAGCATTAGTGGCTGGCAAAAGTCACGCCTGGATGGTGATGCCAACGTACAAACAATTGAAACAGCAACCTTACTTACAAGAATGCTTCAGAGATCACTATAAGAGGAAACTAAGTCTACTGAGATTGGGGTTGTTCCCGACCAAAGACCTCACCCCAAAATGGTTACGGACTTGGCCATCTCTGGATTGTCGCCTCTTTGATAAGGGAGAAGAGTCGCTTTTACATCTATTATGTACCTGCCCGGCCCTACACAATTTAAGGAAGATCCTTCTGAGGCCAATGCTAAGAGAAACACAAGTCAGGACCTGTAGAGCGGCCGTGATAAAATGCCTCAGTGGCTCTTCGATCCAACTTTCCTGCAAAACAATAAAATTTCTGACATTCGCAGCTCAAGAGCTCGAAAAGAAGGCTGCAGCAAAACAGGAACTGGGAAATATGGACATATTGCAGCCGGGCCCAGACCTTTCTTGGCGCTCTTTGCAGTTTCCTTTCCTCCCTCTTCCCTTTTATTCTATGTCACTTTAAGCACTTTATTTGAGATAGAGGGGATAGACACGCTCACACAAGCACAAGTTCTAACGCGTGCTGCATTTTTGTCATAACAGTCGTTTGTTGGCATCAATCTTCTAATGCGAGGGCCATCCTTCCCCTTTTTAAAACTGTTTTTCTGTTTTTATTTAGCATGTACACCTGCGTAATGTCGCCCAGCACACGGGGGCATGTTCCACCTTTTTAAACTGTCTTTCTGTTTTTACTCATCGTGTACATTTGTGTAATGCTGCCTAGCACACGGGGGTATGTTTCACTTTTATATGACGTTGTCTACCACATGGTGGTATGTTCCACCCTTTTATGATTTTAACAAATCAAATAAAAGTATTCTTTTGTTGTTTGTTGTGGCAAGGTACCTCTCTTCATGTGTCATCTACCTCCACTCTGTGACACATCTCAGAACTCATTGTATTACTGTGATATCCAATTTCACATTTGGTGTACTTTTCCTTCCTCTGTTTCTCCTTGGATCAGTCCAAGCATCATTTCCCTAGCATGGGCTCCCTAATAACTTTCCGGAGACTCTGCCCTCCTACATCTTTCATATTGGCCATCCCAAAAATCATATTTCTACTATGATCTCACAATGTACACTTCATGGACCTTTCCTCTAATCTCACTCCACTTTTGCTTGCAATCCACTTCATCTACTCACATGGCCACTGTTCACATTACATGAGATTTCAATGGACTATTCAATCACTGATCCTTTATGGCTTACAGCATGGCATGCGAATGACCAGTAAGCAATCCAACGCCTATTCAGGGGCAGTAGGCTCAATATGATCTCACGGATGATGTGCCTGCGCTGACTTTGAGATTAGTGCTGCCCTATATGTAGTGTGTGTAAACCACTTGTAAGATGAAACTACTACACATGCATTGCAACAGACAGAGCACAACATTCCTCTTTGCAGACATAGCAGGTGCATACATTCTGCGCAGGCCACTTCTAGTAGATGGTCCTGAGAGGTCTCTTCATTTACTTCATGCTTGACGCTGTCTCTGCCCTCCTTCATTGCAGTAGCTATGTAGGGCTACTTTGGCATACCTTTATCCAAATCTTTGGTTTGGCTGTGGGCCCTGGAATGCTGTGATGATGTTGCAACAACAGGGTTTTGAGTGTGTTGAGACTTGCCGGTGCTCCGCACCAGCAGTTCTACGAAGCAGTTGCAAAAAGGTGTTTCTATCAATCTCTCCATTTTTGCACTCAGCCTGGGGCTTGTTAGGTAATCTTCACTCTGCAGCAGTTACACACTCCATTTTCTTTGAGCTAACTCCTGAGGGACTCTTTAGAATTTTTCTAAATATCATCATTTAAGTAAGGAAGTATTTTCAATGTCCTATGTCACAGAGACCAAGGCATTGTTGTTGCTTATGTATCTTATGCACCTAACACCCATTGACATAGCCAATGGCCTGAGCTTGGCAGTCAGGCGGCACACCATGCTGAGCACAGAATTACTGCTTTGGCGTTCTAAGCCACGCCCTTTACTGCATCTGCCACCCTCCTTTGAGAGCCCCACCTGTCTTTTGGATACTACTAAATGCACTGGACGACACTGTCCTCATCTGAGGAACATCTACATCCATGTGGCCATCTTTGCACACCGCTTTGCTGCTGCTGTGCCGTGACCGCCACAGCCAGGCCAGATATCTGCATTGTGTACGCCAATTTGGCCGGCCGCAAATGAGGTGACAACAGCAATTCTGTCATGGCATATTTGTGTGACCTGCCTTTTGTTTCCTGTGTCCAGCAAGGTGTCCGGGGCTGACAGGTTAGTAGTCCCTGAGCTGGGTGTGGGTGATGTTGGTGTCAGGTATATGCGTGCTATGGTGTGTGTTGGACTTATCTCGGGTGGGGTCCACAACGGCGTTGTATCTGATAATGGTGGATCAGGTAGAGCAATGGCAGGACTTGTAGTGCAGGCTCCATGACGTGCAGGTACGTGGAAGGGGGTGTGTTTCAGGGAATTTATTCGCCCTGTGTTCCTGTTTCCGCCATCTCGGACGGGCCGGTGTTCAGGTGGCCTGATTGGTGCATAGTTATGAGGTAGGCGGTTGGAGTGCTTTACCGCCCGGCTGTGTGTCTCCGTTGGTTCGCTCCAATACTGGCGTGGTGGGATTTTTCTGGTGGATCCGGAAAAACCGTGGTGGAAGGTAAAAACGCTATATGTGCCCATTGTAATATGGCGATCGCGATGACCGCTTACGGCGTAACGAAAACGTCTTTTTCCGCCACCGACGGCACCGCGGAGGGGCCTCCGTCTGCCATCGTAATCAGGCCCTTTGTTCGTGGGTAAGTTCGTTGGCATGGCAAAGGACTTGAACTCCGCTATGAAGAGTCCACTGCCCACCTAACTAAGGGGCCTATTAGGATGGCGGGCGGATTGCCACCGCCGGCCCGGCGGTGGCGATCCACCTGCCATCTGTTCCTGTTTTACCCCCGCCATATTAGTATGGCGAGGGGTACCGTGGCGGACGGAAAGACCGTCCGCCGCTCGGCAATCGTTACGATTGCCGGCCGGGCGGATAAAGCCCATAATATGGTGGCGGTGCCTTGTAGGCACCGCCATCCATATTATGATGCCTGCGGTGGGAATGCCTTTCCATGGCGGAGACTCCGCCATGGAAAGGCATGCGGGAAATTAGTTTGGGGGACCATTGCGGGCCCCCAGGGGGGTGGGTGGCTGCACTGGGGGTACCTGTCACGTTGTGCATGGCAATGCGCAACATGGACTTTAATATTGCGGCGGGTGCTGCTTACAGCACCGCCCGCCGCAATGTTAAAGTCGAGGATGCGCATGCCAGTGTGGCAGGCGCATCCTAATTGGCCTGGCGGGACTGTCGCACCTCTGGCGGTCGGTCCCGTTTTCCGTTACGGTGGCGGATGGACAAAGTCCGCCCACCATCGTAATAGGCCCCTTAGAGTTCTCTGCGGAGAATTCTAAAGATTGGCAGGAACTGCCGTACGGCGATTCCTGTCAATGCTGTAAAAATGTGATGTCCGTCAAACTTTTGCAAAGTTTTACATTTTCCAAAAACAAAATACCAAAGTAGGAGTTTGTTATTGAAAAATGTAAAACTAATGGTCCCCACACCATGTCTCCCATGGTGTGGGGTCTTAATTTTTTACTGTCCCTCACAGCCAGGTTTTACCTGACAATAACAAACAGCGACATATAACTAAATCGTACAGACAGTGTTATTGTAAATCTCCAACGGTCAGTACTTTGTTGGGTCATCTGGGGAGTATATCAGTGGCGAGTTGGGGTAGGCTCCATCGCTGACTTACTTGAGGCGCACCTACCTGTAAATCAGGCAGGCAGACAGAGGGTTTGGCAGAGAGGGTACACTGTCACAGTTGTAACAGTGCACCATCTCCGCCAAACTCTAAAAAGGCCCTCAGTGTCATTGGAATCCGTAGATAATCGATCAAAAAAGCACTAACTGAATGAAAATGTATGAAATGTAGAAATGCATGTTCTGATACCAGTTTAGCTAGTGACAGTTATAGCAAGCAAGAATCCTTTTAAAACCTGTGCTGTTTGCCCCTCTTGAAATTTTAGAAGTTTCTTCTACACCTTGAATTCTAGGTAGGTGAAACATCTGCTATGCTTTTTACCTTTTTGATCTATGTACTTTTATCGCATGTCCTTTTCAGATGATAGTGCCATAGTGTATACCATTGTTCTCCTACACTTAGGTGTGAATCTCCACTTTAGTGCTATTTGCCATTTCCATCTGTAGATTAACACTCAGGCCTCATTTCACTGTCGGGCAGAATTGCTTCTGCCCGACACCGACGCGGTCCTGGGACCGACCGACACCGGGTCGGCGGTCCCAACCAGCTCATTACAATGCGACTGAACACTGTTCGGTCCCATTGCACTTTTCTCAATGGGAGCTTGTGTTACGGCCGGAAAACAACCGTAACACAAGCTCCCATTGAGAAAAGGGAGGTGCAGTTCATCCCTGCACCTGTGGCAGGCACATCAAGATGCCTGCCACGGGGTGCAGGGATCAACAGGGGGGCACCATTTTTCATTGGAAAGTTAGACCTTATCATAACTATGGAGGCAGTATAAGTCTAAATAAGTCGCTGACTGGCTGGCTGCAATAGAACATTTTCCGTTGCTGCTGTCATTAGAGGACATAGGGGTTTGGAGGAGGGCCAGAATGAAAGGCCAGGACTTGAGGACAAACCCTCAGTGTGTATGGTGAAAGGCCACATACTTTGAGGCTGGCCATCCATGGTGGGTTTGTTGCAAGACATGGCCTTTAGGTTGACCACCCTCAGGGCACAAGTCCTCAAAAAAGAAGTGGGGGGACTAACCAAGTTTGGCAGTATGCAAGTGACAACACGGCGTGTGATATCACAGTGCGTGACATCATGGGGCATTGCATCGCAAGTGGCATCACAGGAAGTGGCAGCACAACTCAGGACCTCACAGGAGATGACATCAAAAGAAGGGAGATCAGATCTTAAGACCTCACAGATATGTTTAGCAGGTCTATCATGAGCACATTTGAGCGCATTACAATATTTAACAAATGAGATTTTTCATCGGGGTTGTGCCAAAGAAGTGACGCAACCCTGATGCAAAACCTTGGCCTTAACTTATACATTTATTTTTAAAACGCTGCCACAAAGAAACATGGCTATAAATTTGTTCTGCGTAATTGATTGCAAAGTCTGCATTTGAAAATATCTTATGGGGTTAAGGCACCTGCTGCCGAGATCAATTTGTGTGCTAACTAAATCTGAGTGAATAAGAAAATGAGTTACTTACCTGTAACTGCTGTTATCCAGTATTGGTATCTTTCATAGATTCACATGCCTGAAACATTCCCCGTCGTCGAGATGGGAGCCCCACGATACAATAATCAAGCAGTGCTTAACAAATTTCATAGGCTATAATGGCCCTGAGCCATTATAATAGTAGCCTATCTATGTCCTTCTCCGGTTACAAAATCAACTGGGACAAAAGCGAGACGCTACCCATTTCCGACAGCACCACAAAGGCTGCCATACACAATCCCTTTCCACTGGAAATCATCGCGCCTTAAATACCTGGGTATCCTGGTGAACAAAGGAACGGAGGGGATGGTGGTGGATAACATAAATCCCCTAATCGTACAGATGACACAGGACTTCGAAAAATGGAAGGTGCTAGGGCTTTCCATGTGGGGTAGTGTACAGGCCGTGCGTTTGGTGACCCTCCCACATTTTACTTACGCCCTCGGGATGCTCCCCTTCCAGACGCCTCTAGCCATGTTATGCTTAATAGATTCAAAGATAAAATCCTTCGTGTGGGGATCCTTGAAGCCATGCTTGGCAGCGCTAAAATTGAAGGCCCGTCGCTCCCATGGAGGACTGAGTCTCCCATCGGTAGAGCACTTTACCCTCGCCCTGCATCTCTCCCAAATGGTGTACATGTTACCAGGGCCATCCGACGCACCGCAGTGGGTCCACAATGAAAAGTGTCTATTGTCTGCAGAGATGGGCCTCTCCACTGAAGGAAGTGGCCCGATTCGGGTCACTCGAGTCACTCACGACCACCTCTCTGCCTTCTACGAAATGAAGAGTCGATCAGGCAGTAGAGAATACAAACCAATAACAGTTTATTCAAAGTTTGCTCAGAGCAGAGCCCTGTCTGCCCAGTCTCCAAGTGCTGCAGAGAGTCTGACTGCAGCAAGTATAATGATACATTATGTACATTTCAGAATCAATGAAAACACGCCCACCATGAAATTTTCCAGAGAGACCCAACTGGACAGTAAATTACAAAGGAGTAAGTTTCGGTTCTGAAGCCGGGCACACAGTATCTATCAGTCAAGGTTCTTCTGCCTGTGCCCGCCACTAGACAAGTGGGAGAGGGCTTACATCTAGAGGAAAGGTATGCGGTAATAAGAGCAGTGCATTCATTAGTGTAGCAGAACTCAGCTCCGAAGAAACATAACCTAGAGACGGCCGTTTCTCGGAAATAGACAGGATTAGTTTCAATCATGATACAAAATGGCGCCGGTACGCAAAATGGCACCGCGAATGCTAACTTACGTACAAAAGCATAATTTTTATTCTAACAGACCCTCCTTTTAGTATGAGCTTAGCAATTATATATGATAAAAGGTAAATTGATTTAGGAGCATTTCATGTCTTCAGCTTCAGGGAGAGAAACAGTAAGGAGGGAATAAGTCTCAAAAATACCTTCATCGATCTGCATGAGATCGTTCACTTCCTTTTGGATCACAATTGTTGCATTGGTATCATGGATCGATATTCTCTTAGGGGCGAGAAGGGAGGTGCAGTAAGAGCAACATAAGGGTAAACACTGCACCAGAACACAGCAAACAATCAGAATCACAACAAAAGAGATCACCCTTTCAAGGATCCAACCTTATCCACCAAAGAGGGACCAACTCCAATTTCCACTCTCCATTCCTTTAACATTTTCCAAGATATCTAAAATGGGTTGGGTAATATTCTTTCCCATGTTAGTGATCCCAACTACACACTGGTCTCCTACTACTGCTCACACACCACCCCTCTTAGCTAGGATGAAGTCAAAAGCATATCTGGTTTGCTCGGAATATATCCGCATACTTTCCGATTGGGTGGTGATGTCACGGAGAGCTGCTACTGTGGAAATAGACAGTATCTGCAGCTTACATCCAAAATATTCCCTGGCCCTTTCACCCCTGGCCTAGCGGTACCACCAAAGGTAATAATGGAGGAGAGAATATACCCAAAGGTGATACCATTACTATAATTATTGACTTCCAGGTCTGTTACTCCATCACAGAATTCCTTTGTCAAAGTCCTTTTAACCCACCTTATATTTGGCTTACTATACTTACAGGGCACACCAAGAGGGAGCACCATCCCTAGAGCAAAATCCTCTGTACCATTATAAAAGTTTGAGTAAGTGCCATTGGACAGGAAATAAAATCCTGGGTGTGCGTAAAGTGGACCTTGATAATCTACAGGAGAATATCTAGTGTTCATCACCATGGTACTCGGATCTTTCTTGTTCACTAAAGACATCGTATTTATGAACAATATTATTCCAGAACAATTTACATACAGGAATGCATCAGTACTGTTTACTATCGGACAACATGCGGGATAATAACCAGCTTTTCGAGTAACTGTTAAATCTTGATAATGCCAGCCTACTAAGGTGATATTCTGCTCCTCCAAATACAAATTGTTACAGTACATATTAGTGTCGCAACCTGGATATCCCTTCACTCATGGTTTCCTATAATACAAACAAGGACCGGGATACCCCATCCCAAACTCACCCTTTACCTCTATGAATTGGGGTGGGCGAACATATGTATAATTAACCAGTGACAATGGGTAAGCAGTCCATAAACGTGTAACAGATTCAGTAGGATAACAGGCTGTACCTTCAGCAAAGAATTTCTTATGTGTATCTTGAAATACATTGCTCGGGATGGTCCTTTTTGTACGAACTTGGGAAACAATCTTGTGTGTAGTACATGATGGTGCATTCTGATAACATTCAAAAACCCAAGACACCCCACCCAAAATCAACAACAGCAGTAACACAAGAACAGCGCAGAGCACTTTTTGCTTTGTAGACCAAAATTTTCGTACGTGAACAAGGGGAATTACTGGCTGCTCTTCGTCAGCAACCATTCTGCCAAAGGGGTGCATAGCAAATAATAAAGCAAGGGGGCAGATTGCCAGCAAAAGAAGTGTACAAGTTCCCAGTGTCCGTCAGAGCCTCACTGGTACAGGCTCCTATTGTTCATCAAAACGTTGGCGCTCTTGAGCACCGGCAGTGGAGCTTGCTCTGTATTAAGCTCTTGATGTATCCCACGCCGATCAGGATAATGTACCCCCTAAGGGAGTACGTTCGATCTATCCTGTCCAATGTTCAAACAGTGACATCACCCTAAACTAACTCCGTTTGTACTACAGCAAAGTACACCCTAACTTGCACAGTCCATCCCTGTCTAATCTGACTTCTCCTTTTGTGCACTATTCCTCAGCCGAGGTCGCAGAATGTACCTGGTAGCTCCAGGCACAGAGGGATCAGTGAAAAAGGGTTCCGGAATAGCACTTATCTCTGGTGGAACAGCCTAGTTCAGGATGTCGTCATTCTCTTTGTCACTTTACGTCCATGTGAGGACAGCGTCGCTGAATGGAACAAAACGAGGAATCTGCTCACATTCCTGGTCAGCTACTCCTTCCTTGACCCACTGATCATAGGGTAACGGCAGGGGCACCCTCCTACTATGGGAGGCATGAACCCAGTTCTTATGTCCAGAAACTTTAATGGCAGTGCGGGTTGCCAGCAGAACCTGGAGTGGCCCCTTCCAGCGCGGCTCCAAACTCTTCTTCCTCTGAAAATTACAGACGAGGACGAAATCGCCAGGCTGAATGTCGTGTCCGGGCCCCTCTGGTGTAGCTGGCAGGGACTAATGGACCTGTTGGTGAATAGAACGCAAATTTTCAGTTAACTGGCAGAGGTGATCAATCAACAAGGGGTACTCAATATCAGCGAACCCTCGGACGCGGGACACCCCAGACATTTGCCGGACGTCCAAACACGACCTCATACGGTCACAATCCTGTCCTAGAATGTGCTGTAGTTCTTGTTGACAAAAGTGCTAATAGCAAAGCATCTGGCCACTGTGACCCCATTGTCTCCTGAATCTTTGCCATTTTCAGTTTGAGAGTACCATTGTACTTCTCAACCAAACCTGCTGACTGTGGGTGGTAAGCAGCATGAAACTTCTATTTTATGTGCAAACCGTCACAAATTAACTGAATGACCTTGGCATTAAAATGACTTCCGTTATCACTCCAAATCAAACGGGGCAAGCCGAAACGAGGAAAGAACTCCTTCAGGAGTACCTTTACAGTCGTAATGGCTGTATTGTCTTTAGTAGGATAAGCCTCAACCCCTTTACTGAATGCACAGACAACCACCAGAACATACTTCAAATTATTGCATCGGTCTAGTTCTATAAAGTCCATCTGGAGGACTTCAAAAGGGAAAGTAGGTGGTGCAAAATTGCCGGGTGGGGTAGGAGTACCTTTTCCTGGATTGTGCATCATACACACCATACAATACTTCACTAAATGTGCAGCAGTCTTCAAAATGTTATCATTCTGCCATACAGGATCTAACAACTTGCAAATACCCTTAGCACTAATATGGGCTGGGCCATGGGCCATTGTAACTACAGGGAGAACATATGCATCTGGCAACATCCATCTCTGCTTCCCTGACTTGTCAATCCAACATCCCTCATCATTCAATTATGCTGTACTTTCTTGCCACACTGCTAACTCTTCTGTTGTGGCCTCACTTTGACTCTCCTTCATATTCTCAAGTGTGTCTTCAAACATAGTAACCTCAGGCACCCACCTAGAGGGACCTGCTACAAACATTCTTTTCATTTTGGTCTGGACTGTTTCCTTAGCTGTCTGATCTGCAAAAGCATTTCCCCTACCTACATCATCACTGACTTTCCGATGGGCACTACACTTCACTATTGCCAATTTCTTACGGACTGTCAAAGCAGACAAAAGCCTCAATATGGGGTGCCCAAGCTGAATTCTAGTCCCATGTAAAGTAAGGAACCCCCTCTCTGCCCAGAGTCGCCCAAAATTATGCGCAACTCCGAAGGCATATTGGCTGTCAGTATAAATATTGACAACCAGTCCCTCACTTAATTCGCAAGCTCGGATTAGGGCAACAAGCCCGGCAGCTTGGGCCGACTGATAGGGAACTCGTGATGTCTCAACTGTATGCAGCGTAGTGACAGCATACACAGCAGTTGTAGTGCCATCTGGGAATTTAAAACAAGAGCCATCGACATATAGTTCCCCTTGGGGGTCAGATAAGGGAACATCAGTCAAGTCTACCCGTTTTTTCATCTCTTCTTCCGTCTGGAAGATACAATCATGTTTATCAATCGCATCATTCTCAGAAGGGAGGGGCAGTAACGTGGCTGGGTTCAGAGTGGCACATCTTTTGATTGTGATGTGTTTTGCAAACAATGTTAATTCATAGCCTGTCAGACGTGCACTGGTGAGGTGCTGTGTCTTCGTCTTATTCAATAGTGTATCCACAGCATGGGGTACCATGACTGTGAGGTCAGTATCAAGTACGAGTCCAGCCGATTGTCTTATCAAGACGGCCACAGCCGCGACCGCTCTTAGACAACTCGGGAGGGCTCTTGCGACAGGGTCAAGGACAGCAGAGAAATAAGCACACGGCCGATGCTTATCTCCAAATTTTTGTGTTAAAACAGAAAGCGCGCAACCGGCCATCTCATGGACGTACAACACAAACGGTTTAGTGTAGTCTGAGGTGCCAAGTACTGGAGCCGAACAATTCACAGTTTTCAATTGCTCAAAAGACTGCTGACATTCAGGCGTCCAAGGCAGCGGCTCATGCACGTCTTTTAGTGTTAAAGCAAGCAGGGGCTTGATTAATAACGAGTAGCTAGGTATCCACTGCCGGCAGTAGGAAGTGATACCTATAAAAGCGAGCACATCCTTCTAAGTTTGTGGAACAGGCATTTTAACAATGGCACTAATACGTTCAGGGGTCAGTCTCCTACCCTCCTTCGACAGTAGGTGACCTAAATAGGTGACCTCCTGTCGACAATACTGAAATTTATAAAGGGAAACTTTATGTCCGTGGTGTGCCAAATGCAACAACAGCTTAACTGTACTGTCTCTACAACCTTGTTCTGTGTCAGAAGCGATGAGCAAGTCATCAACATACTGCACTAATACATTACCTGGGGGAAGTGAAAGGGAATCCAATTTGCTCTTTAATGCTTGACTATAAATACTCGGATGTTCTGTATAGCCCTGAGGAGCTCAACAGAATCTAAAGCTCCTACCAGCTAGGGTAAAACCAAACAAGTACCTGCTATCTGGATGAGTAGGAATACTGAAGAATGTGTTTTTCAAATCAATGACAGAGAAAAATTTAGCAGTAGAAGGAATCATTGTCAAAAGAGTAGTAATGTCAGGAACTACTGGAAACTGAGGGACCACTATTTTGGTAACTTCACGCAAATCAATCACAAAACCATAAACATCTTCATGGTCATCAGAGGAACATGAGGGCGCCCTTTTAAGAATTGGAAGAATAGGGCTATTGCAAATATTAGCAGTTGTCTCCTAAACCACGCCTTTCCTAATCAAATCCTGTATAATTTGCAATAAAGCTCGATCTCCTGCCTGCGATATTTTATACTGAGGGATACGGGGCAAAATAGCACCATCCTTAACCTTTATCGAAACCGGCGATATCTGCAACAAACCCACATCCGTGTCGCCCTTCGCCCACAGAGTGGGTGGCACATCTTTAAACTCAGCAGGAAGGGGTGCATCTTTGGACAAACACTGCTTAGCACGTGCTACATCTGGACCCATTGTCATATAGACACCTGCCGGAGAACAATAAATTGTGGCATGCAGTTTTTTCAACAAATTTAAACCCATCAAATTTTCACCACAATTAGATGTCAGCAAGAATGGCGAATCCACAGTAAAAGGACCAATAGTCAATGCAAGAGGTTTTGAAATGGGGCTTACAACCGGTACTCCAGAGAAACCAACCAACACATTATTATGGCCAGACAGAGCCGCCCCAGGGACCATATTTCGAGAAACAGAACTTTTTGTCACACCTGTGTCCACCAAAACCTCCTTAGTTGAACCTTGCAATTCTGCTGTTACATAAGGACCACCCTGGTCTACAGGCATCGGAACTGGTCCCCCACTCTGTCCCTGGATGTCCTAGCTATAGGACATTCCTGTCACTTCATCCATATCATAATCATCATGATAGTACTGTCCATCTCGAGGGTCATCAAAATAATCATTATCAGAACGACCCTGTGAGGCTGCAGTGTTCTGAGCCCTATCAGCCCCACCAGCTCCACGACCCCGACCACGAGAACCTCGTCCTCTAGGGGCTGCTACCTTCTGCAAAAGTACAAGACACTCGCTAAGCCAATGTCCCTCCTCTTTACAGTACGCACACTGATTCGGACCCAAGGGCGTAGTTGTTGGCTGCCTACTAGTGCGTGGAAGCTGCCGAACAGGACCACCATGTCCTCTCCCATTTCCTCTAAAAGCCTGCTGTAACAACACCTTTGTCTTTAAATCCTTGTGCCTCTTCTCTGTCCTCTCCTTTTCCTCATTATCCCTATGCTCATAATACTGTGCCATATTCAAAATAACAGAGGGAGAGGAGGTGGACCAGGTACTCTCAGAAGCTTGCAATCGAGTCGCAATTTCAGGGAGCAAGTTAGAAACGAATCTATTGACAAACACCCGAACACCTCCCTCGACAGACAAATCCTGTCCACTATAATCTAAAAATGTACCTTCAAATCGAGTGAAAAAATCGGACACACTCATCTTTCTTCTGTCGACAAGCTGACAATTTATCCCAGTCCACCTTTCTCGGTGGAATAAGAGAATGCATGTATGTAATCATGCGGCCTGGCAAAGCAAGTATCTCTGCCTGAGGCTTATCACCTGGCTTTCTTTCCTGGTCCCACGTCTTAATTTGATTCCAAGTACCACCCAACTCCGGAACATGATCTTGAGTATGGACCTGCCTCCAAATATCAACCGGAACAAGAAGAGCAAAAAACATTTCAATGTCAGCAAGAGTCATTGCTGTCGTAGAAGCAGCCTCAGTCAATTCTTTATAATAAACAGTAGGATTTTTTCTAGGGTCAGGCAAATGAGTTTTAAGGGATAAAACCTCACTTCATTTCCATGGAGTATAAACCCATCGTTCTTGAAACCGGGCCGCCACTGCCGCTCGAGTCACATTACCTCGCCCATCCGTTAACTCTGGTATCTCTGGGTGATATATAGGATGAACCTCTCTCATTGGAAACTGGGACACCGACCTGGGACTTTTCTCATGTAGTCTTCCCCTATAAGCTATTATTATTGTAACATTAGCAAAGACTTGTTCCGGCCTCAATTCACTAATATACACTCAGTCTCTAATGTCATATAAAATTTGAGGCACCTCTGCTCCAAAGTACTGTTGCCAAAGACCAATCAGAGTAGCGGACAAGTGTTTAAGAGCATGTTGCTGTATAAAAGGCTCAAAATCTCTCATAGTCGCTCAGACATCCTCTACACTATAAATAGGATTATGGGCCCACTGCGCAGCCTGATTGGCTATTGCCTGTTTCTCTTCATCTCCCACATCAGACCTCACTAACTGTCCCATGCTTTCCCTAAACTTCGTCCAATCCCTATCCTCAAATCCACGCACCGGCGTCCCACTACTTACTAATGTCGGAGGATGAAAACCACAGTGGGAGAGGCAACAGTAGTAACAGGCACTATCGTCGCTGGGGGTTGTGTCACGGGGGAAAGAGTTGGCGAAAGAGATGCTGAAACAATAGGTGCAGCAGGAGTACTAACAGTCACAGTTGCCACAGAAGGTAAAGAAACAGAAGGAGGAGGAGCCGAAGCCACAGCCATTGACGTAACAACGGCGGACACAGGGACAGAGACAGTAGACGCAACTGTAACGGGCGGCTGTGAGGGCACCGGAACAGTAGGATATATTCTCTGCGGAGCATATGGAGGCGGTGGTCGGGCATCCAACAATTCTTCCACAAAAGTATCATCTTTCTCCTGAGCCACATATGATTTGTCAATATGTAATCGAAACCTTCTATCTTCACATTCAATACCCTTCTCCTGCTTTTCCCTGTCATATGCTACGGCCTTCTGAGTCAGCGTCTGCATTCTCCCCTTCCAGGCCTCTTTCTCTGCTTTCATTTGTCTCTGCTTAGCTGCTTTTTGCCACGTTCTGAGGGAATCAAACATAGACTGACTAATTCTTTTGTTAAACAACTGTTCTTGTAAATACTCAAACTTTTGTTCATCAAAAGTGCCCGTCAACGGCCACTGCAATTCGGCATTGTCCCTCGTACATTTGTGCCATAATGTAGAAAACATAATAGGGCCAAGACCATACTTCACGTACATATCAAAGTTCTGAGTGCCTTCTGGAGGCGCCGGCTGACTTTCTTCCAATCGAGCATCAGTTGAACAACAACGACAGCACAAGGCAAACACTTTACTGAAACTAGGTATTTTCAAAAGAGAACAGATTCACTATTCTATGCCTAGCAAAACAATTGCAATTGCTTTTGTCCCAAAGACGGTCCTTAGACCATACCAAATACAAACCAAAATGGTACCATATCCACAAAGAACCAAAACAAACTCACCTGATATATGCAGGTCAAAACTAATATATTCTCCACTGCCGACTCTTCAGACCAAACGGTCAGATCCAAGGGTTTCGCCGTTCAGGACTCCAGTCGGGATGACCACTGGGCAAGGCACCGACTGGCCAGAAAGAAGGGGCAGCTGCGAGTATCAGAAACTCTTCGTGCAGGGATCCCTCATCCGTCCGTCCAACCAGACGATGGCCTCGACCTCCCCCCCGTCTGCGGAAGGGGATGGGTCACTCACCTGAAGAAGTCCCTGTTCGGGTGCCAACTGAAGGAAGTGGCCCGATTCGTGTCACTCACGACCAGCTCTCTGCCTTCTACGAAATGAAGAGTCGGTCAGACAGTAGAGAATAAAAACCAATAACAGTTTATTCAAAGTTTGCTCAGAGCAGAGCCCTGTCTGCCCAGTCGCTAAGTGCTGCGGAGAGAGTCTGTCTTCAGCAAGTATAACGATACATTATGTACATTTCAGAATCAATGAAAACACGGCCACCATGAAATTTTCCAGAGAGACGCAGCTGGATAGTAAATTACAAAGGAGTAAGTTTCGGTTCTGAAGCCGGGCACACAGTATCTATCAGTCAAGGTTATTCTGCCTGTGCCCGCCACTAGACATGTGGGAGAGGGCTTACATCTAGAGGAAAGGTATGCGCTAATAAGAAAAGTGCATTCATTGGTGTAGCAGAACTCAGCTCCGAAGAAACATAACCTAGAGAAGGCCGTTTCTCGGAAATAGACAGGATTAGTTTCAATCATGATACATAATGGCGCCGGTAAGCAAAATGGCGCCGCGACTGCTAACTTACGTAAAAAAGCATAATTTTTATTCTAACACCGCCCTCTACGGGACAGGGGCAAGCCGTCAAGTCCGCACTAACCCAATCTTACTCGCCATGCACAAGGCCTGGCACCGAGTACACTGCTTGCTGGGTTCGAACCCATGATTGCACAATTTAGGGAAGTGCGGGTATACGTATAATTTGGTCCTGGCCCCTGTGGAAGGCGGCGGGTGTCCGTACCCTCGACCAGCTCCTCCAGGGTGGCGACCTCAAATCATTCCCGCAGCTACAGGAGGAATTTGGCATCCCCATGTCGCAGTCTTGGAAATGTATTCAACTACAGCACTGCCTAAGGAAGTGTCTAGGCCCACGCCCATGGTCGCTGCCGGCCTCACCAGTGGGAACATACCTGCGTACATGGGGAAAACATAAAGTGGTGACATCAGGACTCTATGGGGTATTCACGTCTCACCTATTCTCCCAACCCCTGTTGACAAACCTCCGCACAAGATGGCAGACCCGACTTTTGATCGACTACGTGGAGGAGGTATGGGCAGAGCTCCTGGAGGGTCTGGACCATGGTACCCGTGGGGCAAGACTGAAATTCTGCCTATTTAAGATTCTACGTGACTGGCATTGGTCACCAACGAAACTGCACAGTGCAGGCTTACTCCCGCACGCTCAATGCTGGAGATGCACAAACTCACACTGGGACATAACCCCCATTATATGTGAATCCCCATCGGTACAACCCCTATGGTGATATGTGGGCAGGACCTTGAGTACCACGATGCCCCTGCAATTACCGCTAGCCCCAGCCGTCATCCTCTTGCACGACCTGCGGCAAGTTCCAGAGCTCTCGAGACCGCAGCGCCACCTTCTCCACACAGCACTGGCCTGGCGAAAATATGCATTCTGCGACAATGCGACAATGGAGGTCCCCATCCCCCATCGCAGGAGACCTGGCTAACGGCCATGATCAACATAGCCTCCCACGAACGAGTCATCTACAACCTTCAGGACCAATCTGACCTGTTCCTCAAAGTGTGGGAACCTTTTTTGCGCACAAATGTCAGTGACGAGGAGAACCCTAAAAGAGACTGTTCGGCCACGGCTACAGCAGGGCTAGCGGACGCAGACGCACACGCGACAGTTTCCATCTCCCCCCACTCGCATACAGCCTAGACACATCCAGTCGGCCCTGGATCCCTACCCCCTCCTACAACAGACTGCCCTGCCCTCCCCTGACGTACATCCAACCCCTCGCACACACATCCCCCCACTCACTCATCCCCACTGACACCTTTACGACCCCTCTCCCTCCCCCAGAACATACTCCCATACTCCCTTTCCTCCCTTCCACCCTCATACCCCTCCCCCTTCCCCATTCTCTCTTATCAATGATCATGAACCTTTCACAATCTCCCCCTGTACCTCCCAATCCCATCCCTACCCCGCGGCCTCCTACTACTACTACTACTACTACTAGCTTTCTACTACTAGCTCTACTAGCCCTCTGCCTCGTTCCCTTCCTATTTCCCTCCCCCTCCTCCTCCCACCTCCCTGACACGGCAGAGCCACCGAATACCAGACACACAGGTTGATAGCGCAGGTCCTAGCAGACCCACATGAATGCAGACAATCACCCCCTACATATCATACCATCCTCCGAGCCAGAAACAACTATTGCTCCAGCATACTAACTGCACCGGTACTACCCCAGATTACTGATGGTCCAGCCACCACACCAGATCCATACTCCCCCTCCTTATAAACCAAGACAGAGCATGCAGACCAACATCGACCCCCCCGCCCATTGCCCCTCGGGATACAGGCATATATCTACATCTCCCCCCTTACATGCCCCTCCCCTACCTCATACCCACCCACCCCTCCATCCATATATTTCATGTTTAACATTTATGTGAAGCACACAGCACATGGGATACCGCTATGTTATTCTCTTATGCTAATGCTAAGTGTAATCAATGACACTATGACCACTGTGATGTAACGTCAAAATTGCTAATAAAGAAATATTACACTAAAAAAGAGAGGGCGGGAGTTTTATTTTTTTGAGTTCGGCCGGCGAGGAAGGAGCGGATCCAGTCTAAGGCAGTTATCTGTATGCCAGCGTCATAAAAGTCTGGCGGCTAGTGTGCGGTGGGGGACGGTGTTGAAGGCTGCTGAGAGGCCTAGTAAGATGAGGGCTGCAGTGTGACCTTGATTGAGTGCGGATGTCGTCGGTGGCGGCCAGGAGGGCAGTCCCGGTGCTGTGGTTGGTGTCAAGGATGTCGTTGGATTCTATGAAATCCGTTAGCTGGATGTTGATGATCTTCTCTGTGACTTTGGCGGCGAAGGGGAGGCGAGAGATGAGCCTGTAGTTCTTGAGGTCCGTCGGGTCTGCAAGGGCTTTTTGAGGAGGGGTTTGACTTCCGTGCCTTTCCGGTTGTCGGGGAACGTGCCTGTTTCGAGGGTGCAGTTGATTGTCGTAGTTCTGGTGCAATGGTGGCGGCCGCCTTGTGGAAGTTGCACGGCAGGCATGGGTCAGTGTGTGCTCCGGATTGGGTGCTCCTCATTGGTTGCTCCTCATGGTCTTTGCGGTGTCTTCTGTGGTGACAGGGGTCCAGGCGAGGAAGGTCGGCTGAGTGGTGTTGCTGGTGGAAGGTGTTGGGTCAGTGCTTTGGTCGTGTTCATCAAAATTGTCGTAGAGTGCCATGATCTTGTGGTGGAAGAAGAAGCTGAGTTTGTTGCAGAGGTCCTGGGCGGGAGGGACGTCAGAGGTATCGGTGAGGGATCTGGTGAATTCTTGTATGATGTTGAAGAGTTCCTTGGAATTGCGGGAGTTGGAGAGGATTCTGTCCTGGATGAAGTTCCTCTTTGTAGATCTGATGAGTTGGTGGTGTGCCATTGTGGCGGTCCTCTAGGTGGTGCGTGCTTCTGGGTTTTTGCTGTTTCTCCATGCTTTCTCAAGGCATCGGCACGAGCGCTTGGATACTTGGAGGTCCGTGGTGAACCAGGTGGCTTTCGTGTTGTTTGGCTGTCGGAGTTCTGGAGGGGTGCGAGCATGTTGGCGCAGTCCGCAATCTATTTGTGGAGTTCGTTGGCTGCAGAGTTGGAATCGGTCGTAGTGGGGGGAGGAGTGCGGCTGAGGGTGGAGGTGAGGTGCTCTTCGGTGATCTTGCTCCAGTTTCTGCACGGAGGGCGTGGCATTGGCTTGTGTGCTGTGGGTTTTGAGAAGGAGAAGTGGACGCAGTGGTGGTCCGTCCAGAGGGGTTGCGTGGTGTGACTGAAGCGAATGTTGTTTCCTCCAGCGAAGATGGGGTTGAGGGTGTGTCCCGCCTTGTGGGTGGGGGTGGTGACGAGTTGCTTCAGTCCGATGTTGGTGAGGTTGTCTAGGAAGGCGGTGGAGTTGGGGTCGCTGAGGTTGTCAAGGTGGAAATTCAGGTCTTCGAACAGTACGTAGTCTGTGGAGGCGAGGGCGTGGGGCACGATGTGGTCTGCGATGGTGTTAGTGAAGGGGGCGCGGGTTCCGAGAGGTATGTAGGTGAGAGTTCCGCGTAGAGTCGTTCTGGGGTTGACCTGGATCTGGAAGTGGATGTGTTCCATAGGGGGCAAGGAGTCGTTCGAGATGGAGGTTGTCAGTCGGAGGAAGCTTTTGTCAGTGCCTTACTGTTTGGCCTGAGCCCTAGTAACAGCAAATGCACTGGCAGAGATTCCCATCATCTCTACATGTGTCCTGAACTCCACTTCAGACCAGTCTGAAGTTTCTAAGTCATAGCCCAACAGACAATCTACAGGTAGGTCTGGGGAAACCACAACTCTTTTAAGGCCAGTTACCCCTCGCTAGCTGAGATTTACAACTGCCAAGGAATGATCAGTAATGACATTGCTTGCATTGGTCACTTGGTAGATTTGACCAAGTATGATCTATTCAGAAGACACGTTTCTCTGTCACCATATTGGCACAGGGTCCTGTGTCACTGTATGCTACAGCTTCTTGACCATTAATCAGAGGCTGCTGCCTGTACTTTCCCAAGTTAGTGGGACTTACAAGTAAAGTGGCAAGTTCCATGCCACTGTCACACACAGACAAGGGCAGCCTGAGTGGATGTTCTGGTGCTAGGGGTGCTAGCTGCCTTAGGGGCAGTAGTAATAGTCTCCTTGGTGTTAGCTGTAGAGCAATTTCCATCCCTTGCTCTGTTGCCTTTCTCCTTTCCCACATAACACCAAGGTTTCTTGCCAGAGGAATAGGAGGTTTTGGGACCCACCCCAGAGAAAGATTTTTGGGGACCTTGTGAAGCCTCCCTTTTGTCTTTACCTTTCTCCCCACCCTTCTCCTGGGCCTTAGAAGAATCTTGCTTCTTCTGGTCACCACCACCACCATGGTTTTTCTGCTTCACCCTGGTGCAGACCCATTTGTCTGCCTTCTTTCCCAATTCTTGGGGAGAGGTCAGATCAGAGTCCATAAGGTACTGGTGCTGATGCTGAATTTGAAAATTATTAAGGATGTGTTCCCTCATCGATAAATTGTACAGTTCCTCATAGTCATGTATATTACTTCCATGAAGCCAGCCTTCCAGAGCCTTAATAGCCCTGTCTACAAAATCAACGCCGTCTTGGATGTGTGCCTTCTGTGTGTCCCTAACCTTAGCCCTGTATTGTTCAGTGGTTAAACCAAACCCATCTTTGAGGGCACTCTTCAAGACTACGTAGTTGTCAGCATCTTCCTCCCTGACAGTGAGACGTTTGTCTCTACCTTTGTTAGCAAAGGCGAGCCACAGGATAGCTGCCCCCTGCCCTTGAGGGACCTTCTGAACTTTGCAGGCCCTCTCCAAGGTAGTGATCCATTTATGGATATCACCCCCTCCTGGTAAGGAGGGACTATCCTGATCAGGTTCCTAGTATGAAAGGAAGTCTCCCTGATCCTAGGCTCGCTAGTGCTGCCACCATGGGACCCTAGTCCCAAACTCTTCCTAACTTTCTGTACTCCTTATCAAGGGCCAACTGCTCCTTCTTGAGCCTGAGCTTAGCACTCTCAAGCTTGAGCAGGTGGTATTCCCTTGCTAAGGAGTGCTCCCTCTTGCTAGAGATGGAGTTCACTATGGAAGTGTTAGAAGAGGCTGAATTTACGGAGGAGGACCTAGACCTCCCCTGAACTCTTTTCGCCCTCCCAGAAGGAACAAAAGGGGACCTACCTCTAGGGATTCCATCTAGGTCATCTAACCCATTCCCTGGGAGATCAAAGTTTACCAGTGTGGGATCTTCAGACTCCTCCTGGTCATGCTCAGAAGTGGCGTCATTGGGGTTAGCAACCCCTGAGCCTTCTTCATGAGGCCTACTAATACCAAAGTCATCCTGCTCTTCTGGCCTATCAGGATTCTGAACGTCACAGTGCAGGAGCATCTCTAGGAGTTGTTCTTTGTGAGGGCTCCAACCTGTCTTTAGCTTTTTAGCTGCAGCCAAGGCCATGAGTTTCTGGAACCTCAGACCACTTTACCTACAGGCTGGGGCCCAATGGCCTCCCCAACTAAAGACATGGTAACTAGATGTAGTGTGGTGTTGCACGTACCTACCCTATTAAAACTAAACTCCCAAAGATCGGGGAAAGGGTTGTGCTAGACCAGGGGTCTCCAACCAGTAGCTTCTGAGCTCTGTAGCTCCCCAGCTACCTCTGAGTATTTCACCTGTGTGCAGCCCAGCTTATTAAATTAGAAAGCTTTTGCTTGGTTGAATTATTATGCATATTCAAAAATTGAAATTATACAACACTAATATTAGCAGCTCTAAATGTGTTTAATTGAACATAAGTAGCTCTCAGTATAGAAAAGGTTGGAGACCCTTGTGCTAGATCCTTGACTGGCAATCCAAAACGTTCAGTAGAACTTACTAATTACAAAAAAAGATTTTTATATGCCTGTATTTTCATCTAACCACACCTAGATTAGCTGTTAAAACAGTGCAGGCTTAAATCCCAACCGCTGCACACAAATGGAGGAGGCTGGCTTACTATATGTGTCAGACCTGGAAGCTCCACTAACTTGAAGAGCCAGAATCCACAGGAGCGAAGATGGACCCCCAATCACCCAAAAGGTAGTGCCTCTATGAGTATATCAGCTTACTCAATCACAGGCTACTCCCTTCCGGGAGATAGGCGAGATATTCTTGTGAAGGACCACCAGAAAGGAAGACAGGACTGCATAAATCAATTCACGCTCACGCAAGGACAAAACTCTGCATAAACCATAAAATAATAAAAAGAACAAGAAAACAACCTTTAGTTTGCCACTGATTTCATGGGTGTTTTTTCTGTCTTATCTTTCCTCCCCCCCCTTTCCCTTATACGCTCTCTGTGTTTGACCACATACTCACTTATCATGAAATCTCCCAATTGACCAGTATGAGAGAGGAAGGAGTTAATCTCACTCCATGCTTTTCGCAGCACTCTTATTGTCAGAAATACCAGGGTTGAAGTTCTCAACTGAATTTAAGTCCCATATTAGTTTACAAATAAACAAAAAATGAATCTCTTCGTCAGTGCACTGACCTTGCAGGAATTTTGGTGTCACAGGATTTCCAGTTCCTTAAGGCATAGACGATCGTTCAGCCACAGCCGGGGCTAAACTCTCCTTGCAGAAACTACAGGCGAGCAGCAACTTGGGGGAAACTGACGTGAAGAGCGCACGCAGTTCGTCCCGCTACGAGCGTCGGAAGGTGAAGGAGACGCTGAGTCAGCCAACTCGAGCGTGTATCAGGTAAATGCCGGTGTGGTGCAGAGGAAGTCCTACCACGAGAGAGTTTACGGGGGAAGGAGGCACTGAGCCGGAGGAAGACGCATGGAGGCTTGAAAGCAAAAACGATAAATAGACCGTAGCAGCGACTTCCGGCAGCAAGTGACGACGTGCGATGTCTTCTTAGGGAGAGGCGTGGCCCAATCCAAAACAAGAAATGTAAGCCAAGCACCGATGCCTGGCTAAGACTCCCTATATATATGCTTCGCAAGGGACGTGGGCAGAAGTGTCATGGTTCCGGTTACCGGCTGGGTAAGAATCTGGTAAAAAAAAAAAGAAGGCACTCCCCTTTCTAAAATGAGCTAGGGTGTGCTTAACAGTGGAACTATGTGTATGACAATTGCGTATATCGGGCCCATGAGACCGAACACGCCGCTCTAGGTGTAACAATATGGTGCCCATTTATTTAAGTGATGCACCTTGCACTAATCCAGACAACTCTTATGGTGATTTTGGTGGTCTTTGATAACTTTTGAAAGCTCTCAAAGTGGTAGTTGTGAAGAGCAGCCTTCAGTCTTATCTTAAGGGATTGTTAAGCAGCTTATTTTACTAGTTTAATCATGTAGTGTAGGTTAAATGAAAAAGAACCACCCAGTGTACATATAAAAACATGTCTATATTACACAACACTCACTAACACATTGGTATGGTGTGCAGACAGAATATTAAGTAAAAAATATCGAGTTGCACAAATATCGAGTAATAAATATCGTGGTTCAGAAATATCGACAGCAAGAATATCGTGGTCAAGAATATCGACTTAAGGTAAGTAATATCGATTTAAAAATATCGAAGTGTTTAATATCGTTTGCAAAAATATAGTTAAAAATATCATTTTTTTATTAATTTTATGAATTTTAGTATGTATTTTATATGTAAGTGATGAATGTTTTTTTGTATAAGAATTGCTTGTATTTTTTGTATTTTTAATATATGTGTTACATTTTAAGTAGTTATTAATTTTTTTTTATTTGAATTTTGCCTTTTTAGTTCTGTAGCAGGTTGTGGGCTTATAGGAGAATAGGGTGGGAAGTAATTTAATTATATTAAATTAATTGATTATGTTTTATTTATTAATATTTGTTTAATTGAGATTTTATAGTTTTAAATGTGTAAACTAATTTAATATTAATTAATTAATAATTGGTTGTTAATTATTTTAATTAATTAATTGATAATTAATTATGGTAATTGTGTAATTAATTTTAGGTGTGTGTAGTGGTGTTTATAGGTGTAAAGGGTGGGAAGTAATTTATTTGTAATTGATGAATTAGTAATTGGTTGTTAATTAATTTTAATTAATTAATTGGTAATTAGTTATGGTATTTGTGTAATTATTTTAGGTGTGTGTTTTGGGGTTTATAGGGGTAAAGAGTGTTAAGTAGTTTATTTTCTATTATTAATTTTTTGTTAATTGATATTAATTAAATTAATTAAAATTTTATTATGGTAATTGTGTAAGTAATTTTAGGTTTGTGTTGTGGTGTTTATAGAAGTAAAAGGTAGGAAGTAATTTGTGTTTAAATAATTAATATATAGTTCTTAATTAATGTTAATTATTTGATATTTATTTTGGGTAATTGTTTATTTTTGTGTGTGTTGTTTTTTCTTTTAAAGTTGTAAAGGGTGGGTATTAAATCAATTGTAATTACTTTATTATTAGTTGTTAATAGTAATAGTTTTTAATTTAAAAATAAGTTTTAATTGTGTTTTATTATTTTATAGTTTAATTTAGGTGTGTGTTGTGGATATTATAGTGCTAAAGTGTGTGTAGTCAATTAATGTTTACTATTTTATAATTTAATTTAGGGGTGTGTTGTGGATATTATAGTGATAAAGTGTGTGTAGTCAATTAATGTTTATTAGTTTTTTTATTAATAATATTTTTTAATTGATTATTAATTATGGAAGTAAATTCAATTTAAAATGTTGAAGTGTTTAGTTTTTGGTGTGGTGTTATAGGGTAGGAAATCAAATAAATACATTTATGTATTAATTAATTTTTTGTTTGTAAACATTTTCTAGTTAAAACATTTTTTTTACATTTATTTATCATTTTATTTTATATAATATTTGTAGGTTTTTGTTATATGTAATAGTATTATAATATGTTTTTTTTTTCCACTACAAATTTTATTTGTCAACAGCCACAACTGGCCTGGCGATGCCAGGTGCTCCAGCAATACAATATACACAATTGCAAGTAAAATGTTGACTCTTTGGTGCCATTTAAACTATTGAAAAACAATAATAATAAAACTATATAGAACAACATAAAACTGTAGTGTCATACATCTGATACATATTATAGTACATGTCCGGTTTAGCCACACCGGTCGATTAATTGCATGTTTACAACCTTGCTCATTCCACAACATTTCCATCTTATTCCGTGTTAGTCTATGGAGACAGTTGGAATGGGTTCTAAGTACAATCCCCGATACTCCTGCCACCTTTTCCAAATCTTGGGGTGTTTCTGTGGACATCCTCGTGCTTTTAATATTGGTATCTCTAGTCCCATACAGAAGTCGAGACCCTGCTTCCACACACTAACCGGAGGCGGAGAAGCATCTTTCCATGTTCGTACAATATCTCGCTTGGCCAGTGTGAGGCCCAGAAGTAGGAGATGAAGTTTATAAATGTTACCCCCAATACCATCTGTAATATGGAGCAAGGCCAGACGTGGGGAGCAGGGAACGTCCCAGCCCAGAACCTCCGACAGGCATGCGATGACACCCCGCCAAAATCTAGAAAGTGACACACACTGCCAGACGGTGTGTATAAGAGTGCCATCAGCCAGACGGCAGCGCAGGCATAGCGGAGATTCAATCATTCCAGCTCGCCACCATTTGTATCGTGTGTAATAATACCTGTGGAGGTATTTGAATTGTATATAGCGCAGTCGTGTCACAATGGCAGCACTATGTGGGGACTCTAGCGCCTCAGCCTAGTCTTCGTCATCTAGAGGGCCCAGATCCTTCTGCCAGGCCTCTCGCGTAACCCCCAGTGTATTGTAGTGGTACTGTTCCAATAACCCTTCTGTGTTCAAAAGTAAAGAGAAAGAAAAAGAAAATATAGATGTAAAGTGCGAACTACAGTCATTTGACTTATTTATTTGGAATAATAATGATGTACTATAATGTGAATATGGAAAATGCTTTTTAGATTTAACAACTATTTAATTAGGCACCTTAAAACAAAAACCTGATTGGGTTCAGACTAGAGTCATTGGTGCTGTCCTTCATGTGTATATACTGTCCCTGTTATAACATTTATGGTGTTTTGACTTTGTCCCATTATGTATTTTTTAACGTATTGTCTTGGCACATATGTATGTGACGTTGTTTGTCCATGCCGTTTCTATGTTTGTATTATACACTTTATATTTTGTATGTTCTACAGCCCTGACGAAGTCCACAGAGGTGGACGAAATGCGTTGGCTGGTTTTTAAAGGATGTTTTGTGAAGATTAAAGAATACTCTGGACAGGAATTGACTTGATGGACTACATCTTTTCGGAAATCACTTTATGGTGGTGCATTTCACAATTCTGGAAAAATTAACTTTGGTCAGTTTGATCACTCCTTGGGAACAGCGGGAGAAGTGGATATGCACACCAAATATTTGAATAAGTTTTGATATTGACTACAAATGGGGAATCATTGAGGGAGGTGCGTTTGCATTATAGGCTTGCTGTTTCATTTTTTTGGTGTCCTGTGTAAAGGATTGTCGAAGTTGCTGGACCAGCCTCGTGCAGTCTGGAAATATCAGGATCGAGTGTGAGTTATAGTGGAGGGTCTCTTTAAGCCGGGCCTGCTGCAAAATAACATCTCTATCTTTATAGTTCAGAAACCTGGCGATGATGGGCCTGGGACGGGCGCCAGGTGGTGGCTTCTGCAACAAAGCCTGGTGGGCCCGCTCAACAATAAAGCAAGGAGACAAGACCCCGGGGGGAAGCCAGTCCATCAACCATTTAACCAGGAGGCCCTCCATGTCGTTGCCCTCGCAGCCTTCAGGAAACCCCACGAAACTAAGGTTGTTTCTACGAGCACGCCCTTCTGCGTCCTCGCCACGTGACACCAGACCCCTCGTAGTGGTCTCCAAGGAAGATATTTTCTTTTGGAAGGTGGATACCGTGTCCTCTACTGTAGATATTCTAGATTCTGCATCGGTAATGCATTGGACCGCATTGCGAAGGTCTTGTCGTAGGAGCGTGACATCGGAGCGGACCACTCCGATCTTAGCCTCCGGTGCATCCCTAGACTGCGTTATTGCAGCAAGAATGGCGGAATTATCTGGAACAGGTGACACCAGGTCGCCCAAATTAGAGGCCGGGGCCGCAGCGCCTGTGTATTTCTCCATGGTACTCTGGCGCGCCCCCATGCCTGAGGGCTTGTCTTTAGTCATGGTAGGATTATGATGGCACTTATGGGTAGCTTCAATGATTATACCTGTCACACAGCAAGTAGCACAGCCGAGTCAAAATGGCGGCAGGATCTAGCACCGGATATAGTGGCTTCTGATCTCTCGGGGGTAAATATCGAGAGATGAGTGGAGGATCACAGCTGTGTGATCTGTACCCCCAGGCCACCACAGGAGTATTATGTGGGGCCCCAAGAAACAGCGATGGCCAGATCAGCTGCTTGACATCCCTGAGTCTCCAGCATCATAACGCAGGCGATTCACCCCTGAGGCCTCTGATAACTAAGCATCTGAGATCTGCCCATTGATAAATCTGGGCCGGGGGCTGTTCTGTAGTGTAAATATGGCCCCGTGTGCAGTTCAAGTTGAGGGTGATTATCGATAAGTGCCTATGGTATCCGCATGGCACAAGGGTAGCACCACTCTCCCTTGTCAGACTAGCAGGGGGCTCGGGCCCTGCTCGGCGCTCATGCAGCAGCTCCACCACCAGTACTTATGGCAGGTCTCCAACTCCCCGCATGCAAGTCATGTCTGCAGCGGGGACGGTCACCGCCGGACCGCCCGTGTATCACAGGGCTGCAGCCTCCGGGTAGATGGTAATCTACCTACCTAAGGCGCGCCTAAGGCAAGCCCGTCTGCGCCCGTCCGTGCCTGGACCGCGCCCAGTGCCAGAACCCCTGGCCCCCGCGACCGCCGCGACACCCGTCTCCGCTACGCTACCAGCACCCTCCACGCACTCAACACCGGACGATCACGCACCTGCTGCCTGGCCGCCCCGAAGCGCACCCAAGGTCCCTTCTCCTGCCGGAACTGCAACTACACCAGCATCCGGCCCGCCAACCCACCCGCCAAAGAAGCCAACTACCTCAGATGCATCCTTCTCAACACCCGCTCCGCCCGCAAACACGCCGTTGAACTCTGGGACCTACTCGACACCAACACCCCAGACGTCGCCTTCCTGACGGAGACCTGGCTGAACTCCTCCTCGGCACCCGACATCGCCATAGCCATCCCGGAAGGCTACAAGATTACCCGCAAGGACCGCACCAGCGGAGTAGGAGGAGGAATTGCCATCGTCCACAGGAACACCCTCAAAATCTCGACAAACACCGATGACACCCTCAGCACCGCCGAACACCTGCACTTCCAGATCCATACCGACCCCAACACCACCCTCAGAGGAACACTCGTCTACAGACCCCCCGGACCCCGACCACAGTTCAGCGACTCCATCGCCGACTTCATCAGCACACACGCCCTCGCCTCCACGGACTACATCCTCCTCGGAGACTTGAACTTCCACCTTGAGAACAACAACGAGTCCAACTCTTCCACCCTGATCGACAACCTCGCCAACCTCGGACTCAGACAACTCGTCACAACACCCACCCACTCCGCCGGCCACACGCTTGACCCCATCTTCTCAGCAAGCTCCCACGTCTTCTTCAACCACACCACCGAACTTCACTGGACCGACCACCGTTGCATCCACTTCACCTTCCGGAAACCCACCACACACCACCGCACCCAGCAGATGCCTCGCCGCTGCTGGAGCAAAGTCACCGAAGCCCAGCTAACCACCACCCTCGCCCGAAGCCCACCCGCAGACCTGACCGTCCCCGACGCCGCAGCCCACAACCTCAGACAGTGGATCGACGACTGCGCCAACACCCTCGCCCCACTCAAGAAACCCTCCAACAACCACACCAGAAAGAAAGCAAGCTGGTTCTCCGAAGACCTCCAGGACTCCAAGCAAAGCTGCCGAAAGCTAGAGAAGAACTGGATCCGTGAACGAACACCGGAAAGCTACGCAGCCCACAAGAACGCCACCCGCAGACACCACCACCTCATCAGATCCGCCAAAAGAGCCTCCTTCAAAGACCGCCTAGACAACAACGCACACAACAGCAAAGAGCTCTTCAACATCATGAAAGAACTCTCCAACCCCAGCTCCAGCTCCGACGACATCCCACCTTCGCAAGACCTGTGCGACTCGCTGGCCACCTTCTTCCACCGCAAGATTGCAGACATCCACGACAGCTTCAACACCGCGACCGCCCCTGCAACCACCGAGACATCCACCTCCTCCCCCACGACCACCACCCGCACAAACCGCCTGACCTCCTGGACCAAAATCAACAACGATGACACCATCAAGATCATGAACTCCGTCCACTCCGGATCCCCGGCAGACCCATGCCCACACCACATCTTCAACAAAGCCAGCACCACCATCGCACCCCACCTCCGGAAAGCCATCAACATCTCCTTCGAGACAGCAACCTTCCCAGAGAGCTGGAAGCATGCAGAGATCAACGCCTTACTGAAGAAACCCAAGGCGGACCCCAAGGACCTCAAGAACTTCCGACCCATCTCCCTGCTCCCGTTCCCGGCGAAGGTCATCGAAAAGGCCGTCAACAAACAACTGACCAGATTCCTTGAGGAGAACAGCATCCTGGACCCGTCCCAGTCCGGGTTCCGCCACAACCACAGCACCGAAACAGCCCTCATCGCCGCCACTGACGAAATCAGAACCCTGCTAGACAACGGAGAAACCGCGGCCCTCATCCTCCTAGACCTGTCAGCCGCCTTCGACACGGTCTACCACCGCACGCTACGAACACGCCTCCACGACGCCGGGATCCAAGAGAAGGCCCTGGACTGGACCACCTCCTTCCTCTCCGGCAGAACACAGAGCGTCCGCCTCCCCCCCTTCCGCTCCAAAGCCACCGAGATCATCTGCGGCGTACCCCAGGGCTCATCCCTCAGCCCAACGCTGTTCAACATCTACATGGCACCGCTCGCCTACGTCGCCCGACTGCACGACCTCAACATCATCTCTTACGCCGATGACACCCAGCTGATCCTCTCCCTCACCAAAGACCCCCACACCGCCAAAACCAACCTCCACGAGGGAATGAAGGCCTTCGCCGACTGGATGAGAAACAGCCGACTGAAGCTGAATTCAGACAAGACGGAGGTCCTCATCCTCGGATCCACCCCCTCGGCCTGGGACGACTCCTGGTGGCCTACCACACGAGGAACAGCTCCTACGCCCACCGACCACGCATGCAACCTAGGGGTCATCCTCGACTCCACCCTCTCCATGACGAAGCAGGTCAACGCCGTCTCCTCCTCCTGCTTCAACACCCTCCGTATGCTCCGCAGGATCTACAAGTGGATCCCCACCGTAACGAGAAGGACGGTCACCCAGGCCCTCGTCAGCAGCAGACTGGACTACGGAAATGCCCTCTACGCAGGAGCCTCGGCCAAACTCCTGAAACGACTCCAACGCATCCACAACGCCTCCGCACGCCTGACCCTCGACATCCCTCGCCGCAGCCACATCACACCCCACCTGAAAAACCTGCACTGGCTCCCCGTCAACAAGAGGATAATCTTCAAGCTCCTCACCCAAGCACACAAAGCACTCCACAACACCGGACCAGCGTACCTCAACAGCCGACTCAGCTTCTACACCCCCACCCGTCAGCTCCGCTCCGCCGACCACGCCCTCGCCACTGTCCCCCGCATCCGAAGAGTGACCACCGGCGGCAGATCATTCTCCCACCTCGCCGCCAAGACATGGAACACCCTCCCCCTCCACCTACGGCAGACCCAAGACCTACTGACCTTCAGAAGACTCCTCAAAACCTGGCTCTTCGAACAGTAGCAGCACTCCCCCACCCCCTAGCGCCTTGAGACCCTCACGGGTAAGTAGTGTGCTTTACAAATGCTTGATTGATTGATTGATTGATTGATCGGCACAGTCACGGGCTGTGTTTTCCGGCGTCGCCCCAAAATCTAGGCCGAGGATTCACAGGCCTCAGCTCCTCCTCGCCTGGGATCTCGCCACTGGTCCGGAGGGGGCCACTCAAACAGGATTTTCGGAGGTCCGGCAGGGCAGGGCACTACCCACTAGCAGTTGTGGCGGCGATTCAGGTACCAATGAGGCAGGATAGGTGTCGGATTAATGTACGGCTACAGGAGCTCCTTTACAGTGCGTCCACCATGCTGGACCGCTAGCATGTTTTATTTTTAAATATTTAATATATTTGATTTTTCATTTTTAAAATATTGTTTATTTTTTTTATGATTTAAAAAAAAAATAATATTTATATATATATATATATATTTTATAACTGAGCGTGAATAGTAATTTTTGTCTCTCCACTATCCAACACTTTCCCTACTGTTGCACTCACTGGAGTTGGAATAGTAATTTTTACCCCTCCGCTATACAACAGTTTCCCTACTGTTGCACTCACTGGAGTGGGAATAGTCATTTTTACCCCTCCGCTATTAAGCACTTTCCCTACTGTTGCACTCACTGGAGTGGAAATAGTTAATTTTACCCCTCCGCTATCCAACACTTTCCATACTGTTGCACTCACTGGAGTTGGAATAGTAACTTTTACCCTTCCGCTATCCAACACTTTCCCTACTGTTGCACTCATTGGAGTGGGAATAGTAATTTTAACCCCTTTGCTATCCCACGCTTTCCCTACTGTTGCACTCACCGGAGTGGGAATAAAAAAATATACCCTTCCGCTATCCAACACTTATCCTACTGTTGCATTCAGTGGAGTGGGAATAGTAATTTTTACCCCTCCGCTATCCAACACTTTCCCTACTGTTGCTCTTACTGGAGTGGGAATAGTACATTTTACCCCTCCGCTATCCAACACTTTCCCTACTGTTGCACTCACTGGAGTTGGAATAGTAATTTATTCCCCTCCACTATCCAACACTTTCCCTACTGTTGCACTCACTGGAGTGGGAATAGTCATTTTTACCCCTTCGCTATCCAGCACTTTCCCTACTGTTGCACTCACTGGAGTGGAAATAGTTAATTTTACCCCTCCGCTATCCAACACTTTCCATACTGTTGCACTCACTGGAGTGGGAATAGTTATGTTTACCCCTTTGCTATCGAACACTTTCCCTACTTTTGCACTGATTGTATTGTGACAATTTAAGTTTAAATATTTTTTAATAGTTTGTTTTAATTTATTATAGATTTTTGTTTTTTTAATTTAAATCATTTATATATATTTTTATTTTTTACATTTTAAACTTTTAACATAAATTAAAAATAATAGTTTATTCATTGTTTTAAAGTAAATATGTATGTATAAATTATGTTTGTGTGTTTATTTTTTTATGAAGTTTATTTCTTATATTTTAATAAAATGTATATTACAATTATTTGATTTTGTTAAAATTATATTTAATATATTTAATATATATTATTTTATTTTATATTTATATAAAAGTCGATATTTTATACATCTATATTTTTTACATCGATATTTTATAGTCAATATTTTTGTACTTACCTGTTTAAGTATAGGAGTTGATATTTTTGTTGTCTATATATCTTACTTGATATTTTTAACATCGGTAAGTACCCAGGAACCCCATGGAGGCTGTGTGCAGAGTGGAAACACAGCCGGTTGTCCAACAGAAGTCAGAAGTTGCGGGTGCAGTTTTGAAGAAGAAGGAGTTGCAAGAAGACCTCGAGCAGCTCACCAGGGAGGTGTACCTATGCCCTGGGTACCTTAATACCATATACTAGGGACTTACAAGGGTACACCAGTAGCCAATTGTGGATGTTCAGAAGAACTTACCATGGTCAATTTAGGGAGAAAGCATAGTGACTGGGGTCCTGATTAGGAGGATCCCAGTCAGACTAGTTAAAAACATACACCAAATAAAAAGTGGGGTTAACCATGAAAGCAGATCCGACTTTCCTACCGCAAGTCATCCTGTGGGAGGAGGTAAAAGCACCGCTTCCAAAGCAGGCTCGGTTTATGGGCCCAGGAGAGCAGATGCCTTCACCCTTGGGGGTTAGACACGCATCTCTGGTGGCGGTCTTATGTAACCCAGTCAGTACCAAAGGATGGTAGGCTTTCAGGGGGGTACCTCTAAGGGGCCCTCTGTGTGCATGTATTACTAAATTCAACACTGGGATCAGTGAGGGTTTATTAATATGAGATGTTTGATACCAAACATCCCTATTTTCAGTAAAGCCATCATGTAACTGGGGAACTCGTTTTCACCAGCGTCCAGCATATGTTTTAAAATGGCTTCCCTGATCACTGATACTGGCAGCAGTGTCCTCACATGTAATATAAGGCACCCTGCCTTAGGGCTGTTAGGTGGCAAAACACACAGTCGTCTTTTCACTTTTGTCTGCACCAAGACACGCAGCCTGCAGTGGCAGTTTGCATGAGCTTGGTGAGTGGTCCCTTAGGGTGGCACAAATTCATGCTGCAGCACTTAAGGACCCTCTTTAGTGCCTTAGGCCCTAGGTACCAGGGGTACCATTTACTAGGGACTTACAAAGTGTACTGAAGGTATTGCCAACTGGAGTACAATTGCACAGTTTTGGGAACAAGATCTGGCACTAGGGACTTGGTTAGCAGAAACCTAGTGCACTTCCAGTAGGAATCACATCAAATACCAGGCAAAAGGTGGGGGTGACCATGTAAAAAAGGGCACTTTCCTACAACACCCATAGTGAAAATCAATCTATCTCCAAACGTTTGGATGAGCTATCAGCAACATTAAACAGTTTTGGAGCTCAACATGATCGATCAAAGGAGTCTAGTAGGCTCCTACAGAATGCAGCAGATAAATTGGGTTTCATTTGATTTGAATGTTTGACCCATAGCAAGTAAGGCAACATTGATCTTATGCTACCAATCATTCTGCTAAAGATCTATCCATTAAGATCAATTTGATATAATCAAAAGGTGCCGTAGGGGAGGATCAGAGTTAAAAGAGTTACTTACCTGCTATAACGATCTTTTGGGTGAATACTCTATTGACCTGAAGATTACTCATTTGTAGAAAAATCCCAGGTCTCATAGTTCAAACTTCAAAGCTCTCAGGATTCCGGAGACATCAGGCAGCGTAACTGAGGCCATAAAGCGCCCACCTGGTGCAACAACGTCACTTTCCTTCATTTTTTCCCAGTCTTCACCGCGAGAGGGTAAATTGACATTGATGTAGGTTTGCAGCACCAAATACATGTGAATTTGGATCTTATTAGCTTTCCCTATAACCCATCCATCAAATGGGGAGGCGGGCAGGTTGGCGAGGAATCTGCAGGTAGATAGATTATCTACCAGAAAGATCGTTACCACAGGCAAGTAACGTTTTCTTCTGATGGATACTTCTACCTGCATATTTCTCACCTGTAGCACAGATTTCATAGCAATACCCTGCCCAGGAGGAGGGTTGATGGATGGTTAGATGTGGTTATCTGGCAGAACAGACCTGGCAAAGTGTCGGTCCCTAGGCACCTCTGAATTCAGGCAGTAGTGCTTTGTGAAGGCGTGCAAGGAAGCCTACGTTGCCACCTCACAAATTTCTTCAATTGGGGCTCCTCTAGCAAGTGTAGAAGTGGTCTACTTAGCCCCGGTTGAATGGGCTCTGATCCCTTCAGGATGCTCTTTCTTAGCTAAAGCGTAGCATATCTTGATGCAGGGGGATGATCCAATGTGATGGAGTCCTCTTTTCCACTGCCTTACTTTTTTGGCACCACAATACCCGATAAAGAGCTGGTCATTTGATTGGAATTCCTGGTGCGGTCCAGGTAGTAAATAACTGCTCGCCTATGATCCAACCATTCCTCCTCTTTCGTAGGATGCAGAGGAGGGTAGAAGGTTTTCAGGGTGATGGAATGAATGAGATGGAAAGGGGTCACGCCCTTATGAAGGAAAGCAGCCCTTAATTGCAACACCAACTTATCCAGAAGGAAAGTAGTGAATGGAGGGGGACAGCTAAGGGCTTGCAGCTCACTAACCCTTGTAGCAGAAGAGATAGCATCCAAAAATGCAGTGTTGATGGTTAACATTAATAGGGTGCAACTGTAGGTGAGAACCAAATTTAAATCCCTCTGGAGAAACACAAAGGGAGTTGGAGGAAACATATTTGTCAAATCTTTGAGGAGTCGCATAACAATAGGAGACTTGAAATGGGCCGGATGGTTTGGCAGACAGAGGAACGCAGGCAAGGCAGGCAAATACCCCTTCACCGTGCCAATAGCACAACCCCTCTGAGCCAAGGAAAGGGCAAATTTCAGCACCAGTGATAACTTGGTCCGGAAAGGGTCCACACCATTGTCTGTGCATCTTGCAACAAAGTTGCACCATCTGCCAGGGTAATCAGATTTAGTGGAGGGGTGATAAACTGACAAGATTGCATTGACCACCTATGGTGACATCTGAAAGGTGCTCACTTGTCCCCACTCAGACTCCAAGCATGTAGGTGGATGTTTCTGAATTTTTGGTGCTGAATCATGCCCTCTGATTGGGAGAGAAGGTCCAGCCTGAACGGAAGACGAATCTGGGGATATGTGGAGAAGTGCTGCATATGACACCCATCTTAGCCAATCACGGGCAATAAGAATGACTTGGCCGGTATTGGCAAATCGACCGGAGAATTTGAGGAATCAGGGGTATGGGGGGGCAATGAGTAATGCAGCTGTAAGTTCCACGTCAACTGAAACGCGCCCACCTATGGCTTCCCTCAAGGGCTACTTGAGGGCGTAGAACTGCTGCCATGGAGCATTTTCTATGGAGGTGAATAAGTCCACGTAAGGAGTGCCCCACTTGGTGAGATGTCCTGGACTACCTCTGGCAGACTTGTGATTGGCAAGGTGATGCCGGCTCAGGCTGTCGGCTCTGACTTTCAGAGACCCCACTAAGTGATTGGCCGTGAGCCAGATCCATTGCCGTTGTGCCCAAGACCACAGTCTCAACACTTCAAGGCAAAGGAGGTGAGACCCTATTCCCCTTGCTTGTTAACATACCACATTGCAGTTGTGTTGTCTGGATGGACTGATTCACGATGGAGGGGAGGAAGGCCTTGAATGCCAGCAGAATTGCCCGCAGCTCCAGCAGGTTGATGTGAAGAATCCACTCTTCTAGAGAACAGAGGCCTCTGATCTTCAGATGAGCTCTCTACCCCAGGGTGGAGGCATTTTTTAACTACTGTAGCCATGGTTGGAGGGGGAGCAAAAGGCCAACCTGAAATTGAGGAGTGCCTTGTTCCCCACCAAGTCACTACCGCCTGAGCAATCGAGGAGATCAGGATCGATCCCGACAGGTCTCCCCCATACTGGAGCCACTGCCTGTAGATGCACCACTTAAGAGCTCTCATATGCCAAAGTGTGTGTGTGTGTGCGTGACTAGGAGAATGCAGGAAGTCAGCAGATCTCGGAATCATAGGGCTCTCAGGACTGGGACTCACTAGCCTTGCTGGAAAGATGGAACCATTTCCTGGATGTCCCTGACCCTTGGCGGTGAAGGAAAGGCTTAGAGAAGAGCTGTGTCCAATATTGGCCCTATGAACTGAAGTCGTTGGGAGGGCCTCAGGTGAGATTTGGGCTCATTATTCAAAAAGCTTGTATTGAACAACAGGTATGCAGTTGACTGCAAATGGTGCAACAACACCTCTGGCGAACTGGCTTTGATGAGCCAGTTGTCCAGGTATGGAAAAATGGGAATGTCTGACCATCTGACATGGACCACAACCACTGCTATCACCTTCATGAAGACTCGAGGAGCCGAAGGAAGGTACCACAAACTGGTAGTGTGCAGAACCTACCACAAACTGCAAGTACTTCCGGTGCGATCCCAGGATAGGGATGTGGTAGTATACATCCGGCAGGTCAAGTGACACTATCCAGTCTTGAAACACCAAGGCAGTAGAACTTGAGCTAGGGTCACCATCTTGAATTTTTTCTTTTTGAGAAAGAAGTTCCAGTCACGGAGGTTCAGATAGGACTCAGACCACCGTCCTTCTTGGGTACCAGGAAGTAATGTACATGTGGATTAGGCTGCTGTTGAATTGCTGGCTGGTACTGTCGCAAAAGAAATGATGATGTTCTTGCGAAACAGCGAAAGCAACAAATTGGCTGGTAGTCTCTAGTCGGAGGTCTTAAAATGCTCCAGACCAGAGTCTGCATTGTCGCCGAAAAGTCACACCCCATCAAAAGGAAGGTCCATTAGACTGACCTGGCCATCCGAGGAGAAATTTGAGGTTTGAAGCCAAGCATATCTCTGAATGATAATGGAAGTGCTCATGGCCTAAGCCACCGAATCCACCGGATCAACGTCTGATTTTATATTATGCAGGGGGCATTCTGGCCATCAGCGATGAGGTCTTGAAAGTGATTATTCACGTCTGCTGGAACAGGTGGTCATATCTGGCTAATAGACAGTTAGCATTAAAGGATTTCCTAGCCATACAGCCCATCTCGCCCATGTGCGGGACCCTGAAGCACTTCCTTTAGATATATCTTCTTAAGTGGATATTTTTCGCCTTACTTCAGTAAGGCCTGTAAAGACACTTAAGAGATAGAGAGACAGATAATGCAGCCTAAGTACATAGGCTACACTGGCCAAAGTCTTCATCATGAAGTGAAAAAGGGGCTAGTACACTACATTTAAGAGGAATTTGAGATGTTTTATACACAGAATAAATGTCCTTCACAAAACTCTTTTTCGTGATAGAGATGAATGAGAGTAGGACAGAGTAGCCTCATATGCTGTCATTATATGGCTCAACAATAGAGGCTGGGCTTTTAAGACCCCAGCGGCCACCAGTATCCCATCATACATAGCTGGTGGCAGTTACTTCAGATCTTTTTGAAGGCGATGTGAGACCTATGCAGACTGTCTGGACACCTCTGTCTATTCCACCGTGGAGGAGGGAGGGTTGCTTATGACTGATCATGGAAATAACCCTACGAGAGAACTGGAGTTACAGGTAAGAAACTGTTTCTTCTCTCATAGGGAATTTCCATGTATAGTCATAAGCACTGAATAGATTAGCAAGCCCATCCCCACAGAGCACAGTGGAGGAGACATAGGTTTCTTAGGGAAGCCTAACCTACTTGAATATCTGCCCTAGCGTCTGATTCTAGGAAGTTGTGTTTAGTGAATGTATGAACTGATTTCCAGGCTGCTGCTTCTCAAATCTCCGGAATGGGAATATTGTGGAGCAAGGAGGTAGTAGCTGCTTTACCCTTTGTAGAGTGTGCTTTAGGTCTAGCAGAGAGAGTTTTGTTAGTCTTTTGATAACAGAGTAAAATACATGAAACAATCCATTGTGAAATGGATTGCTTAGAGGTGGCTAAGTCGGTACTGAGGGAGCCATAACTGATAAACAATTGGTCCGATCTCCGTATAGCTTTTGTTTTGTTGAGATAGAATTTGAGAATCCATCTAACATCCAGGGAATGGAGGGATCTCTCCACTGGAGTAGAAGGCTTCTGAAAAAATGTAGACAAGGAGATTGTTTGGTAAACATGGAAATACATAGAGGAATTTCGGATGAGTCCTCATGACCACTTTGGAAGAACTAAATATGATGCATGGCTCATGAGAGCAAAAAGCTTGGATTTCATTAACCCTGTGGGCGGATGTGATCGCCACAAGGCAAACTGTTTTCCAAGACAAGTGTTGAAGAGACGCCTTATTTATAGGTCCGAAGGATTCCTGCATGAGGCATGAGAGAACCACATTAAGCACCCATGGAGAAGGGTGTCTAATGGGAGGAAAAACCTTCTTTAAACCTTCCAGCAAATCCTTGACGCCGCAGCCAGACTGGTCCTCAACATCCCCCGCAGCAACATAACATAATACCTCCGACAACTCCACTGGCTCCCAATCAACAAGAGATTTACCTTCAAGTTCTTCACATATGCCTACAAAGCTCTCCATGATGTAGGACCAGCATATATGAACCAACGCCTCGCATTCTACGTACGCGCCAGACATCTTCACTCCGCCCAACTTGCCCTGGCCTCCGTCCCACGGATCTACAAGACCAGAACCGGAGGAAGATCCTTTTCCTACCTCACCGCCAAGACCTGGAACACCCTGCCCCTACACCTCAGGCAATCCCCATCGATGACCCAATGCAGGAAGGACCTCAAGACCTAGCTCTTTGGCTGAACCGTAATTCAACAAAGGGATTCTACCATTATCTACATAAAAATATATATGTGTATAAGTGTATACTCAGTTTTACTGCAGGTGTTTTTAATGTGTTCTAATGATGATGTCTGGAAAAAATACTTCTCTAGTTTATAGGAAGGGCAGTGTTCAAAAAATTGTAAAATACCCCTCACACACTGAAACCTGATTCAGTGTCATGCTTCATCATTGGGGTCTTCCCGCCCCTCTACGGGACGGGGCGTGCTACTACCTACGTAGACGCGGGAGCACTTAATTTAGTGATTAGTGTGTATGTGTAGTGCGTGGGATCGTGAAAAAATATATATAAGTGATGATTTAAAAATTCCCTGGCTAGTGGAAAAAAATACACTTTATTGGCTTCCCTAGCTGAGAATAGTAAAAGTGGGGAGGTGTAGATAGGTCACTTTCTACAGGGTCGACATGTTTCAGAAGCCATCCCCTTGGCTTACTTCCCCAGGACCAGAACGATCCCTATTGCACCTCAATGGGTGATATTATAAATGTACATATGCCTGCTGGTCACACATACTCTTCCATGTACCCTATTAGGGCAGTAGACACAATATACCAATTGTATATCCTGTAAAGAAACATTCGTATATTAACGTATCCGCTCCATGAGATGCCACGAGGGGTGTAAAGGCGCCTTCACATTGATAATGCTGGGTGCTGCTCAATCACCAAGGATTACCTAATAGGGTACATGGAAGAGTATGTGTGACCAGCAGGCATATGTACATTTATAATATCACCCAGTGAGGTGCAATAGGGATCGTTCTGGTCCTGAGAAAGCCAAGGATGGCTTCTGAACATGTCGACCCTGTAGAAAGTGACCTATCAAAGTAAACTATCTACACCTCCCCACTTTTACATCAGGCCTACAACTTGAAAAGAACAATTAGACAACCTCTCACGAGGCCGAGTTGTGCCCAAGGGGACTTCCCCTAGTATAGGGTACGCAGCAATCTGTTATAAATTGTGTACAAGACCGGAGTACACACCCAAGGAGCACACCGAGCTGTTTAAACTTACCTTAAACCATTGGTTGTGCGCGAATCAATCTACATTAATATATTTCTAGATCCGATCCTTGAACGCAGCACGCCTACAGCTCATACAGGATTATCCATCATGGCGTATGATGAGATTTCAAACCTTACAGATTTGAGGGCTGACACCTTCGCATTCGCTAACGAGGAAGCCACACGTATTTACGCATTAATACATGAGGAGACAACACAATCAACTACTCACCGGAACAAAGAACAGAACATTAGACAGTTATTATATTTGTCAAAACGGGAGATCAACCAGCGACTACATGCAAGTACACTGATCAAGTATCATCGAGCACAACGTATACCACGGGGTCTAAGAATTGCATTAAAACCTTCTTTATGCAAGAACGCACAAAAATTCAAGGAACGGTGGTTTGCAATTTTAAATAAATGTTCACTCGACTTAATTCTTCTAATTATCGAGGAGCTATCAAATATACTTGAGGATCTTTCCAAAGAAATTGTATTGGTCACTACGGAACTCACTAACTCCATGTCCACAGAAGACTGGTCAAAAGTTTTGGAAGACATTAATCAGCAACTTACTAAACACTCACAAGAAATAAATGAAAGAAAAATACGAAAGTTCCGCTGAGACACAGTGGATTATAAGCTGGGAGAAGTGTATAGCTGGGCGGAAGTGTATGCACGCCGCCGACAAAACAGACCAGACACACAACAATCTGAGACATCATCTTCAGGTAGTGACATATCGAGTAGACCCAGTGACACATCTAATAGACCAAGATTTCAAAAACATCCAGCTACGTCCATCGAACAGCCACACACTTCAGGGGAGTCTTTTTTAGAGTCAGGCCCACAAGAAAAAGAAGACCCCGGAGGGGTAAAGGAAAAAGAAGCTCCAAACACCAGGAGCACCACGGCTGGAGCGAAGAAGGACAAGGGGAAGAAAACCTAAGTGAATCGAACCTAGTGATTAACATTTCAGATGAACCATTGGAAGAAATAGAACTTAGGACATTACAAAAAGGAACGTCATTTGTCCCTATGACATATACAACCAACTTAGAACTGGAGGTTAGTTTCTTCAAATTGATGAGAAAACTACGCCTAAGAAATTTTTTTGAAAATGTTTTACAAACACGTCGTATCGGAGAAGAAGATCAACTGCGGGGCCTCACACCTCGCAGCATATACATGCCATCCGCTAGTCATAAGTCTCTGGATATTTTTGAAAACTTGGTCAAAATCGATTTATCCAAACTCAACTTCTCAAAAAAATCGAGAAAGAGCAACCTTACGCAAAAAGAACTGGATATTCTTAAAAAAATCGCTAACAATCCAAAGATCACATGTCAGAAGGCAGACAAAGGAGGAGCCATTGTGGTTTTGAACACTACACAATATGAAAAAGAAGTTGACAAACATGTTTCAGATGAAACGATCTACAGTAAAATGGAAACCAATCCCACAGAAACATTCTCAAATCTGTTGAAATCCATCATCAACAAAAGTCATGAGAACGGTACCATTAATGACAGAACCAAGAAATTTCTTATACAGGAAAATCCAAAGAGCCCTATCATTTACATGGTACCTAAAATACACAAGGATATTCAACATCCACCCTTTCGCCCAATTGTATCCACCAAGGGAAGTATACATCAACCCATAGGGCAATTTCTAGATAGGTATTTACAACTGAGCGTGATGAAAATGCAAACTTATGTGAAAGATACGACAGATTTTTTGATTAAATTAGAACAAGTCACAATTGAAAGAGATGAACACATTCTTTTATGCACCATGGACGTAAAAGCCCTATACACTTCAATACCGCACCAGTTGGGCATCGATGCAATCGAACACACACTGTTACAAACCGATATTGACCCGGATATGAAAATATTTCTGATGGAGTTATTGTACTTTACCCTTTTTCAAAGTTATTTTAAATGGAAAAATCAGTGGTTTCTCCAACAGTCGGGAACTTCGATGGGCAATTCCGCAGCGCCGGCGTATGCCAATTTGTTCATGGAAAGATTTGAAGAAGAACACATTCTAACTAAACATCCGTGGAATATACATAGTAAACTAATTCTCAGATACATTGATGACATTTTCCTGTTATGGAGTGGATCAAAAACAGAGCTCACGCAGGCACTTCACAATCTCAACCAGGTTGATGAAAGAATTCAGTTTACATCTGAAATACAAGAGCAACGAATCACGTTCCTAGACGTAGAAATCACCAGGACGGATACTGGATTCGAAACAGATATTTTCGAAAACCCACTGATCGTAACAATACATTACACTATCATAGTTTTCATCAAGAAAGTTTAAAACAACACCTTCCATATTCCCAAATGTTGAGAGTAAAGAGAATAGTGTCACAACCCAACATAGCAATAAAACGGATAAACGAAATGGAACAAAGATTCGCAAACAGAGGTTATCCTACAACAGTATTCGAACAAGCTAAACTTCGTAGCTCTCAAAAACCCGGAGTGAGCTACTCACAAAAATTGACAAAAAGAAAATACACGCATGGTCGTAGTTTCCAAATTTTCTACCATGAGCAATGCTTATCGAAGGATCATCAGACAACACTGGTCTATTTTAACTCAAGAACATGAATTTAACAACTTATTTAAAGATTTACCAATCTTTGCATATCAAAGAAGCCACAACTTAGGAGAAATACTGAAACATCCAATTGAAAAGGAGAAAACTTTACACAAAGGCACTATACCATGCCACAATTGCAACAATTGTAATAACATTATCCAAGGACAGACCATAACACACCCGCGGAAAGGTAAAAAGATCAAATTACGAGTGACAGCTACATGCGACACCATGAATGTTGTTTATTTATTAAAATGCCCTTGTGGTCAAGCATATGTTGGACAGACTGAACGTAAGATAAAAACAAGACTCAATGAACACAAATCGAACATACGAAACAAGAACCCAAAATCTACAGTAGCCAATCACTTTGTGGAAAGCAAGCACAGCATCAGTCAACTTAAATTTCTGATTTTGGAAGTCATTGCGACTAAGGAGGGTCGAGACAACAATAAATACCTCCTACAAAGAGAAAACTACTGGATAAAACGATTGGAGACCATGAAACCATTCGGAATGAACGACAGAATGGAATATATGTGTTACCTGTAAGAGTCACCGGTTGATCCTAGTCAGCGAATAGAATGGACTTTCAGTCAAAACTGATGATTGCATAGGCTTTACGTTGATTTGCACAGGTTCACTACATGTTAAGTAAAGATTGATGTACGTTATTGTCCTTTAGGTCATCACATCAACATTGGTGATACCTCACCCATTTTTGAGTCACATACACAGCACGAAATTAGACATGTAAGTTCCATAGTCTGGTTACACGTTTGACTGAAATTACTCACTATATTGTTTTGAATATAAATCATTACCACTGAGAGTCTATAGATATGGTTGTTAATTTTAATTTTATTTTCCATAGTCAGTTTACATGGTTGACCAAGATTACACACTATATTGTTTAGAATACGAGTCATTACCACCGTGAGTTTACAGACATGGTTGTTAATTTTAATTTTATTTGTTTATATTAGAGTTCGGATAAACCAGATTATAGACATTGGGTTTAATCACGATTTATCGTTTTTGCGCACTCATTAACAGCATGGCAATAGGTTGTTACACAATATTAAACATAGGCAAAGTATCAGATATTTACTCCGTTCCAACATGGCGACCGATGCAGCGCATGTAGTCTATCATCGATGTCTACACTTGAAACGAAACATAACACTTTCTAACAAGCACGGGTAACACACTATTGCTTAACCGCTAGAGAACGCCACGCTCGACTGCTCCCGTAAGTAGTTTGTTTTTTCTAAGGTATCCTAATTGCAGGCTTTGACTTGTTAATATGCACATGTTATGTGACACTTAAGGTCGCGAAGAATCCAAACACTTGTAAATATCAATGATGTCCACACTTGTAACGCAAGATAACACTTTCTAACCAGCACGGATAACGCATTATGGCTTTACTGCTAGAGAATGCGATGCGCGACTGCTCTCATAAGAAGTTTGGTGTTTCCGAGGTCTTGTTTTATTGCATGCTTAGACTTGCTAATGTGCACATGTTATATGACACTTAAGGTCGTGATGAATTTAAACACCTATAAATATCGCACACACCTACTTCTCAGCGGGATTGGGGTCACCTATAATGGAGTACCTATAAAGTGGGCAACTAGTAACGAAGACTTCGTTTTTCTTGCTATCTTAAAGCAGCATGTAGTTGCGGAATTAACCTCACCAGAGCATGATTTTCATTTCCTATTTAGTGACACAATCAATACCACACTAAGTTGAGATTGAGTCACATACAGTGTCCCCTCATGTATTAAGTTTCGTTCACATTAATTTACAGCGTTTTGTTCCCTGACGAAGGGTGCCTAACCCGAAATGCATTGGAGCATTGGAGCATGAGGAGTATGAATTAAGAACTAAATAGTAATAATTTGTACTGAATCACCAATGGATTGAAAGTATATGATGAAAAATAAAACATGAAGCAATAAACACGCATCGGAGAACTTTTGTTTACATCAGGCCTACAACTTGAAAAGAACAATTAGACAACCTCTCACGAGGCCGAGTTGTGCCCAAGGGGACGTCCCCTAGTATAGGGTACGCAGCAATCTGTTATAAATTGTGTACAAGACCGGAGTACACACCCAAGGAGCACACCGAACTGTTTAAACTTACCTTAAACCATTGGTTGTGCGCGAATCAATCTACATTAATCTCTTCTGAAGGACACACACTTGCCCGGAGGGTGTTGATGGAGGCCCCAAGATAGTGTAACAATTGCACTGGGACAGAGGTTGACTTTGCATGGTTGACATGAAGGCTCAGCCGCTGAGGGAGATCGGAAGCCCAATTGTATTGAAGCTGAACCTTCTGAGACTTGGACGACTTGATCAGCCAGTCATCTAGATAGGAATAGATGAAAACTTTGTCTTTCCAAAGATGGGCTGCAACTACTGCTATGCATTTGGAGAAAGTCCTGGGTGCTGACTTCAGGTAAAATGGAAACACTCGGTACTGATAGTGGTTGTGCCCCACTATGAACGTCAAGAACTTTTGATGCTTTCTGGTGATTGGTATGTGAAAGTAAGCGTCTTGAAGGTTGAAGGCGCAAAGCCAATCACCTTGGTGTAATTGAGGGTAAATCTGGTGTAATGCCAGCATTCAGGATGTGCTCTCACAGAATCCACTTGTTGGCTGTTTTGAGGTCGAGAATGGGTCTGAACTCGTTCTTGTCTTTATTTTTTGATGAGAAAGAACCTTCGAATATAACCCTGTGCCTTGTTGCAAAGGAGGTACAGGCTCCACCGCCTCCTTCTGTAAGAGGATGTTGGCCTCCGATTGTAATTGCTGAAGTTGGTATCTGTATGGTTACAGAGGTATGGATGGTGGAGGGCTGGTGAACCTGAGACAGTATGCATTGCAAACAACATTCGGCACCCAGGCATCGTGTGTGATGTTGTGCCACGCTTCCAGGTGATGTTGGATGCTTGGATGTTGGATGCTTGCCCAGAGTGGGGAATGGATGAGGGGGAAGAAAAGATTCAGGGTTTCGATCCTGTTGGTAAGTTGCCCCCTTGTGCATGCTGCTGGTTTGAGCGTCCTTTAGCCTGTCTTCTTTGATAAGCCTGATAGGATCACTGGTACCGTTGTTGTGTACCCGTCTGGCGACTCTAATACCAGCGAGGGGTTTGAACCCTCTGAGAGGAATAATGGCATTGGAATGGCCTGAAAGATTTCAATTTTTCCTTATGTTTCTCCAAGCTGACGGCTTTCAGCGTCTCCATCTCTGCCTTCATCCTGGCCATCTCCTCATTGGTGTGAGTGCCAAAGAGAGTCGTTCCAGTGAATGGGGGATTGAGATTCTGACTCAAGAGAGGTAAAACAAAACTAGGAGTGCCGTCGGGGAGCAACCCCATGACAGGATTTGTGTTCTGCCAGGAGAGATGAATCCGCTGCAGCACTAATGATTTGGTTAGAAACCATAAGACCTTCTGTGAGTATTTCATTAGTCTTCTTCATTGTCTCTAGGGAGCAGTCCACAAACTGTTGGAGTGATTCCCACAGCGCTCTATCATAGCTGCTGAGCAAAGCTATGGCACTGACGGCCTTCATTGTAGTTGCTGCCGTGTTGCAGACTTTTCTACCCACACAGTCTAGCTTCCGGCTCTCCTTGTCAGGTGGGACTTGTTGAGGTAGGAGCAGTGGCATGTTGTTTTTTTGCAGCCACCACAATGACAGAGTCCGGTGTTGGGTCTGTTTAAAGGAAGGCAGGGATTTGCTCTGGAGGACATCGCCAGCTCCGGAGACGAAGATTCTGTAGGAGTCAGTGAGTGATGGGAAGAATTCCCTTTTGAGTGCTTTTTAGGTCTCGCCTACGCAGCGCGCATGCGCTGCTTAGGCAAAAAGACCTTTTGCAATCGCTTCGGCTTTTCAGCCAAAAACGTGCACGCGTTCCATTGCCTTCAATGGCAACGCATGCACGTTTGGCGATTCACTTGCGGGAGCAAGCGGCGCCATATGGTAGCAATTATCGCTCCTGGCGCCGCTCGCTCCCGCAAGGGAAACGCTTTCACTTTTGCCGAGAGTTTTTTTTTTTTACTTGAGGCGCGCACGCTTGTTGTGCAAGGAAACATCCCTAACTATAACAGATGCATCCTCTACGGTAATGTTAACATTAAACTTGGATAGCACACCAACCCTTACTGCCGAAACTAAGTCTTGTCTCAACCCGCCTCTGTGGTCTCAAGCCTCGCTGCCTCTGAAGTGGAAACCTGTTGCCACCGAGGGTCCAGGCCTGCTGTGCCCCTTGTGCTTGGAGGCTTTTACGGAAGAAGGTGGCGGTGGGCTTGATTTTTCTGCGTCTGAGGCTATTTGTTGTGCATTGAGTGAGTTCGGACTGGAGTTCTGTACTGAGAGATCATTGGCTGCTGCTCTTAAAGGGTGAGAGTGGGGGAGGGTTGGCTCTACTATTGAGCTTGGCACAGGGCCTCTGAGATGACCCTGCCATGCCTGCGCAGGAGGGCAACTGACTCGACTCGAGGCAATAATAAACCAGCCAGGAGTGGTCCCGTCCACCGCGGCCACCGCAGGACTCACGTGGAAGAGTCAGTGAATTCACAAGTAAGTAACTTGTCAGGCATCCTCACGTGACTGTGTTAAGTTAGTAGTATAATGACTCTCTGTGAGCTCTGAGCAGCGCATTACCTCTATGTCAGACAGCGCTGCAGCACAGCACACGCGGCGCTCTGCAGATCTGTGATGCTGCAGACATGTGTGATCTTCTGCAGGGCTGGTCTGTGACTGTCTCATCATCCTTCCGTCACGGTCAGGCAGCCTGCCACAGGCTTTAGTGTTGTTCACAGCAGGCAGCACCTGCACGCACCGCACAGTCACACGGTGACGCGGCACTGCAGATCTCTGTGATATGAGTACTTTTCTTTGGTCAGGCAGCCTCATACAGTGTTGTTGTTTACCGCTCTGTGCGCATTACGACTTTATAATGTCAGCAGCAGCATGGCAGACACGCACACGCGGCACTGCAGATCTGTGATCTAATCTGCAGGGCTGCTCTGTCTCGTCATCCTTCTTGGGTCTGCAGGCAGCCGCTGCCTGCCACTGAAGTGTTGTTACCTTCACAGCAGCACGCACGCACACGCGGCACACTCCAGATCTGATGCATGTGATTATCTAAATTGCGGGCCGGCTGCTCTGTTGGTCAGGCAGCCCACTGGTGATAGTAGTGCTGTTGTCATATACGTTACCTCTTTGTCACAGCAGCACGCATGCACGCACACGCGGCACTGCAGAGCTTGTGATCTAATCTGCAGGGCTGCTCTGTCTCGTGTCATCCTTCTAGCAGCCTGCCTGCCACAGTGCATCCAGCTGGTTCGGGTTAGCAAGTGTGCTGATCTCAAGGTGGCATTTATTTCAATTAACTGAAGTTGCACTCTGTAAAGCACTGCTCCTTTACCCTGTTACCTAAGTTTGAACCATCACCTTGCAATGCTAGGACAGAACTAATGGGCAGATTAGCACATATTTAGTGATTCTGTTGGCCTGTAATAGAACAGCACTGTTTTTTTCTTGCCTGCTGTACATTGCACCCCTCTCGTTTTGTCACCATACTGCATAAATTATTTTAACATTTTCAAGGGCAGCGGACACAAACTCAAGCAATCTCTCAACACCATTCTGTTTTTGCTTTAGAACAACTCTTTTAAAAATTCAGGCTTATCTTATTGGAAGAAGGATTTAAGATATTACCCTTAAATGAGCAAATGAAAGATGTTGATCTCTGTTATGGGCATTTCTAGACCATTACATTGCACAAAAAAAGAGTAATTTCTGTAATTTATCTCAATGCGGGTGAGATAATGCATTTGTTCTTCTTGCAATGAAGTCTCGCTCATAGTTTGACATATGGCATTGCAATGTCACTCATGAGGACACTGAAAACATTTAAATGTCGCTTATGAGGCAGCAGAAAACTTGGCAGCTATGGCTGAGGGCTCTACATTGCAGCAATCGCACTGTCTTCAGTCTGCACAAAATTGACTTCAGCTGCATAAGTAAAGTTAGTACAGCTGAGAGCTCTGCATTGCAGTGAGTCGCTGTCTGCAGTACGATTGGGTGCTTTGCAAGCCTTTTTAAGATCTTCTTAGAGTTTCTTGTTGCTCAAATGGGTGTAGTTTCTGTTATTTAAATGTTTCCCTGGTCTTCATTCCTTGATTTTGCTCGCAAGAAAGTGTCACTCAAATTCTCTGAATGTCACTCATAATTACACTGAAATTATGAAAGTGTCACACATAAGCAGTCTGAAACCTTGGCAGCTATGAGAGGGTAAAGCGCATCTCTAGCTTACTCCTGAAAAATACGTGAGTTTATTTCATGCGGGTACATTAGGGATCAACATTAACCACAGGAAGGTGGCAACAGCGCAGTATTATTGAAACGGAGACTTCTTGAATACATTTCTGTTTTCCTGCAGGCTATTCTGGTGCTGGCGGTGTATTTCTCGTCCTACTATACACATTCCAAAGCCCTGTGTGAGCACGGAGTCCTGCTCACAGGAAAGCGTGTTCTAGAAGCTATTTTTTAGATGTCTTCTCCAAACATTAGCGGGCCTTGTACAAGGGTCGTGGGGAGACACGCAGGAAAGCAGGATCAATAAGCAATTTACACGTCTGTACTCTGGCAGGATCCCCTAATATACAATTAAAATATGAATGTCTGTTACGGTGAACTCGAGCCACCGGCACTGAGGGCGAGTGCACTGGTGATCTTCTATGCAGATATGAATATTGTGCACCATTCAAGATGCCCTTGAAAGCCTCTGACTAAGAACTGGTTTCTTCTCTAAAGGCAGTCAAAAGCCATGGTTTTAGGATTATACTTTAGTGTACAGACCATGGAAAGCTAATACCCTGGTCTGAAAGCGATCTATGTTTGCTCCTGGGGTAGGAGGAGGCTGTGGTGCATGCAGCAACCTGTGATAATCCCAGGCAATGCCGAGGACTTGGCTAGAACTTCTTCTGGCACTTTGCCCTACGTGTGTTGATTGCGGCATGAGCAGAACAAGTCTAGAAGGCTCAGAGCACTATATTCTTTGCTGTAGGCGTTTGCTATCCCTAGCATGCTTTTGAATGTGAGGCACAAACTGGTGTAGGGTCTGGGCTTTGACAGACAGCCAATAGTTTCTTTTGTGTGCGGGATGTAGGCCCTTTTAGGTCGAGCCTAGAGTAGTTCGCAAGCGCTGCTCTGCGAGACTTTATGTAAGGGGTTTAAAAAAGCTGACCACATGCTCGTGCACAATGGCCTTTTTCATGCGGTTACCTGCACGGCCGCCATCTGTTTGCAATTATCGTGCCCAGACGCAGGCGCGATAATTGAAAACACATGGCCATTGTGCACAAGCGTGTGGTCAGCTCAGCAGGCTCCCACGCTCGCTGGCCCCCGCTCCTCTCTCACGCTGCCGACATCTCTGGAAGCCCCTTGTATGAATGAAAACATATTTTCTGTTTAGTTGTAAATGTTAAGTTTTGTTTGCTGGGTGATTTGTAAGAGCTGCCTTGTTTGCATGTAAAAAGTGTTTGCTACAACACTGAGGGGAACCTTGAAATTTCTTGCGGGCAAGATTAACTTGATGGCAGCGAGCACAACCCCCTCGTACGTGCTTTCACATGTAATCTTCTTTGACATGCGCTGGGCATTCCTCGGGTGAATCACGCTGCTTATATATTCAGCTTCCCCACCCCTTCCCTCTTTTAAACCCTACGCGTTCAAAAATCCCGGGGCCCGTAGATGCTTTTGCAGCTTTTATTAGATTCAGATGGGGTCCTCTGGGGTCTGCTGCAGGTACCAGGGCCTGCTTCAAAGGGAGGTGCGGGCCCAGGCCTCTCTGCCTGGGAAACCTGAGCAGTTCTGTCCTTGCTTATGAACCGTGACATCTGTGCATTCCACGGGTGCTGTTTGCCGAATTTTCCCAGTGTGCCTGAACATCGCAGAAGATGTTTATCTGGCATCCTTCGCCAACATTTTCAGTGTGCAGCAATCTCCTTTCCATAGTGTTGATCACACGTGAAAAATGGTGACCAGGGTACAGTATTACCAAAGCATCTCTTAATCCCGGGTTTACTCCAATCTACTTTCATATGTCACCGGTGGCTCTCTCTCCCATCCTCACTCTCAGCACTCATTTCCTTTCTGCCCCTCTGTAGTGCTTTAACACAACTTTGGGGCATTTAAGGACTGCGCAATTACACACTTTTACATAATGTCATGTACCCACCTCCCATCTGTTTTACACTCTTCCTATGTCTAGTGCCAGCTGCCATCTTATATCCTTCTCTCACTTAAGAAGGGGTAAAGCGATCTCCTTTCACGAGTCTAAACTCAAGTGAAATAAATACATTCTACCTCATCGCTCACACGTCTTTTTTATTGCAGTTTTATATAGCGCGAACTCAACTTAAAGGTATCGGGGCCCAGTACATGAGCACCAGTTGCATTACGGACAGACGTATTCTGTTTTTTTTTTTTTTTGGGAGGGGCGGGCACGAGAGATTAAGTGATTTGCCCAGAATCACAGGATGTTGAGCCTCCCGGTTTTCCAGCTTCAAGTACGACCGTTCAAACCCCTACGCCACACTCTCTCCAGCTTTCCATTTCTTCTACACAAAAATGTATCCAGCAGCAAGAGGGCGAGGAGGCCTGCCTTTACCTGCTGCTAAATGTCTTAATTAGTAAAAGGGATCCGCTGTGGCAGGCAGCCTGTTCCTGCAGTCCTTCTGAGCAGAGATTTGAGTTCAGACAAGCACCGGTTTAGGAACAGATTGGCACTTGTCGGAGACAGGGGCAATAGCCCACATTTTTACCTGCAACCAAGAGCAACGCTGTCTCTTGCTCACCTGACTTATTCTTCAGTGCAGACCGCACAACTATCTCTCACGTGTTGTGAGAGACAGAGGTACTCCTCACTTGCAGCACTCAGCGGGGCTGCCCCTCACTTGCCCAAAACACCTCCCTATTGGCCGATCGATGTCTTGCTCTGCTGGCTGATATCACACTCATCACAGATAGCAAACCTACCTCCCGCCTGTTTCTGACAGCAGAGCTACCGCTCACCTTTCATAAACACTGGTATGATCCCACAAAAGGTTACAGACAAAAGAGCCATTGGCTTCTTTGCGTTCAAGCATTGGCATAGCCAATAGGTCTCGCCTTTGGGACCTTATAAGTGTTTAGCCATGCAACAGTTGATGTTGTTGCACCAAGGATATTGTGCTGCATAACTAAATACATATAAGGTCCCAAAAGCGAGACCTATTGGCTATGCCAATGCTTGTTTTCCTTCCTGTGCTTCTGTTTTTTTTCTAGTTGAAGATTATGAGGGGGGTCTGCAATGGTGTCTCAAACACTTGTGGCATCATTGTGCTTCTCTGACGCTGGGCATAAAGAGCTTGGCATCCCACTCTTTGATGGCCTTAGGGTACATACTGAGGCAGGAAGCCCGAGAGTCATGGTCTGACCCCAGAAACCAAAGACAGGCAGAATGGGGATGCATAAAGATCATCTGTCCCTCACAATCCCTGCATGGTTTGAACCCAGATTTCTTTGGATAAGACTTTTTGGTACTGACTAGTTAATGTTTTTTTGTGAAGAAAAATCTCAGAGAGCGAATCTCCAGATCTGCGTTGAAGGCAAAGAAAAAAGGAAACTGACGTTTTTCAGTGAATTTCTACGTTTATTTAATGCTATTTCCTAACTTTGTTTGTCCCTGCAACTATATATATATATATATATATATATATATATATATATATATATATATATATATATATATATATATATATATATATATATATGTATATATGCAAAACAATAGAAATGCCTGTGAACAAGGAGCAAACTGGCTCCGAAACGCGTAAGGCTTTTTATTTTTCTCCAAGTGAATCCTGTTGCCTTTACTAAACCCTCTGCAGTGTTCCTCTTCGAATCTGAGTGCTCTCGAGTGCTCTATTGTTTTGCATGATTAATTATGGCAGGCCTCGTTGAAGAGGTGCCTAATGAAGGGCTTAATAAATGACGTGCTGGCAAAAGTGTTCTTCCTGCTTTTTTGCGCCTACACATGGAAATGCCTGTGAACAAGGAGGCTTAATAAATGACGTGCTGGCAAAAGTGTTCTTCCTGCTTTTTTGCGCCTACACATGGAAATGCCTGTGAACAAGGAGCAAACTGGCTCCGAAACGCGTAAGGCCTTTTACTTTTCTCCAAGTGAAGTGAATCCTGTTGCCTTTACTAAACCCTCTGCAGTGTTCCTCTTCGAATCTGAGTGCTCTCGAGTGCTCTATTGTTTTGCATATATATATATGACCCGATAATACCAACCATTTATTTCCTCCCGAAGGTGCATAAAACGCTAACAAAGCCACCAGGGAGACCCATTATTTCCAGCTGTGGGTCCCTATATGAAAATATCTCCACATATGTGGATTACTTTCTGGCCCCAATGGTCCCAACCCTAACATCATACATTAAGGATACTGGGGATTTCCTAAGAATGCTCATGAACACCGGATGGTGTAAGGATTACATGCTGGTAACCATCGACGTAGTGTCTCTTTATACGTCTATTAATCATAACATAGGCATAAAAGCGATAAAATATTTCTTGAAACAAAAGCCTATTGAACAACTTCAACAATGCCAGATGGTCATTGAAATGATAGAACTTTGTTTAAGGAACAATGTATTCCTTTTTAATAAGAACATTTACTCCCAATGCTGCGGAACTGCCATGGGAGTTTCCTTCTCTCCAAGCTACGCCAACCTAGTAATGGGTTGGTGGGAGAAGACCATAGCTTGGAGAGAGGAAAATGACCATCACGTAGCTAAGGTGGCATTGTGGCTGCGTTTTATAGATGACCTCTTCCTCCTTTGGAATGGAACCGAGAATGAGTTTATAGAGTTCTTCAACATATTGAACAACAATGATGTTGGCCTGAAATTCACCTATAATATCAGTTCAAGTGAAATTGTATTCTTGGATACTAAAGTATATGTGAAAGCAGATCAAATAGAAACAACTGTCTACCGGAAAAGCACGGCAACAAATAGTGTGCTACACGGAAAGAGCTTCCATCCAGAGATACTAAAAAGAAATATACCATACGGTGAATTTATCAGGATGAAGAGGAACTGCTCAAACACGAAGGAGATGAATCTTAAATTCAAAGACACTAAAAAACGGTTTTTACAAAGAGGTTATCGATACAATGATATCAAACGGGGAGAGATGAAAGCTAGGTGCCTTACAAGAGCTGAAACATTGATTAAGAAAAATGATGCGAATATTGAGACACAACAAAAAGAACCTATAAGAATGGTGATGACATACAATAAAGAGAGTTTTAAAATTCGCAAATCCCTCGAAAAATATTGGAACATCCTAAGTAAAGATCCAGACATCGGCAAAGAGTTGGGTGACCATCCGCAAATAACCTATAGAAAGGCACCATCGTTGTCTGATAAATTGGTCAGAAGCCACTTTGAAATAAATCATCCTAGTATGTGGTTACAAGGAATACAAAGGGGATTTAAGAAATGCAGCCAATGTAAGGCCTGTAAAATCGGGAGAAGCATGAAAACAATCAAGGATCCACAAGGCAAAATATTCAACATCAATGACACCATAACGTGTAAAACAACTCATGTGGTGTATATGTTGGAATGCCACTGCGGGAAACGCTACATTGGAAGCACGATATGTCCCTTAAATAAACGCATCCTAGAACACATACGGGCTGTACAGAACAGAGACTTGACATATGCCATGGCAAAACATATGACAACACATGAGAGGAAAACATGGCAGGATATGACATATAGTGGTTTGGCAACAGTACCCATCCATGAGAGAGGTGGGAATAGAACTCTAAAACTAAGACGCCTGGAATCTAGGTTAATAATAAGATTTAAGACCAAATCCCCGATGGGACTTAACGGGGATGAAGAATTACATATACATCTGTAAGGATACTGTGGCATGTGTACTGTAACAGAAGAAATTAAACATTACTCAGCAAGGAGTGAAATATTATAAAAAGGAACAAAAATATCAAATCTGTAAAAGACTTTTAGACCTTTGACCAAAATAAAACATGAAATGTCTTGCAGTTATTTGGGCACTGAGCCCACAAATAAAGAAAGATTGTGAGGGATACATGAATGGAAAGAGATGCAGATATGCATAATTAGTTAAAATGTTCTAATTGTGGACACTGAGCCAATCATTGAACATTAGCGCAAAAGCGCGTTTCAGTCACTAAGACTAATCTTATTTGATCGTATTTATGATCATACTAATGTGAATCCATGCCACATGTATCTTTTTAGAAAACTAATACTGCCTTATATATTTGTATATTTTGGTGTAATCGTCCTAATTATTTCATAAGATTAATGTAATTGTCAGATATCACATAATGATTTAACATTCGTTTTTAATGTTGGCATGCATAAACATGCTATTTTTTTAAAGTGAACTACCATTCCCAGTATGCATCATAAATTGTTCACTGGGTTTCTGGTATAAATAGTGGAAAGCGTAGAGGGACTAACGCTATACACCGTGACCAAGACCTGCTGGTCGAAACGCGTAGGTGGAGAAGGAGTGTAACTGGCTTAAATAAATCTTTATACAACCAAATCTGGGAGAGTGCAGCGTGATACTTGTTTGGTGAGAAAATATATATATATATATATATGTATATATACACACACATACATATATATATAATGTATGTATATATGTGTGTGTGTGTAGTATATATATATATATTCACTTAAAAAAACAAAAGTTACAGGGTTGTTATAGTTAGGAAATAGAATTTTAAAAACCTTAGAAATTAACTGAAAAAAACCAAAGGTTACAGAGATGTTGTAGTTAGGCTCAGATTTCACTCATACAAAACCAGTGAAATGCAGCAGTTATCGTTACCTGAGTTAACTATAACTTACACCCCAGCAACGCACTGCTTATGACCTCACATATTACATCACTCATGACATGGTCAGAGACAACACCAATGTGTTAGCTATTTTTTAGAAGCATTGGGCTATAGTATTGTAGCCTACTTTGACATGAATATATATGGTAAATGTAAACACACAGAAGTGCAAAAGTGAATATAACTTTAAAACATGTTTGTTTGTAAAGGGGGGTTGTCTGCTGTGAAAATGTTTTGTTGTATGTATGTTATTTAGTTTATTTTGGTTAACGGAGCTACTGTGGTACCATTGTGGTAGTACCACAGTAATTGGCATAGCATTTGTAAGAATGCTTCTGATAGGCTATAAACATTTGCTATTGGACCAAAAGAAACATCCAAATTATTTTTGATTATCTTTGTTGTGCCTTTGTTTGAAGCAGAAGCATTATACTTTAGGAGCCGCTTCTGCTTTGGTTTTGGGATTGTTTAGAACATTGACATTTTTTTCTATACTCAAGACTGAAGCAGGAGAGGTAACTAGCGTTCATGAGCCTGCAATGAAGGAGGAAAAGGAGGCTGTAGGAGGCTGGCTTAGTATGTGCAGAATTTTTACGGGGTTTGTAGGGGGTGTCCTACTCAGGCAGGGCACTTTCACACTTATAACCCAGCACCCTGCCTTCAGGATTGAAAAGCCTGCCTTAGGGGTGACTTATAGGTTTTAAGTGTAGTAACCTCAGATATAAGAAAACGTACATCTGTTGTAAGTGTTGCTAGCTCCAGCTTACAAAGCCTGCAATGGCAGCAGGCCTGTAGTCACAGTTTGAGTGGTCTCTCATGGGTGGCATAATACATGCTGCAGCCCATGGGAGACCCCTGGTGTACCTATGCCCTGGGTACCTTAGTACCATATACTAGGGACTTACAAGGGTACACCAGTAGCCAATTGTGGAGGTACCAAAGTACTTACCATGTCAACCTTAGGTAGAAAGCAGAGTGGCTGGGGTCCTGATTAGCAGGATCCCAGCCAGACTCGTCACAAAAACATACTGACACCACTAAAAAGTCCTACTTTCCTACACACACACCCAAACGAAAAGAGATGAGACTAACCTGTCCCAGTTGAGTCTTCATTTTCTAAGTGGAAATATCTGGAGAGTCCATCTGTGTTGGCATGGTTACTCCCAGGTCTATGTTCCACAGAAAAGTCCATCCCCTGTAGGGAAATGGACCACCTCAAAAGTTTGGGGTTTTCACCCTACATTTGTTTTAGCCATGTTATGTTATGTTATGTTATGTTATATAGCTTATAGAGCGCACAGCTGCTCCAGCAAAGGGGCGTCCCGGCGCTAAAACAGTCAGGGGGAGAGGACCACCAAGAGGCGAGAAACCTACAGTGGAGGGAAAAGATAAGTCTTGGTGGCCTTACGGAATGCCAGATAATTGTTTAGGCCATAAGAGGGGCTTATGGTCTGTATGAACAATAAAGTGAGTACCAACCAGACCACAGCAAAGGCTTCCCTCTCAATAGCTGGCTAACGCTTCTCCCGGGGGGTCAACCTTCTGCCTTTATAAGCTACTGGTTGGACCTGGCCATCTACATTAAGGTGTGATAATACTTCACCTACCCAAATCTCAGAAGCATCTGTCTGGACAATGAAGGTTTTGGAGTAATCAGGACTTTGCAGGATGGGAGCAGTGCACATGGCCTGCTTCAGTTCATCAAATGCCTTTTGATAGCTAACTGTCCACTGAAACGTTTGTAGGCATTTTCATGGAGATGAGATCATTAAGGGGAGTCACTATGGAACCATATCCCTTAACAAATCTCTTGTAGTACCCAGGCAGGCCCAAGAAAGCTCTGACCTGAGTCTGGGTAGTGGGAGCAACCAAGTCCAGTGGAAGAGGTGTGGCGCAGCGGCCAGGGTGCCTGACTTCGGACCACGGGGTTCACGGTTCGATCCCGGGGCCGGCGGCAGGTTAGCCCGGCACCATGTGACTCTGGGCAATAGCTTGCTTAATCTTCCCGAGGGCCCCCAGTGCCGGGACACCTCTCCGGAGGTAGCTGTGCGCTTTACAAATGCTGGTATTTCATTTCATTTCATTATGGTCTGGAATTTGCTCTCGAGTGGCTGAACCTGGCCTCTACCTACAAAGTGGCTTAAGGACACAATCTTCCTCTGCCCTATCTGGTACTTTGTGGCCTTGACATTGAAGCCTGCCTTTTGCAGGGCCTCCAGAACATTCCTAAGGTTGAGCAGGTAATCCTCCCAGGTGGAGCTAAAGACAGCAATTTCATCTAGATTTGCTGGAGTATAGGCTTCCAGATCTGTGAGAACTTTGCTCACCAACCTCTGAAATGTGGCAGGTGCATTCTTCAAACCAAAAGGCATTACAATAAATTGATAATGTCCACTAGGGGTTGAAAATGCTGTCTTTGGCTTGGCATCCTCAGAGAGCCTGAGTTGCCAGTAGCCAGCAGTCGGATCATGTACTGAGATACTTGGCTTAGGCCAGAGTATCAATCAGCTCATCTGCCCTGGGAATTGGATGGGCATCAGTTCTAGTGACTGCATTGAGGCCTCTGTAGCCTACACAAAACCTCATCTCTCTCTTACCATCTTGGTTGTGAGGTTTTGGCACAAGGACTACTGGACTAGCCCAAGGGCTATCCGAAGGTTCAATGACCTCCAACTCTAGCATCTTCTGGATCTCAGTCCTGATGCAGTCTCTGACATGGTAAGGCTGTTTGTAGATTTTACTCTTTACAGGCAGACTGTCACCTGTGCCTACATCATGAGTACACCAGGTGGTCTGATTGGAGCCAGAGAGAGCATTTGTGGAAACTGATTGAGGACTTGCCTGCACTCAGCTTGCTGCTGGTGAGTGAGGCTGCCTGCCAAGGCTTCTCCATCAACTGACCCATCAACAGGGTCCTGAGAGAGGAATCAGGGAGAGGATCACTCTCTTACTCCTGTCCCTCATCAATTGACATGAGCAATCTCATGTCAGCCCTGTGAACCAAAGGCTTTTGGCGGTTCACTTGAAGAAATCTGTGAGGACTTCTGGGAGTGTCTAGGTCCACCCAGTAGGTGACCTCACCTTTCTTCTCAAGGATGGTGTGGGTGCCACTCCACTTGTCTTGGAGAGTGCTGGGGCCAAAGGCTCCAACACCCACACTTTCTGACCTGGCTGGGAAGCAGTCAGTACAGCCCTTTGGTCATTCCAAGCTTTCTGAAGCTCCTGGCAGGCCTTAAGGTTTTTGCTGACCTTCTTCATGTACTCAGCCGTATGTGAATGCAGGCCAAGGACATAGTCTACAATATCCTGTTTAGGAGGTTTGAGAGGCTGCTCCCAGCCCTCATTAATCAGACACAATGGACCCCTAACTGGATGACCAGACAGAAGTTCAAATGGGCTGTAGCCCACCCCCTTCTGAGGAACCTCTCTGTAGGCAAAGAGAAGGCAGGGTAGTAAGACATCCCATTTTCACCTGTGCTTTTCTGGGAGTCCCATGATCATGCCCTTGAGGGTCTTGTTGAACCTTTCAACAAGCACATTGCACTGTTGATGGTAGGGGTACATGTATTTACACCACCCTTTTTCCATATGGCAGTGATGTAGCTAGATATAAAGTTTGTACCTCTGTCTCACAAGACCTCCTTAGGAAACCGCACTCTGGAAAATACTCAGAGAAGGGCCCTAGCCATTACAGGAGCTGTAGTGGTCCTAAGCGGAATCGCTCTGGGGAAACCTAGTTGCAAGTTCCACCACCACTGGGATGTAACTGTGTCCAGATGCTGTTGGAGGGTTCAAGGGACCAACAATGTCTATCTCTATCCTCTCAAAGGGAACCCCAACCACTGGCAGTGGAATTAAGGGGGCCTTTGTGGTGTCACCTGACTTACCACTGGCTTGGCAAGTGACACAGGAGCGACAAACCTCCTTGGTGTGTTCAGACATGTGGGGCCAGTGAAAATGTGGGACAAGCCTGTGCCAAGTCTTGCTTTGCCCAAGATGTCCTGTAAGGGGAATGGCATGTGCTAGGCACAGGAGAAAATCCCTGTACTTCTGAGGTATAACCAACCTCCTGGTGACACCAGGCTTGTGGGCTCTACTCTCAGAAAACAGGAGCCCATCTTCGCAATAGAGCCTATGGGACCCACTGGCATTCCCTTCCTCCTCAGCAGCAGCTTGCTGTCTAACCTGTTCAAGAGAGGGGCAAGATTTCTGTTCCAGATTCAAGTCAGCCCTGGAAGAGCCCCCCTGCCCCCAAGAACTCTGCTGTGTCAGGCCCAAGTTCCTCTAGAACAGTTCCTTCACAGGAGCTAGGATCATCTCCCTCTTGAGACTGATCCTCATTAGCACTCTGCGAGGAGGATAATTCCTTACCCTTCCTGCTCCTTCTCTTAAGAGCTAGCTGGTCTTTTTCCAGAATCCAGAGCTCCGTCAGTGCCTAACTGTTTGGCCTGAGCCCTAGTAACAGCAAATGCACCAACAGAGATTCCCATCATCTCTGCATGTGTCCTGAACTCTACTTCAGACCAGGCTGAAGTTTCTAAATCATTGCCCAACAGACAGTCCACAGGAGGTCTGGGGAAATGACAACTCTTTTAGGGCCAGTTACCGCTCCCCAGCTGAGATCTACAACTGCCAAGGAATGATCAGTCCTGACATTGCTTATGCAAATACCTACACCCTAATCTGATGGGCACTTTGTCCTGGTCCATCGGTTTTTTAACCACAACCGCTCTTGTAATTTGGTTATGAATGAGGATTTTGAGTAGTGGGTAGATCTAAGTGAGTATGGATGTGCAATAGTAAGTGAACTCTTTATATGTGATTCTGTCATTGTTAAGTAGTAGTAATTGTGTTTCATATATTTTTATCAATAGATTACTATTGTCAGTAACGTTAGAGTCCTGAAGAATATGGTTCCAATCGACTTTCATCCACCGAAACGCGGCGTCGACAACTTTAGGGTTTTGTTTTTATTCTGTATATCTGGATGGACAGATGCGAGATATCAATGTGACTTTTGTAAAATTATTTTGATGAATTAATGTATTTCTATTCTGTATGGATTATTGTATAAATTGTGCCTGTAAACATATGAGAGATATCAATCTGTGAGCAACATCAGAATATAGCAGGCTCTGTTTTATTTTAAAATAATAGCACTGTTTTTAAAGAACTTTTATACTACTACTATAATAATAAAATGTAACATTATTACATATAATTTGGTTCAGTAGTTCAGTTGTGTGGGGAAGAGTGTGAATAAGTGTGTGCCTTGTGTCAAGTGACACGTGGGGGGCACCACCCTGATTTTTGTCAGACTTGAAAAAAAGCCCTTATAGAGTTAGACATGAAAAAAATACTATGCAGAGCATGATAACAGGGGATGGTAAAACAAAATAATGACATTATTGATGCAAATTCATACAGGATTAGTACCCACTAAACTTGAAATTCACAGGTCAACAAAATAACATGTACAATGAGGAATATCTTAGTACATGCTGGTGGCTAAACTCATATACGGAACGCCAGATGTCTCACCAAAAATTGCCTGACACAATAATATGTCCATCCAAACTTTCTTGTGACAACGTTGAGGAAATTAAATTAAGCACAAATTATGGCCAAGTGGCCTGTTGTAAACAAACATGACATCCAACTAAACATGACATCAAACATTACATCCAACTAAACAATTGGTTTATGGAACAGATGCCTCTATTAACAGCATAGATGAACTGAATTGATTCAGATAATGGCCAAGTGGCCTATGTCAATCGAATAATGCGTGACCTGATCAGCATGATAAATTGACTCATGTTATCACATCCCAAGTTGTTAAACCTTAAGTGCTCACCTGCTCTAAAGAAAGAGCATAACCGTGTCAGTGTGCTTTCACTGATGAAAAATAAAAATAAATATATAAAACAACAGCACAAAATATACTTCAAAAGATGAGCCTTGAGAAATACGGGGGGAAGGTTGGGGGTGTCTGTTTTCATAAGGAGAACGGAAGTGGGCAAAGAGTGCAACATATTAGGGAATCCATCAGGGGAACACAACCAGTACTTCATACCCAGCATAGGAGGGAAGAAACAATTCTACCAGTATACCTTTAAGCAGTCACTGCAAAGCAACAAGGGGAAATATGCTAGAGCAGAAAATAGTGGAAGAGGGAAACTGGGGTCCTATAGAAAATCATGAGGAAAACGGAATGATCAAACTTCAGGAAAGTACAACATCAGACGATGTGTATGTGAAGCTCCTCACTCTCATTCAGTCCTCCTGGAAACTTGCTGCCCAGCAAAATGATGTATTCAGACTCTTTCTGCTGCAAGTGTCTCTCTCTGTTACCACCTCTGACTGTTCTTTCGATCCTGTCAATAGCAAAGAAAAGAAGGAGGTCAGTATTTTGTTGATGCATTGTAGACCAGTGCCTAGCAACCGGGTATGCCTGATCCAAATTCTTTATTGCCCTGTAGTGTTCTAAGGTGCGCTTTTTGACAAGGCCAATGGTGCTGCCAACATATCTGAGACCACACGGACATCTGGGGACATAAATGCAGAAATCACTTCCACAGGCCATACATTTGTTAATGCGTCTCTGTTTGCCAGTGACTGAGGTGAACGCTCTAGTGTTGCTGCTTCTCTTACACGCCTTACACCTGCCACATTTAAAAAAAAACTTTTGTTCCTGTAACCATCCCTTTCTTCTAATCTGGGTACCTGGGTAGCTATGTACAAGTGTTTCACATAATGTTTTAGGTTTGCGATACGTGATCTTGGGAAATTGGCTCACCATTTTACCAATGACAGGATCACTTCTGAGAAGATGCCAGTGTCGGACTTCCTTGCTCCCACTATTGAAAGTTGTGATAAATCTAACCAATTCCTGACTCTCCTCATTCCTTTTCCTTTTCACAAGTAAGGTATCCCTTGCCACCTGAGATACCTTGTCACTGGCTCTCTTTAGAGCAGGTGAGCACTTAAGGTTTAACAACTTGGGATGCAATAACATGAGTCAATTCATCATGCTGATCAGGTCACACATTATTCGATTGACATAGGCCACTTGGCAGTTATCTGTATCAATTCAGTTAATCTATGCTGTTAATAGAGGGATCAGTTCCATACACCAATTGTTTAGTTAGATATCATGTTTGTTTACAACAGGCCACTTGGCCATAATTTGTGCTTAATTTGATTTCCTCAACGTTTCTTGATGTCACAAGAAAGTTTGGTTTGACATATTATTGTGTGTGGCAATTTTTAGTGAGAAATCTGGCGTTCCGTATACGAGTTTAGCAACCAGCATTCCTCATTGTACATGTTATTTTGTTGACCTGTGAGTTTAGTGGGTACTAATCTTGTATGAATTGATGCATCAATAATTTCATTATTTTGTTTTGCGCAACCCCTGTTATCATGCTCTGCATAGTATTTTTTTCATGTCTAACACTATTAAGGCTTTTTTCATGTCTAACACTGTGAAGGCTATTTCTGTGGCTGATGGGGCACAATTTTCTAATGAGGTCGTGACGAAGACCTGTCCAGGTCAAAACGCGTTGCTGTGAATAAATCAACTTGAAAACTGAATGCTGAGTGCAATCTCCTTTGTGCCTTGACTGATCTGTGAGGTGCCACCTTTGTCATTATTGCACGGGCAAGATAGAACAGCAAAGTCCATAAGGTAGTGAACCTATAGGCAGACGCGTTTCAGCATTAGTCAGCTTTCCTCAGTGCCGGTTCACCATTGAGTCACTATCACTTGAGGTCCATTAGAGTGTTACTGCCGCCACTCCCACTAGAGTGATGACTCGGCCCCCATATCGCTCTTAAGGGCACACTGCCTCTTTCTTACGGCTCCACTGGGCACAATACCTCGCCCCGCTGCAGTGCAGTATGCCACATCCGGAAGGAAAGCCTATTAAGTAATTGGCTTATCGATCACACAGTGGTGTCCCAACTTGATGCTGGCTCACGGGTAGCACACTCGTCACGGCAGCCAGTTCCGGATGTACAAGATTGCAAGGTGAGGCCACTTGAGAAGCCCTGCGTAGTGTATACTGCTTCCTCCCTCCCCTTTGCAGAACAATTTTCACACTGTGGTTATTCTGCTATGGGGAGCTCCGCGTTGCATTTTCATACTCCTCACCACGAACTGCCGTCTAGCGCTGTGCTCCAGACCGGGATGGCGTGTCGGCAAACGGTGACAGCGTTACCATTTAAAACATAAAATCCAATACCCCCTTACATTAGAAAAGGGTCCGAGACAGCCAGGGTGCATTCTCAAGCGGTTTATTTTCTGCCAAGATAGAACAGCAAAGTCCATAAGGTAGTGAACCTATAGGCAGACGCGTTTCAGCATTAGTCAGCTTTCCTCAGTGCCGGTTCACCATTGAGTCACTATCACCTGAGGTCCATTAGAGTGTTACTGCCGCCACTCCCACTAGAGTGATGACTCGGCCCCCATCTCGCTCTTAAGGGCACACTGCCTCTTTCTTACGGCTCCACTGGGCACAATACCTCGCCCCGCTGTAGTGCGGTATGCCACATCCGGAAGGAAAGCCTGTTAAGTAATTGGCTTATCGATCACACAGTGGTGTCACCAACTTGATGCTGGCTCACGGGTAGCACACTCATCACGGCAGCCAGTTTCGGATGTACAAGATTGCAAGGTGAGGCCACTTGAGAAGCCCTGCGCAGTGTTTACTGCTTCCTCCCTCCCCTTTGCAGAAAAAAGTTTCACACTGTGGTTATTCTGCTAGGGGGGGGCTCCGCGTTGTATTTTCATACTCCTCACCATGAACTGCCGTCTAGCGAGGTGCTCCAGACCGGGAGTGTGTGTCGGCAAATGGTGAGAGCGTTACCGTTTAAAACATAAAATCCAATACCCCCGTACATTAGAAAAGGGTCCGACACAGCCAGGGTGCATTCTCAAGCGGTTTCTTTTCTGCCAAGATAGAACAGCAAAGTCCAAAAGGTAGTGACCATATAGGCAGACGCGTTTCAGCATTAGTCAGCTTTCCTCAGTGCCGGTTCACCATTGAGTCACTATCACCTGAGGTCCATTAGAGTGTTACTGCCGCCACTCCCACTAGAGTGATGACTCATCCCCCATCTCACTCTTAAGGGCACACTGCCTCTTTCTTACGGCTCCACTGGGCACAATACCTCGCCCCGCTGCAGTGCGGTATGCCACATCCGGAAGGAAAGCTTATTAAGTAATTGGCTTATCAATCACACAGCGGTGTCCCAACTTGATGCTGGCTCATGGGTAGCACACTCGTCACGGCAGCCAATTTCGGATGTACAAGATTGCAAGGTGAGGCCACTTGAGAAGCCCTGCGCAGTGCATACTGCTTCCTCCCACCCCTTTGCAGAAAAATGTTCACACTGTGGTTATTCTGCTGGGGGGGGGGCTCTGCGTTGTATTTTCATACTCCTCACCACGAACTGCCATCTAGCGCGGTGCTCCAGACCGGGAGGGCGTGTCGGCAAACGGTGACAGCGTTACCGTTTAAAACATAAAGTCCAAAACCCCCTGTATATATATATATATATATATATATATATATATATATATATATATATATATACATACATAAACATGCAGCCTAATAAGTATAGGCTAAAAAATGCCCAAATTGCATTGAATTTTTTTATTTAAAATAACCATACACATTTAACATTTCTGGCACACAGAATATGAACACATTCAATTGCCAAACATATCCTTTATTAGAAAGGAAAAAGGCAAGGAAATAAAAGTCAGTGTTAGCCAATAGACTGCACTGAACACATAACAGATATAACTGGCACTGTGCCTTTAAGACCTCTTAGAGTTCCTCAACGCCATCATTCCCCACAGGTAACAATTAGGTCAGGTCTTTTTTCACGGAACACGAAAACATTTGAAGATAAAGCCATATCACAGGAGCTGTATTAGGAATTCCTCCAGGGAGTAGGGAGGATTGCTTATGACTTTGATGAGTATTCCCCTGGAAGAGAACTAAGATTACAGGTAACTTATCCTTCTCTTCCAGGGGATACTCATCAATAGTCATAAGCACTAAATAGACTAGCAAGCCCATTCCCCACGCTTGCGGACGAATACAAGACAGCTACTAGGGACTAAGACTTCATTATCCAAACAAATTACTAAATGAAGCCTGCCCCACTTGGGCATCTGCCTGAGTGTCTGAGTCCAAACAGTAATGGCGAATGAAGGTATGCACCAATCGCCATGTGGCAGCCTTACAAATCTCTGCAATGGGTACATTTCTAAGTAGAGCAGCAGTGGCGGCCTTAACCCTTGTAGAATGAGCTTTAGGTCAACAAGGAAGACATTTGTTGGTTAACTGGTAAGTGAGGGAAATGCAAGAAACTATCTACCTCTAGACAGACTGCTTGGAAGAATCAGGACCAGTGTGCATTAGACCATAGTTAACAAATAAATGGTCAGACTGTCTTATTTGTTTAGTGTTGTCAAGGTAAAACTTCCGAACCCTTTTAAGATCTAGGTGGTGTAAGGCCCTTACTGGTGCTGTGGAAGGATTGGGAAAAACGTTGGTAGAGTAATGGTCTGATTGATATGGAAACCAGAAATGTCTTTAGGCAAAAAACTAGGATGCGTTCTAGCAGCTTCCATTTGTGACAATTTCCTAAATTCATTCTGAGCAGCATAAACAAATTGTTTTGAACAAGGGGATTTTGGACCCAAAAGGAAATCAGAAAGGTTTATGTCTTCCAATAAAAGTGAAAGATGTTGTTTCACAGCAGACAATGTGGAATGTTCTAACCATTGCTGACATAATGGTAACAGTGTTGGAATGTGGGTAACGTGGATCTGGTCTATTTATTTGTAAACCCTGAAGTAGTGTTCACGAAAAGAGAATGACAAACATTCGTGTTCAGAAGCCATAATGAGCATCCAGATGGAGATATTGCGATGGAATTAAATGTACCATTTTGTATCACACTATTTAATTGGTCTGCAGTATAATTGGTATAAATAGGGCAAAGGACGGAATAACGGGAGTATTAAATTCTTTAATCTTAGCCAAACTCAGACAAGTAGTCTGTTGGACCATGTCATTAAGAAAAATAATGTGAGCAGGTGTCAGACAAGCACAGAATAAAGATTCAATACCTTGGACCTGCCAGGACTTAGTACCCCATACTGATTTCAAATCGATATTGTCTTTCCAATAATCGTATACTTTCAGGGCTAAGTTGACAATAAAATGAGATTCATAAATTAACTTGGCATGAGTAAGCATGTATTTCTTTGAAAGATTGAAAGCCAATTTAAAATAATATGATACCGGATCGGAAAGCTTTTGACCAGTAAAATAAGTGTACTTTATTTTTTGTGTGTTGGAAGTATCCTGAGATGGAGTTAGGCAATCTTCTCATTGTGTATAGTTAAAGTGGGGACGCTGTCCATTTGTTCTATGCAGAATATGATGAGCATAATGTTGATAACAGAACAAATCGGCATAGTTAGCCGAATTCAAATATAAATCTTCAGTATCAAAAACAGTTTAATGTTGTAATTCGGAAAACATTGAATTCACAGAATTGACATCCCAATCATCTGATTGCAACCCAGGTATTATCACATCATCCATAGAAATACGGAATACATATGGTATCTGTAGGTCTCCATAGGACCAAATATATCGAATTGTACTTTATCCCATACAATTCTATTAGTGACTGGGACCGCTGAAATGTTAACAAGGGACTGGTCTCTTTTCATTTTATGCAAGGATGAATGTGGGGCCAACACCCCGTCAACAAGTTCTGCAGCAGATCATTCTGGGAGGTAGTGGCCATTTATCAAAAGGAACAAAACAGTCACAAATTCAATCAACATGAACAGAAATGCCATGGAAAACACGATCCAGACATAAGTCCAAGTTAGAACCAGATAAGTGCGCTTTAACTAAGATATAAACACACAAATCCTCGCTGGTGGTGGGGATAAAACTGAAGACAACAAAGAATTGTCAGAAGAAAAATTATCTTGATCGATATAGTAACCAGAAGAACTCCGCTGAAATAATGGAGGCTGGGAGTCTGGATTTGAACTTGAGGCTTACACTCCCGTAGGGGATTTAAGGGGTGGATCAGAAGAATAAACGACTTCCATTGTGGAGGGTGTAGAGGTAAAACAGATATCAGGTCAACTGAAGACTCAACATCCCCCTCCGGCAGCCATGGAGAATCAGAAAGAACTGAGCTCACAGGCTGTAAAGGAATATCCCGTCCTGGATCACCCTGAGGCATACTATTCAGTATTGGCCATATGGTGTAACTTGACATGTTCAATAGAAACAAAGCGATTATCTTTGTATCCAGGCAGAGGAGGTAATATCACAGTTCGGGTACCCTGGAGACCACGCACTGGAACAGGAGAACGGTAGGAGGGACCGAATTCTTTCTTAATCGCCACCTTTTGACAAACCAGATCACCAACTTTAGGGAGCCAGCCTGAAACAGGAAATCAGAACTGCTGCTTCTTCAGGGGAAGTCAATGGCAAATGAGTTTTTGCCAGAGCATCACAACACTTTTTCAGATCCTGTAAGACAGCACAGTGGTTATCTACGTCAAATGCTGCCGCCACAACGTCTTACCTTCAAGGTCTGGACCAAACATGTTGATACCAAAAAGCCTTTTTTATGGGGTCCGACCACCCAGAGATTTTCTAGGGAGATTATTAAGAGTACTTTGAACTCCATAATGGTGAGTTAACTAGCCACAAACCGTACCTAATACCCTTGCTGTTAAAGGTTGCTTTAAGTCACGGTTAATCCGCGCCACAACAGAATTGCCCTTGGGCCTATATGGAGACGAGACATGCACCTGCACTTCCATGGACTTCATCGAATCACGGTAAGCCTTAGAGGCAAAAGCCGGATCTTGGTCTGAATGGATTGTGCTACAGGCATATGTCCCAACAAAGACATGCAAATCCTTTATAACACTGCGAACGTCAGCAGAGCGCTGTGGCCAGTCCCAGAGGAACCTAGTGCAAGAATCCACTGCAACCAAAATATATTTGAAAGCAGTGTCGGACGTTGAAGGACCGCAATGATCAAGGTAAATGCAACCAAAAGGGTGATTAGAAATAAAAAGATGAGTTTGCGGTGGACGCGACACTGTGGAAGCCTTAATTTGTAGACAAACATCACAACAACAGACATATTTGCGAGCTTGCTGGTATCACCCATGCCACGAATAGCGCTGTTGTAAAAGAGAAACAATAGCCGCTACACCAGCATGCGCTGAAGCCATGCCTTCATGGACGTCCACTATAAGAGATTGTCTACGGTCGAGGTTGGGGATGAAGCGATCGCCAACAGTAGGAATAGAAACAAAAGGAACTTTGGTCAGTAGTCAACTGATAAGTATAGTGAGAAGGTAAACCTTGTGGGAAAGGAGTACCGTCACTAGTCGCCACAATAGCCGCCAGAATGTCATCATCAATTTTAGTAATAGAATGAGTAACAGCAGCTACTCTAACTGTGGCTACTGCAGATTTGGCTGCATCATCAGCCAATGAATTACCAACAGCGTGCGCTCCAGCACGCTGATGTCCCAATGAATGGACAACATGTGTAAGTGGCAAGCATTCCTCAAGCGCTGCCACCCGAACCCAAAGCGTTTTATGCTTTATTGTGCTACCGTTAGAGTCCCAAAAATAATTTTGTTTCCCAAAAACAAATTGTCATTAAAAGATTGTACCCAGTAAAAAGAATTACACACAAAAAGGGTGGGTAATTCAGGATCAGCATATTCAAGAGCCAAGAGGAGTGCACGTAACTCGGCCAAATGGGCTGTGCAGTCCCCAAGAGACTGTGTGTGTACTAAGGTAGAGTTTAAAACTCCATCTTTGATTGTACCAATGACAATAGCGCAAGCTGCAGAATAAGCCTGCTTAGAACCGATAGCCGGTTAAGCCGAACCATCAGTATAAATGAGACATTTGTACTCATCTAGAGGAAGAACAGAAGAAGGGAAAGAGTGAACATGTTCATACTGAAAAAATTCTTGTGTTTGCAAAGAAGGATCAAAAGCAAAACTGACATCAGCTGATGTCAATGACATAGCCCATTGAATCCAACGAGGATGCAGAGCTTTAGAATTAGGGACACTAGCCTTCGTGACCTCCTCTAAGGCGGGCACGGGTGAAACAACAAAAATGCGTATACCTTGTGCCAGAGACCGTTCTTTCAGATCAGCCATTTGCACAGCAGTCAGAATCTTTTCAGTAGAAGAAAAACACAATTCTGCAGGAGTACCAGATGCAATTTATAAGCGATTGGGACTGTGTCACCCTCATTAAAAGTCACATAAGTGAAACTGATCGCTCCGGGCAGAATCTGGATGACCAAATTTGGAGTGTTCAATCTGCTCAAATGCCCCTGATGTATACCACGATCTATGCGGGACCAGCTACCATGTGGTGCCGAATAGAAAGAATACCCCCGACCAGCCGGGCATCGATGCCGCCAGGTGTCTGTTAGCAAGTGTATATGTATTAACGTCTGAAGCTCCCTCGTAGAGCATGGTTTAGTGTGGTGCCCGGTGCCAGTAGTATCCATCCCAGGCTGTAGAGTAACGTTAAAGTCACCACCAAATATAATAGAGTCTACTGGTATGGTAGGGATAAGGGTTGAGATGTTGGCAAAGAAATCTCGAGCATCTACATTAGGAGAGTAAACATTTATAAAGAGCAATCGCTGTGCGCCCATAGATCCTGCCACCAGGAGATAACGGCCCTCCGGCTCATTGAGTACACTCTGAACAGTGAACGCGAGTGTTTTACGAATCAGAATACAGACTCCCCGGGAATAAGTACTATACCCGGTGAAGAATCGGTTGTCCCCCCAGGCGGCCGCAAACCTATTGTTCCAATTTGGGGCGTAGTGGGTCTCCTGCAGCATTGCGACATGAATGTTATGCCTAGTTAAGTACGCAAGCACCTGCCAACCCTTACGAGGGTTTGATAGCCCTCTGACATTACATGTCATGCACTGCAGTTCAAATCCTCCAGGTTGCCCCCCCGCACTCTCCACTACAGGCATAATCCTATGCATATCAATGGAACAGTATGTTTATGGTCGGTTAGCCAACTGTCAAGAGTGTCCATGACCTGTGTACAAAGAAAGAAACAGAAAAAAATCAACCTAAATTCCCTCCCACCCACATCGGATATCCACCCAACCTACATCCGGTGAATCTCAAGACATGTCAATACAACAGAACAAACAAACCGAAGAAGGAAACCCAGCACAGAGTGCGAGTCGTAGGAGATCTCCCAGGGGGTCAGCAACGCCCGAGCAAGCCGCGAATCATAATAACAATACACCATCAATTATGAGTAGCTACATGCATGTGGAACTAGTATAACAAGTGTGTCTCCAGTGAAAGCCAGGTAGAAGCAAGGTGAAAAAACAACATAGCGGTCAATTAGTTGGAGGTGACTGAGTTCGCGCCAAAGTCAATAGTTCCTCAAGGGAGCAGGGAGTACCCAGTCATTCACCCCACACCCACAGTACATACTTGCGTCTACTTTCCAGGAGATGTGGGTCTGTTCGACTTATGGCGTTTCCAGTGTTCTGCTGCCTCCTCCGGTGTGTCGAAAACAAAGGTTTTACCGCTGGGCTGCACACGCAGGCGTGCTGGATACAGCATAGCATAACGGATATTCTCGTTTCTCAATGTTCGCTTGATGTCTTGGAACTTGCGCCTGGCCTCCTGCACCACAGGTGTGAAGTCCGGGTAAAACGAGAGAACCATTCCCTGGAACTGCAGATTTTCCATCTCCCGGGCCTTCCTTAACGCAACATACCTGTCATGATAATTTAACAGTCGCGCAATGACAAGACGGGGAGGCGCCCCAGGAGCAGCCCTGGGGGCCAGGGAGCGGTAGCACGCTCCACTGCAAATGTGGTTGAGAAACTGTCCCTGCCGAAGAGGTCTGCCAGAACCCGCTCCACAAACGTTTCCATGGGGCCAATATTGGTGGACTCCGCAATCCCTGCAATTCGTAAATTATTGTGGGGCGATCGCGCTTCGAGATCCTCCGCCCTCACTGCTGTGGTTTTCAGAAGGCACTCTACGCGCTCCAGGTGTTTGTTCATTGTGGCGTGCGTGTCCTCGGTGTCAGAAATACGCTTCTCTGCCACATCTATGCGGGCCTCATGGTGCTCAAGGTGGCTATGCATGCCATCCATCCGCGCGCCCAGCTCATCAAAGCACGCATCTATGGCCTTGAACCCTGCACGCAGCTCAGCCATGATAGCGGTGGTTCCCTCTGCCATAGCACCAACAGCCACCGGATGATCCGCGCGCTCAGGGGGGTCCTCCCGCAGCAAGTCGCCCCTGCCATCCCTCCTAGGGGTCCTGGAAGCCTCGAAGGTAAGCTGTCTCTGTTTGGGGTCGCTCCAACCCATGCTGCTCGATCAGATGTACTGGCAAGGTGGAGAGGCAGCTATCTAGTCCAATTGGCATCGTGTAACGCTGAGTGCAGGGCAGGAGGAAGGGCACAGTAAGTCTTTTATGCCTCAGATTGAAGCCCAGGGCGCAATCACATCCACCACCCTGCCGCACAGAATACCCCAGTGAGCTGCATGTACTGCAGCGGTCATCAGTGGCACAGGAGCCCACAACGGAGCAATTGGTCTCCGCCAGCCCTCATATGCAGCCGGTGCCACCCCTAATGCGAGATAGGCCTCTGTAACCTCTGCTCATCATCCCGATCCAGGGCGCTTATTTAATCAATGCGAGGGAAGGAGGGCCCTCACATCCCCGCGCAAAGCTCACCACACCATCAGCAGCGATGTCCAAAGGGCGCAGATCCTCCTCGACCACGCCGCCGCAGACCGCCGCTCACCGGACTAAATTAGTGTCCGCATCCAGCCGGCTCGCCTGCGACCCCTTATGTCATGGGGCCCCTGAGAGCTGCATCAGGCCGCGAGAGAGCCGCCGCGGGTGTCTCGGGACCTGCTCACCATGCCTGCAGCTCTCCCTGCACGCCCGTTAGTCTCTACTTGTTAATGCCACTGTTATAACAGTGTGGCTGCCCGGGAGCTTCACGGTCAAGCCACCATCTTGGTGCTCGACCAGGCCACGCCCCCACTTAAGACATCATTAATAAAATGCTGGAAAGAAGCAGGGGCGTTGCATAGCCCATGCGGCATTACCTGATACTCAAACAGACCATATTTAGTTCTGAATGCAGTCTTCCATTTGTCCCCTTCTCACAGTCTGCTCAGGTGATAGGCGCCTCTGAGGTCTAGTTTGGTATAAATCTGTGCCCCTTTTACCTGATCTAGAAGCACAGAGATGAGGAGCAACAGATAACGATTTTTTTATTCTGATTTTATTGATTGCTCTATAATCTATGCACGTTCTTAGGTCACCTTCCTTTTTTGGTACAAAGAAGAGTGGCGATGAGACAGGTGACTGGGATGGCCTGATAAATCCATTGTCCAAGTATTTTTAAGATAATCCTTTAAGTGCTGGTTCTCTTTTTCGGTCAATGCGTGAATTCGACTACAAGGCAAGTTGGAGCCAGGTTCATACTTTATCTTGCAATCATATGATCTATGTGGAGGAAGTTTCTCTGCTTTCACTTCATTAAACACATCTGTGTAATCTCTGTACTCATCTGGTATCTCATTAGTTTGTTTAATGCAAACTGACACTCCACATTCACAAAGCTGGGTTACTGTGTTTAATTCTCAATATGATTCACCTTTTGTGAAGCAATTCTCCAGGCAATATTCAGAATTCATTCAGATTGGTGCCGTTTACAGCTTGAACTGCTTCACTTTGGTCCTTCCTTATGCCTTTTAGCCCTATTTGATCTGCAAACTACAAGTCACAAAACTTCCCTGTAGCCTCAGAATCAATCATCACGGATACTTCCTTGAGGATAGTATGTCGAAATTTCAATCTCACCAAAAGGACTAAATGGGGTGAAGACGCTTGTAACGTATTCGCTACTTGGTCATCCGTTGGAGTTGTTTCTCGATCTGCACTCACCAGTCCAACTCCCTTTACTGGTGGTGCTGTGAGTTTTCCTTCATTTGCACCTTGGGTTTCTTTGGACATGTCTTTATAAAATGTACACTAGCCCCACAGTAGAGGCACAATTTATTCTGTCTTCTTTTTTCCTTCTCTTCTTTAGTTAGTGGACCTCTAATGATTCCTATTTGCGTTGGTTCTACAACTGACTGGCCTTCCATGATCCTTTGAGGTTTCTCATTTTATCCTATCAAATCTAGGCACTCTGGATCGGAATTCTTTTTTCTTTTCTCCTCTCCTCTCGTTCTGACAAAAATCTATTTCTAATACCAATCCCACCAATGTTGAGATCGCTGTTGGTAGATTAGGAATTTGTGCTAACGCATCCTTCAATTAATCTTTTAAGACTCAGTAGAAGACTGCTGCTCTTTTATTTTCAGGCCACTCAGTTTCTACTACTAATTTGTTAAAATGAGCCAGGTAAGACACTAACTCTTGATTTCCTTGCTTTAACTCCAGTAGCTCATTGTCGGTCGCCTGTGATGCCTTCCTTCTATCAAATATCGGAAGAAATTCTTTCTTGAACTCCTCAAAGTTTTAGAGAATCGGGTCATCCCTCGTAACCAAAGACATGGACCAAGATGCCACGTCACCACTGAGATAGGACAATATAAATGCTACTCCAGACTGTGCATTAAGAAAAATCGTTGGACGACACATAAAGTGTACAGAACACTGTGTCAAAAAAATGTGAGCCTTTAGAGGGTCTCCACCAAACTACTCTGGGGGCACTAGGGGCATCAAAAGAGATAATGAATGAATGACTTGAGTAGGTGTGCAAAATATGGAGCTCATGAAAGAACTAGAGGATTCTAATGTAGGGATTTTAAAACTGGCCCCGGACATAATCTCACTCATCCTTGTGGCTAAATCAGATGTTTCTCTTCTTGAGCTTACTATTTCTTGACGCAGGGTTTTATTTTCTTCCCTCACTGACACTAACTCCATTTGGATACACTCCAATAACTCTCTCAAGTTTTTAATGTCTATACCTTCAACCATTCCGCTCAGATGCAATTTAACAGTGTGGGCACTTCACTCTGTCAGACTGCTCGAGAAGATTCTCAACAGATTGGCAGGCTTGCACGGAAGCAGAACGATGACTATTCCCAATTTCCTCCCTGAACACCAACTGCCCTCAATGGTACTATGATACTAAGTACAGAGGCAGCCCAAGGGGGGAATGGGAAGAAAAAGAAGAGTCAGCCTGACAACAGTAGTTCCTTTTTAAATAAGGCATTTTCAAGTTCAAGTTCAAATGTTTATTGTTTCAGTTAATTAAAACCACAACAATATAGATTCTAAAAAAAAAAAAGAAAAGACAGTAAAAAATGTTTTTGGGTTAATTGCTTAAAACCATAAAAGTCTTTTGTTATCATTTATTAATATTCAAGTATGTGCAGAGATTTATAATAAACAATTAAGAGATCAATTAATAATATTCAGATATTTACAAGAATACGTGATTAACAATTAGTGTATCCCTTTACCCCTCACTAGAAAACAGATTCAATCACTCTATTGGGAAGGGGTTGAGCAAACTACCCATATAGCTGGCAACCAGGGGAGATTGTATGAAGAAGTCAGTGATTTTAAGCTTAGCTGTACCCTCGAAAGCTGCCTTGACATCATTAAAGTACCAGTCGACAGGAAGTTATATATACAGTTCAGGTTTGGCAGCCTGCCGATCAACGCTTTCACAAATTCATGGCTGCATAACAGAGCACAGCCAAAGGGCTGCCCTTGCTGTCCCTGCCCACAAGAATCCACAGCCCACCTTCTCTTTGCATGTAAAGCATACACCAAACCAAGGAGTAAATGGCTTTCTCCTGTCTGCAGAGAACTTGGTACCCGAGATTTTAGAGTGGCCATGCGCATACTGAAATCGGACGCAAGACCACTATTTGTGTGCGCAACTGTGAAATACTTGGGAATTGCATGGGCAATCAGAAGGAGGGCGCTGATTCCCCCCATCCAAACCCTATGAGCAGCGCACACGACTAACTCCCCTTAAAGTACACAAGCCTATAGGCCAGTAATTCTATAAATGCAAGTAATACTATTCAGTCTTGTTTACAAGTAAATACAAAATGTTTTTAATGTTTTTACTATATCGACAGGTAACTGAAACATTTAGCATTTGCCTTTTAATAACGGCTTCTTTGCCAAATTTTGCACACTTACGTTTTATGGTGGTTAGAACCTGTGATGAACTTAATGACCCATCTAACTGATGAATGTATTTATTAGTACCCAAGGTATCTGTATTAGTACCGGGTCCTTGCCAAGTATGTACAGATAAGTTTTCTTGCACCTTAGTAACGGGACATTATAAAATTTGCACTTTAACTCCCCTCGTTGGAAGGAACCTGGGACGTAAACTAAGACCCGCTTCACTGGAGAACGTATTTGTTACCATTCAATATACTTCCATTATAGAAACAGGATCTTGCTTTGCTTGCATATTAATTCATTTCAATTGTCTCGAACCTGCGACGAAAAAATTGTGACTCACACAGTATTTGTAGCTTTTAACTTCATGCTTTTAACGTTTGTGAGCTCAACTTTTAACGTAATGATATTTTAATTTGTACTCTTCTTATCATTGATCTGCATCGATTGTTTTAGCAGGATATGTATGAAATTCATCCCTTGAATCCTTGTTTCTTTTTTGGTATTTTATTACCGAAATAAAGAGTTTGATGATGATGATGAATTAGTGGATCAAAAGCGTTAATTAGTCCGTAATCCGCTGTGAAAATAAAAGGATACTTTTCAGTCGTTCTCAACATACTTTTCAGTATTCTAGATTGACCAGTAGTCACTCTCAAAGACCAGTCAGTCTTGTTCAACACTACTGGGCAATTGCTCGAGATTCAGTTTTTAAAGCTTGCTCATGTACAGTAAGGAACTTTATCAATTGACAATTCAGTGAGGTATCAGTTGGATCCAAGCCAGCTATGATGGCAGATCTGCACGTCCTTATTCTTCTGATGTTCATAGCGTTTTTTAGTAAAGTGACTCGTGCTTTTAACAGTTTAGGACATGTGCAGACTAGATGAAGGAAATCCTCTTTAATGCTTCCACATAATCTACATTCTTTCGGACCTTTATGGACCCATGTTGGCTAATCCGCGAAGGATGGCAGTTTGCCTAAACGCAGGGCCATTAGTTGTAACTTTCGATAGACCGAGAATGTGATGTTTAGATATGGTGCTGGGGTAAGTGTCTTATAGTTGGTGATTACCATCCAGGCGTGTTTTCTCTTACTGAGGATGTTTTTATCTACTAGCAAAGAGTGGAATTTTGCTGATTTATTTATGGCTTGTTTGAAGGATGAGTAGGACAAGTTGGTTTTCCAAAGCTCACCTGTGCAAGTTGCTGATAAAGCTTTTTGTAGGTATTGATTGTAGGGAGACTTTTTATCCTTCTCTAGTTCCTCCCACAGAGCCTTATTCAATTCTGATTCTGCTGCATTTTGCTTCAATCTGTACCATTGTTTTATGGTTGCGTACATTCTCCCCAACGTTTCATTGATTACCCCAAATTTGAATCTCACCTGAGCTGGAGACACAGACTGATGGATTAGAAAGACACTTTTATATGTTGAAACTTGTAATTTATTTAACAGGTCTGAGTCTTTCCCATGTAATGCAGTACTACCGTATGATAAAGTTGGTAGCATTTTAGCTGTTATTACTGCTAGTAAGGGTTTAAATGATGGCCCCTTCAATTTTTTTGCTAAGGTCCTGAAGGCAAATGATAGGGCGTTTGTCCTCTGAATCATATATGCTTTTTGTTCTCGACGATTATGCCTGTTGTCGATGTAAAAACCCAGGTACTTGTAATTAGAGACTGCCTCTAGCTTTTTGCCCTCTAATTGAAAGTGCTGTTTAGCCGTTTGGTGTCTACTAATTAGCATTGTTTTACTTTTTGCTGTATTTATCTCTAACTTATTGTCAGCTATGTATTCCAGCATTTCTGCGAGTGACCTTCGGAGGCCGATCTTAGTTAAGCTCATCAGGACTACGTTGTCCGCGTATGATAGGTGGGATAGTGACAGAGTACCCAATTGGGGTGGGTAGGAGTTAATCTTGTTGAGCTTTTGTGCCAGGTCTGCCATAAAGAGATTAAAGAGATGCGGTGCCAGAACGCACCCTTGTTTCAGCCCTTTTGTGGTTGGGACCTTCCTTGATAGTCTTGAACCATCTCCCAGCTTTACTCTCATCCATGGATTGGAATAAAGAAGCAATATTCCTCTGAGTATATTTTCTGGGATTTTCCACGCGTGCAGTTTTTCCCATAGGATGTGACGGTCCACGCTGTCGAAAGCCGCCTTTAAATCAACAAAACAGAGGTGCAGTTGTTGTTTCTTCCGTTTGTATTTGTCGGCAATCAACAAGAGCGATAGAATGTTTGTGATTGTCCCAGTTCCTTTTCTGAACCCTGTCTGATTGACCGGTATCAGTTTTAACTTGTCAGACCAGGTAATCAGATCTTCCAATATCAGTGAAGCGTAGTACTTTGCGTCTACATCCAGAAGCGCAATTAACCTGTAATTGGACAGAGACGTTCTATCGCCTCCTTTAAAGATCGGTGTGATTACTGATCCCTGCCAGCTCGGCAGAATTTGCCTTACATTCTCCACTTCTTCAAATAGATTTTTTAGTCTCCCGCTCCAGAAATCTGGTGCCAATTTGAAGATTAGTGGGGGGATACCATTTCTGCGACCCTTCAGGATTATTCTTTTTACGTCTCCTTGTTGGTAGCCTGAATTTCCAGTTGTGGTCCCTAAGCCACCGACGCTCATCACTGCTCGTTTCCTTTGTACTTCGTCTGCGTTTGGCACTTTAGTCTGGTGACAGGTTAGGGTGCTGTTTATGTTTTTTATGTAACGGTCCTGTCATTGATCATTTGTTCCTCTTGGTCCCTGATATTTACATGCTCCTTCTCTTTACCTACTGAATGGTTTGGAGGTTTGATGTCTGTGAATCTTTTTGTTAATAGCGTGGCCCAATCTTTTTCTTGTATACTTGAGGTGATAGAGTTGACAGGCCGATTCAGACCATTTATTATTTCCCAGAATGTGCTTGAATTAATTTTCTTAGGGGTGTGTAGTAGTTTAGCCCAGAAGTTATCATCGCATCTTCTTTTGTGTTCCCACAACTTCTTTTTGTATTCTTTCCTAAGATTGCGTTTTGATTCCCAGTCTAAGGGGGTCAGCTCAGTTCTTTTCAGTTTCCTAAGATTTTTTCTTAGTTCTCGCTTAAGTTTGAGAGCTTCAGTCGATGTTGACATGGTATTTTTAAATTTCAGGGCCTGCTTTGATTTGCCAGACATGATTGTTATTAATTTGTCCGTGAAGTTTACCCACTCTTGTATCTTATTTAAATCACTAGTTTCACTTTCCATTTTCAAACTCTGTAGTTAGACTTTGCTCTAACGTATATTTGGATTGTGCTGCTATTATTAGCTTGTTAAGTTGATCCAATTTAGTGTTTATCCCTGCTATATGTAGCGCTGTGATATTCATTAGATCTATTTGGATGTGAAGTTTGTCCGATTGCAAATTAAGTGCCTTTACGGAAGATTGAAGTGTGTCTATTATGGACCTAAGGAGCTCCGGGTGGGTACTTATATTGCTGGGTGTTTTCTCTTGTTGGGATGTCTGCTTAGTGCCTGCGTGTTGTTCTGTATTTTACAAGTAATTGCTGGTTATTGTTTGGCTGGTATTCTGCAATTTCTGGGCAGGTGACGTCGCTATTTCATTTTTTTCCAGGTCAGGTAGTTCCCCTTCATTTTGCATTGGGGCTATATTGTCCTCTGGTCCCTCTTTTTTGATTGATTCTTGTGACGACTCCTTGTTAGATGTTGGGCTTAGGAGCCTCAACCATGAGTTTTCTAAGTCTTCCAGGTCGTTTGCTTTGTCTAGGCTTGTCCGGTGAATCTGAGCTTCCGTTCGGAGGGCCTGTTTAGACTCATGTGGCCTTACAGGTACGATAGGGGTTGTGGACTTTAAGGTAGAGCATGATGCAGTGTTCGGGCTGGTGCTTAGGTCTGATAGGCTGGCCCTTGCAGTCCACTTCCTTCTTTCCCCGCTCAGCTCTATTCCTTTGCCAGGCCTAAACTCGTCAATGGCCTTGGGGTAAGACCCAGCAGTACTGTTTTTTTCCCGACCCTCTGTAGATGTCTCAAGGTGGTGGTCGTCTGGTGTTGATGTTGCCCCTCTGGCCTCCCCTACCGTGGTAGTTTCTTTTTTCGACCTGCCCTCTTCCTTTTTTATCTGCCACATGTTTTTGCTTAAGTCTTGGCTACTTGGGTCCATTTGGTCCGGTGTGGGAACTATCGGTCCCGAAGATGTCAGAGCGATTGGGTTATCTTCCGTTCCGGTGTTGTGTGCCACCCTTTGTGGGGTTAGTGGTGCAGGAAGACCTGGCAGGTCTCTAGGTATTGAGAAAATTGCGGCCCCAGGATTTTTAAGGAAGGAGAAGGCTTTATTTTTTTCCATTGCGCCTCTAGATTCCTGGTTCCTAAAAAATGTTAGGATCGGTGAAATTAGTGGGCTCTGTGGATTTGCGTCTGTTCCTTTTATTGTCTGGTTTGTATTTTGCCTTTTTTCCCCTGGGTTGGTGCCACTTATTTTCTGGGTCTTTTGGGTTTTTAGAGACTGCTTCGGGGTCCACCTAACTTTGACGATCTCATCCTTCCGTAGCTGTCAATCTCGTATTCTGATTGCAATATAATTGTAAATTGAGGGTTGAGGGCTGTGAGTTTTTCTTAAGTCGTTCCTGCGTAGGCTTGAAGAAGCTTCTCTTTAACCACGGCAAGTTGGAAGTTAGTTAAGTAGATGGGGATGCAGAGGAAGAGAGAAGTGACTCATACGGCCCTTGGCCTTTCTCCCTTCAAAGGACCGTTGCTCCTGGCGCTCCTGACTCTGCCCTCCTTTCCCCCTTCCGGGGCCCCCTCTGGGCGAGCGGGGCCACCTGACGATACCGCAGGCTGCACCCACACCTAGGTGGGCCGCCTCCGCGGGACGCCAAGGGCACACTCTCTGCAACCACCAATTAACGGTGGCTGCGCTCGCACTCTACTGCACTCTACCGCACCTTACTTGATTCGCAGCTGCACAGTCCCCCCGGTGCTGCTGTTGGAGCTGTCGGCGCTTCTGCTGGGGGTTTTGGCCTCAAAAGTTCTTTGCCCTCACAAGGCTCTCGAGGCTCTTCTGCCGCCACAGCCTTGCTGCCTTGCAAGGTCGTAAGTACGTGTCCTTGCACCTTCTCAGGGCTGTCACTGCCGCTGTCTCGGGTTACTCCGTGCTGGGGACGCTGTGCGGGGATACTGCGGTGATACTGCGGTGATGGGTAAACGGTCACAGCCTTGTCGCCGCAGACTGCTGCTCCGCTGCCACCGCACTCCACCGCACTCCGCCGTGCACTCACCGCGCCACGCCCACTCTGGCACAACCAGTTGATCTCCGCCGTCTGCCGTCAACACCAAGAAAAGGCATTTTATTTTTTCTGTAAATAGTGTGCAATATGGTAACCTGCCCTTGAAGAGTAGGAACTGCAAAAATACAAACAGATTATGCATTATCCTACTCTACTCTAGACTGTCTATACTTTTATTATTACCTTCAAATATATTTGAAAAACATACCCAAACTGTCTACGGCTATTGCTCCTCTTCTATGATGTATTACAAGCAACCTCTTCTTATCTTTCTTGTTAATCTTACTGCATGAATAGAATAATTGTTTACAGTTCTTAATATTGACAAACCACAAAATGATTTTAAATTAATATTCAATTTTCGTTTCCTTCCAGAGGAAGTACTTGCGTGACCCAGGATGTTCTATCCCAGCTGAGGCAGGCAAAGATTGCTCTCTCAGGTAAGTGTAGTTCTTTTTTAAACTTGACAATCTGGATATTCCTTTCAACTTCTTTCTTCATATATTTATCTCAACAAAAGAAATTTCAGGTGAGTAAATCTTTTTCGGTCAATGCGTAAATTCGACTGTAAGGTAAGTTCGAGCCAGGTTCAAACTCTATCTTGCAATCATATGATCTATGTGGAGGAAGTTTCTCTGCTTCCACTTCATTAAACACATCTGTGTAATCTCTGTACTTATTTGGTATCTCATTAGTTTGTATAATGCAAACTGACACTCTACATTCACAAAGCTGGGTTGCTGCGTTTAATTCTCAATGTGATTCACCTTTTGCAAAGCAATTCTCCAGGCAATATTCGGAATTCATTTCTATTGTTCTTGCACTCCAATTTATAGTGAGATTGCGTTCTGTCAATCAAGGAAGTCCTAACATGAGTTGAAACTGTGGAGCATCAATTAAAGTAAATTGTATAACTTCTTGATGTCCTTCTAGGGACAGTAATTGCACTGATTCGGTATGACTTACTATTGGTCCTGAGGAAAGATTGGAGCCATCTACAGCTCGAACTGCTTCACTTTTGTCCTTCCTTATGGCCTTTAGACCTATTTCATCTGCAAACTGCAAGTCACAAACGTTTCCTGTAGCCCCAGAATCAACCATCATGGATACTTCCTTGAGGATAGTATGCTGAAATTTCAATCTCACCGAAAGGACTAAATGGGGTGAAGACGATTGCAACGTATTGGTCATCCGTTGGAGCTGTTTCTCGAACTGCACTCACCAGTCCCACTCCCTTTACTGGTGGTGCTGCGAGTTTTCCTTCAATTGCACCTTGAGTTTCTTTGGACATGTCTTTATAAAACGTCCACTAGCCCCACAGTAGAGGCACATTTTATTCTGTCTTCTTTTTTCCTTCTCTTCTTTAGTTAGTGGACCTCTAATGGTTCATATTTGCATTGGTTCTACACCAGACTGGCCTTTTGTGATCCTTTGGGGTTTCTGATTTCATCCTAACAAATGTAGGCACTCTGGATCGGAATTCTTTTTTCTTTTCTCCTCTCCTCTCGTTCTGATGAAAATCTGTTTCTAATACGAAACCCACCAACGCTGAGATCTCTGTTGGTAGATTAGGAATTTGTACTAACGCATCCTTCAATTCATCTTTTAATACTCGGTAGAAGACTGCTGCTCTTTTATTTCCAGGCCACTCAGTTTCTACTACTAATTTGTTAAACTGAGCCAGGTAAGCCACTAACTCTTGATTTCCTTGCTTTAACTCCAGTAGCTCATTGTTGGTCACCTATGATGCCTCCCTTCTATCACATATCGAAAGAAATTATTTCTTGAACTCTTCAGAGTTATAGAGAATCGGGTCATCCCTCGTAACCAAAGGCATGGACCAATATGCCACGTCCCTACTGAGATAGGACAATATAAATGCTACTCGAGACTGTGCATCGAGAAAAGTCGTTGGACGTGTAGGGAACACTGTGTCAAAAAAATGTGAGCCTTTAGAGCAGAGGTCTTCAAACTTTGTTTCGCTGAGCCCCCCCTAAGCTAAATATTTTGAAGTCGGGCCCCCCTCCAAAACTTTATGGCAAGAACTGGAGGAGCAGAGCTGAGCACCGGGGTTTGGGCTTGTGAGACCATTTAAGGGGTACTTTTTTCTGTAGCTCATAATCCACAGTAATGTAAGACTTATAAAAGAGTAAATGCTTGAAACAAAAACGGAAATTGATTAACAAATGCAAATCCTGACATTCTTTGGATAGTAAATCCCAGCATTACATTTTGCGTTGGGTTTGCAATACAAAAGTAGCGCAAACCTGTTGCAAAGCAAGGGATGCCTTGAATGTTGGGGGCAGGGGGGTGCTGGTTATGCCTGATCTGTCAGTGGCCTTCAATACGGTACTCCACTTCGTTGTGCTGGCCCTGTCTTCAAGTCATTGGAATTAGGAGTAACAGAGCACTTTATAAGTGACTGTTACATTACATTAGTAAATCTGATCCCTAAAGCAGCGTTGCACAGCTTTGCATTATATTTGGGTACAGTCCAGTGCAAATCGGGATTTGCGCTGGATTGTTTATACCAACACACTTACATCAGGTTTGTGTTAAAAAAGTAACACAAACCTGACGCAGTCTTAATGAATCTGGGCCTAAATCATTTTGCTGTAGCCTGTCTTATGCTGTGTGTAGTGCAATTTTAAAATAGTCACATTCACAGTGCTTTCTGCCAAAGAAAGGGGCCTTGTAGCATTATAAAAACAAAAGTCACTATTACCCACTGCACTAAGCAGGATTCTATTCTGTGACTCTCTCACACTTTGAGTGCCTTTCCCACTGATTAATTCGCAATTATCCAGTGTGTGCGCTATTTTATATGCAGTTAACATGAAGTTAAAAAACACATCAAATCAGCTACTGAATATTTTGTTCTTAGTGTGCCAGTAATTGACCCTGCCACCGCACTGACTGACCTCTGCCCCATGGCACTTTAAATCACAGTTCCCATACTTTTTTTAATGCCCCTTGGCTGCATGTAAATGAAGATAGCCAGGAAACGGGACAAATAAACAAGTTCGCACTTACAGGCCATCTTCATTTACAAGATTTACCAGTCTTTACTGAGACATTGGTGCCCCCCTGAGAATGCAGCCACGGACCCACAGGGGGGCGCACCCCACAATTTGAAGACCTCTGCTTTAGAGGGTCTCCACCAAACCACTCTGGGGGCACTAGGGGCATCAAAGGAGATAATGAATGAATGACTTGAGTAGGTGTGCGAAATATGGAGCTCATGAGAGAACTAGAGGTTTCTAATGTAGGGATTTTTAAACTGGCCCCGGACATAATCTCACTCATCCTTGTGGCTAAATCAGATGTTTCTCTTCTTGAGCTTACTATTTCTTTTTTTCAACAAATCTTTTTATAAAACACGCAATGTTTGCAGTATACAGTACAATATTACGGACAATTGATGGTATAAACATCAAAGCATACATTTGCAGTGTCTTGGTCCATTGGTGCGTCGGACATACCGGATCTTACGTCTCTGACATCTTTATTGTAATAACTCATTCACAATCTGGTATCATGCCCGCTATCCTCCCTCCCTTCCCCTCCCGACCTTACAGACCCCTATTTGTCTCCCATTGGTGCCATATTTCCTCCCATTTCCTAGGGCAACCCCTACTCTCATATACTACTTTCTCAGCAGCACAACACCAATCGAGGTCGGCCTTCCACTGATCCACCTTCGGTGGGAGGGTGGCTCCCCACGCCCTGGCAATGTTTCTCTTAGCCACCATTGCTGCCGCCATTAGCCACATTTTCTGGTATTTCGGCCATATCTTTTCCCCCGCTACACATAGTATGTGCCACCTGGCGTCTATAGGAATTTCTTACCCCAGGACCACTGACATCACATGTATTACCCTCCCCCAATATTGTTGTATAACTGGACACTCCCAAATGATGTGGAAGAAGGTACCCATTTGGTCGCAGCCTCGCATGCAGCTATCCGTGGGGATACGCCCAAGTTTGTGCATGAGTGTACTCGTAGAGTAAGATCTGTGGAGAATTCTTAACTGTAGTAATCTGAATCTCGCTCTGACTGCTACTTCTCTTGGACTTTGTATGGCCTCTACCCAATCATCATCTTCCAGTAGGCCTATATCAGTCTCCCAGGCCTCCCGGAGCGCCCCCAGGGGATCCTGTATGTAAGGGATAGTGCCTTTTCTGGGATTGGATCTAGTAAGAGTCGGTCTTCCAAGGGGCTATATCGCTGAATGCGTTCCCTCTCTCTGATATGCCTACGAAGTGCATGCCCCAATTGCATATATCTATATCTTTCTGTTTCCGCTAGCTGAAACTCCTTCTGTAGGTCTTTGAACGAGATTATCGCCGTGCCCTTCATACGTCTCCTAGATGGGCTATATCTAACAGTTTCCATTTACAGAAGCCCTGTAATTTGCCAACCTCCTCCAGCATATCACTATCCCATAGTGAGGTACGTTCTGTCAGTTTATTATCCCACCCAAGAAACTTATTGGCCCCTTGCCATGCATCCAGCACAATCTTTGTGTGTGAGGGCATGTATTTCCCAGCTTGTTGGCGATACAGTGCACCTGGATAGCCTCTGGGGCCCATCACAAAGTGGTCTACTCGGTATGCCGGGTCGTTTCTATCCCCAAAGATCCAATCGTTAATAGTTATCAGCTGCGATGCCCAATAGTATTTCCTAAGGTCTGGTACAGCCAGGCCACCCTCATAAACGCCTCGTTGGAGTTTGACCAATGCTATTCTTGCACCTCTCCCATCCCACAGTAATTTCCGTAACTCACTATCTACTTCCCTGAAGAATCTATCAGACATCTTGTACGGGGTGTTCTGGAGGACATAAACCAGACGCGGCAATGACATCATTTTGAACAAAACCGCTCTCCCCATCAGGGAGATCGGCAGCGTCCTCCAATGCACCACATCTCTTCTCAGGCGTTCCAGTTGGGGCATCAAATTACATTCTATAAATCCTGTTTCCGTTTTAGCGATAATAATACCCAAATATTTGAAGCTATCTTTCAATTGGAGCTTTATCTCCCCGGGAAGAGCGGGCGGCGGGCCATTGGAGAGCATGAACATGAGGGACTTATCCCAATTAATTTGATAACCTGAATATCCCCCAAATAGATGAAAAATTTGTAAGAGTCTGCTAATTGTAAAACGAGGCCTAGTTGCATATAGAAGGACATTGTCTGCATATAAGGATATTTTCTCTTCCCACTGTCCGCCGCCTACGATTCCAGAGGCCACCGGGTCTCCTCTCACTTGAGCCAACACAAACAACACGGGGGACAGCGGACACCCTTGTCTCATCCCCCTGTGCAAAGCGAAGGAGCAAGAGACGGAGCCATTCACCAATACTCTAGCCAATGGGCTTTTATAGAGTAGTCTAATCCAGGACTGGAACCGGGGGCCAAACCCGAATCTATCCAAGACTGCAAACAGGTAGTGCCATTCGATACTGTCGAACGCCATACGTGCGTCTAATGACAGTAGCGCTGCTTCCTCACTCGGACGAGATTTAGTTAGATGCATCACGCCTTATAGACGACGTAGGTTTAGTCTAGTGCTCTGGCGTGGCATAAATCTGGACTGGTGTATCAGGGACACGATCACTACCGAAAGGCGGTTCACTAGGACTTTAGCAAGGATTTTAACTTCCATGTTTAATAAGGATATGGGCCTGTAAGAGCTACATTGGTCTGGTGGCTTACCTGTCTTGGGTATAACCACTATGGTGGCCGTCCGTTGATCCAATGGCAGGCAACCCACGTCTCTAGCCTCCTCAAACTAGTTGAGAATATGTGGCGAGAGAATGCTAGTCGTGCACTTGTATAGCTCCACAGGTAGGCCGTTTGGCCCCGGGGCCTTCCCTGCCTGCAAATCCTGGATAGCCCCCTCAGTCTCTTTGACTGTAATGTCTTTCTCCATGCCCTCCCTATCTGCATCAGACAGCGTGGGTAGCCGAACATCAACTAGCAGTTCCCGACATTCTGCTTCTGTTTGGACGGGGTTGGAGTCGTAAACCTTCTCATAATACTCCGCGAATGCTCCCGCTATCTCCTCATCAGTTACGTGTGTTGCCCCTTGAGAATCACATATCTCAGCCACCCAATTGCATTCTCAGTCTCTCTTTTCCAACCAAGCGATCATTTTGTTGACCTTATCTCTGAGATCGTATATCCTCCTTTGTGTTGCCAAAGCGGCGGATCTAGCGGAGTTATCTGCAAGGTTCCTCATCTCCTGTTTTTTAAGCTCAAGTTGGTGCGCGAGCGGTGAATCCGCGACCTCCCCGGCCAGAATCCTGGCCTCCATCGTGGCCACTTCGGTTTTTAACATGTCCCATTTAATCTTTTTTTCTTTTTTACAGCCCCCCAGGTGGGCCTGGATATACCCTCGTATTACTGGCTTAAATGCCTCCCATAGGATGCATGTCGAGCCCACCGATCCCTCATTTTCCTGAAAGTAGTGTTTCGCCCTCTCTCTGGTTTGATCGGCCAAATCCTTATTCTGGAAAACCCAGGTGTTTATTTTGGGTGGCAATACATTAGTTTTTGTCGGGCCCTGTAGGATCACCTCCACCGGCGAGTGGTCCGAGATACCCCGTGACTTAATGTGGACGTTACGGAACCACCCCTCGCTACCCCGAAGTGTTAAGACGTGATCCAGACGGGAGTAACTGCCATCACCGCTGAATAAAAGGTGTACTGTTGCCCTCGGGGATTATGGAGATGCCATATATCTGTTAGGCCCATGAGCTCTACAAAGGTGCGAAGTGGCTCCACCCCCTCCCCCTGTTGGCTTTAGTTTCCCTATCCCTCTCCGGGTCCATGGTGGAATTCATGTCTCCCCCTAATATTAAAATCCCCAGTGGGAGGTCCACCAACACGGCCCCCATTGCCGACAATGCAGAGCTGGCGGTATGTATCCCAAGACTATATTCAGCGTCTGTCTAGCCTAAACTCGAGGGGATCACCAGTGAGGGAATCGGCGGTGTCACAGAGCCCTCGGATGAAGCCCAAGGGACAACCCAGGACGCAGATTAATAAAATGGACAAGTATGCTGTCTCGAAGTCAATGGCAGCTGCCCCGGAACAGCGAAAGGAGGACACGACGGAACCCTCCCTGAGCGCAATAATGGCGGCGATTGCAGATCTGAAAGGTACGCTAGAACCCAAACTAGATGCCGTAACTGTGGATATGAATCTCCTTCGGGCCGATCTTCACAAAATGGCCAACAAAGTCGCTGCCTACCACCTCAGTTCTAATCAATCCTCTCCCAGCGGGGCCGTAGGGGGTCAATGCTGCAGTCGAATTCTGTTTCGCCCGGTAAGTATAGGCACCACCCGGGATCGTGTTCTGGAATATCACCCAGGGAGTCCTGACCTGTTTCACCCCCCCAGGCGAAGCTTCTCACTGCAAGATCACAACCTCTGTTGCGTGCCCTCTGCAAAAGTCCCAGGGCTCAGCACATCACAATTGCCCTCTCACTCATTAATGGACACTGTGTGTACTGGCTCTTCTACCACTGTCAATGCGCGGCATGTAGCAGTATCACTCCAGACTGCAGCAGTTGTTTGTTGTGACACACCACAGCCTCAGCCACACCGTCTCTCTTGCTCCCTGGGCATTGGCACTGCAGGAAGTAGCGTGTTTCACAGGATCTTAAGGCAGCTGCCACAGGGCCCCCGGTGCACACCGCAGATGTTGACCTCCACCCCCGGGGCCCCCAGCGACCACCACTGCCACTCATGCTGCTGACCGACAGCTCACGCCGATGGAGCTTATAGCATTAGGGGGGGCCTCACAACACCATTGGCTCCTCTCAGTATGGGTATCACCGGACCTGGCGTCATAAATAGCGTATACTGGGCCTTCTGCGCTGTTGATTGTGTCTGCTGGCTCACCTTGATTCCCACCATACTGCACCACACTGTCTCTGGGCCGCCCGGTCAAGGCACCGCACCGAGCCGTAACCGGGACCGTTGCAGCTTGGCCCCCGAGCCACAGCACAGCCGCTGGTATCTGCTCATTATTTCTATCACGGCCGATCTGGCCACACACACTGTTATCTGTGTCCCGGGGAGAACAAACACAGATCACACGAAGGATCGCAATCTGCAGCGTACCTCCGCCTCGCTGCAGGGGTGTAGATCGGTTGCCGCTCACGCGAGCGTCGCTGCCCTCGCTGGTAGTGCGTCAGCAGTCGTCGCACAGGCCGCACTTTCGCTGATGTTTGTGATGGCTTAATTGGCGGTGTCCAGGGGTGCTGCACTGTTCTAAGCAGGCCCGCAGTGTTCCCCAGCACTTCACCAGTATTAAAACACCAGCTGGATCGGATGAATGGCCTGATTTCAGGATGTTACGGAGTTGGGTGTCGGAGCTCCGCTAGAGTGCCGCCATCTTGCTCAGCTCCCATGCCACACCCCGAGCTTACTATTTCTAGACTCAGGGTTTTATTTTCTTCCCTCACTGACACTAACTTCTTCTGGATACACTCCAATATCTCCCCCACGTTTTTAAGGTCTATACCATCAGCCATTCTGCTCAGATGCAAGTTAACAGCGTGGGCACTTCACTGTCAGACTACTCGAGAAGATTCTCAACAGATTGGCAGACTGGCACGGAAACAGAACAATGACTATTCCCAATGCCCCTCCCTGAACACCAACTGCCCTCAATGGTACTATGATACTAAGTACAGAGGCAGCCCAAGGTGGGAATGGGGATGGGGAGAAAAAGAAGAGACAGCCTGACAACAGTAGTTCCTTCTTAAATAAGGCATTTTCTTTCTTCTGTAAATAGTGTGCAATATGGTAACCTGCCCTTGAAGAGTAGGAACTGCAAAAATACAAACAGATTATGCATTATCCTACTCTACTCTAGACTGTCTATACCTTTATTATTACCTTCAAATATATTTGAAAAACATACCCAAACTGTCTACAGCTATTGCTCCTCTTCTATGATGTATTACAAGCAACTTCTTATCTTTCTAGTTAATCTTACTACATGAATAGAATAATTGTTTACAGTTCTTAATATTGACAAACCACGAAATGATTTTACATTAATATTCAATTTTCGTTTCCTTCCAGAGGAAGTACTTGCATGACCCAGGATGTTCTGTCCCAGCTGAGGCAGGCAAACATTGCTCTCTCAGGTAAGTGCAGTTCTTTTTTAAACTTGACAATCTGGATATTCCTTTCAACTTCTTTCTTCATATGTTTATCTCAACAAAAGAAATTTCAGGTGAGTAAATTTGGCTTTCTTTTATTTTCCCTTTTTTTGTTTGTCTTTACCAATGCTTTTATACTTGAAATATTCTCTATATGTACAGGGTGAATTTCTATTAAGGAGACACTACTTAATTATAGTGTCTCAAATACGCTTCTCCTCAATGCTTTTCTGAGGCACGACGAGGAGCGTGTATGCTCAGACCCTGAAATGGAGACACTACTCTCACAGAAGAGTGCTCTAATAAACAAGACATTACACTTTAAGGAACGGACCGACTCCTTACCAAGACACTGCCGAGGAAACTAAATGACGGGCAATGATGCTTCTGCCCTCACTAGCTTCCGCGATGGAGGACTTTAAAAGGGCTGCTTCTTCTGGGAATTATTCAGGTGACGTGCGCATTTGTTTATGAGCGCGCGCTTCACATTCAAACCACCGTTGGGGAAAAAAACTCTAGCGCGCTGCTGGCACAGCTGAGCTGGCAGACATCTTGAGTTTCCAGCGCTGACAGCTGAGGTTCCATTCATTACTCTTGGTTCTCTTTTGCTGCCTTCTTTTAGGTTTAAGGGTGATTATACTGGCCAGTAAAAAGTTGTTAGCAGGAATCCTCCTAAGGATCCTGACAGGATTACAGTGTAGTTGAGCATAATTAATTTGTTCCTATTGTATTTGCTGAACCTTTAACAAAGTATAAAGTCCGTACAGGTTGTCTTACATTTAAATGATTAGTGGAAAGCATTTTAATGTCATGGAAAGTTGAATTACACACCTTATTTTGAAGGCAGCATAAAGAATGGCATTGTAGCTGGGTGATATTTTTAAATGGACAAATGTCCATTTTTTGCAAAATGTAAATTTTGCCTTGCAGATGTGTTTTCTTAAAACTAGTGTAAACTTGCAGTTTTTAAGTGGATTTATTCTGGATATTGCATATAGAAGTACAATTCCATACGTAAACAGGATGCTTAGTAGCTTTCTCCTCAAAATGCTGTTTAGACTATTCCAATAGATTTTTGACTTTTTTCTAAGCCTACCACAGACCCAGGCATCACTTCATAGCAACGTCCTTTCTCAGTGAGAGTTAGGACCCAATTAGCATATGTATGGTAATCCTCTTGATGAAAGTATGGTTCTGTACTGGACATGTGTGTCCAACAGCCTCCAAATATGTTACAAAAATAATTTTTTTCCCTAACATATATTTTATATGTCACAATTAAGCGTTTTAGTGTTTTCATACGATTCATAGTTTAAATTATTCATTTTCTTTTTACAGCAAACACTGTTGAACATATTGTTTATGTTTCAGTCTGGCAGTATTGCTTTTGGCAGTGGGATACTTTTGGAGCAAATTTGCAAGTATTCTAATTTTAAACTGTTTACATATAATATTTCTAATGGTCTCTCTTCTTGTATGAATGTACAACCCAAATAAATTCTCTTTTTCTCTGTTTGTATGTGTGTTTTGCACACATCTTAGCTCTCTTTGCAAGCTTTTTCAGATGGTTAACCTTATCACAACAAACTGGTTCCTCAGTATACAAACATTTACTTATAACCTTCCCAATCTTTTTTTTCTTATTTCCACTTTCTCCTTTTGTATGTGTGGCTACATTTCCTCTGCTCTGTTTGTAGTACATTTTTATTTTCATTTTTTCCAGGTAATATTTTGATGGCATCCTGCTAAATGTAGCTATACCTGTATATAAATATATAAAATCAAGAAACAGCATTATTAATTATTCATAAAGTACAGTATAATTCAGAGATTAGTTGTACACATAACAAGTTAGTGTGATTTACTATCAGGAAATTTTACTTGTATTCACCTTCAGTTGTAGTAAATGTTCTGATTTTGTTGTTAATAATGTTAGATGATTGAATAAGTAGCTGTATGTAGAAACTTCAGTTGTACTACAGCAGTTAACCTACTCTCGGTGCTCTTTGTATACATCTAGTAGTATTGGGCTAGGTTTGTTGCCTAATGAAAAATATAATCCAATAACAATATTTATTCCTGCTGAATTATAGGTCTTAGGTAGCATCCTACTTGTTTTTGATATCATGTGATTAACGTTAGCCTGACTTTCACGTCTTTTTACTAAATCACCTGGCTTTCCCTACTAATCTTGTATTGTATTGGTTTACATTGTCATGTGACCTGAAATTTGCGTGACATGGCTGTAGGTATATTATTATATTATGAAGGTATGCAGTCAAGTTTATTTGTTATTCAATGTGCTTCTTTAGCACTCTTTGGGCTATGTTAGTAGCCCAATATCACATATTACCAATCGCAGTCTTCGTATTATCTCTTAAATATCATGCAATTGGACAATGTTCTTCCCCACTACATACATATACTACTTTCATTTATTCAGTAAATGTTTCATCAACCTGTTTGGTAGTCTACCAACAACATGGTTCTTGTATAGATAACTGGACACAGTTATATATTTTGGGCTAGGAGTATGCTAAAAGAGTGGTATTGACCGTAATTTAGGTTTGGCAAACGTTAATATAACCGAAGTGGCTGAAAGAGGTTTAAGGTGGAATAGCATCCTTCCTCTCCTTTTATTTCTTACTGCTTGTGAGCATCCATAATTTATAATATTAATTGAGGAGGGAATGATATAGGTCACCTCATTGGTGTTTGAAAAGAAATAAAAGCTACTTTTCAGTCTTTAATGATTATATTTAATCACACCCATTTTTTGTTTTTAAATATTTGCCAAAGGATAAAATGGAAGTACTCTTTTGCGAATGTGGAAAGTTTGAGAAAACCTGCAGATGTATTAACAAAACTGCGTCCGCATTCCTAAGAGCTCACAGCATGTCTTCAATGTATCATTTAAACATTTGTTTTTTCCAAACCTTATCTATATCGTGGAGATGGTGTACATTTCACCTCAGATGGTAAGAATCTGTTCCTTACTAACATCCGGCAATGGCTTCGAAAGCATATCTAAATCAAATTTGAACACTTCAAACCAAAGGCTCTTTTAAGAGCCAACCTAATCCTCAAATTAGTAAATGTGAAAATATGTCCCTTCTTGTTAAAAAAACTTTTCCAGTATCACAGTACCCTCTAGAAACATCTGAGGTTGTACCGTGGGACTCCGTAACTTTTTTTAAAGCATATATAGCGACTTTTCAATATTTTTCCCTACCTATTATCTCTTTACTAAATAATAGATAAAAGAAAAATACAAAACGTAATAATCAAGTTATTATTAAGGTTTAACACAAAACACAGGCAAACTGCTGTGAAGAAACAAGATGGCTGCCTTATAGTTTTGGAAAAGAAAAATATTAGCCAATCAAATAATCCCTTCCCATCACTATTTACCACGGTACTACCACGACAACAGATACCACTAAGTTGAAATACCTTATAACTTAAAAAATACTTACTGTAGTTACTTACATGCACTACCCAAAAGAATCATCTGCGCACCCTACTATATAATACTGCCAAATTGCATTAAAATCCGACTGACGGTTTTTGTGCTACGCAAAATACATAAGTCTATGTAAAATGCTTTGGATTTCAAGCATGTTTTGGGACCACCTCTTTTTTCTTTGCACCTACTTGTCCAAACACCGCAAAACTTTCAATCCTCCAGCAATTAAATGGGTGCAATAGGTCTGCAAATTTTCGCAGACATTCGTCAAATGGGTGCAAAGTTATTAAGGGACAAATATAAAAAAAATCCCGATCTCTGGTGACCCTAACTTTAACTACAGAGTGGCGGGTGCCACAGTCGCGAGGAGGGACTCGCACTACAAATTCAGGATACAATCAAAGGACGATACTGGTCACTCGCGGGCTATTCAATTTAGTAATATTTTATATTTCATTTCGTGCAACCAAAACACAACTGACAAACGCGTTTCGGCCTCCTGGCCTTCGTCAATGTCAATGTCCCTCCGTGCAAAAACACCTTATAACATCATGAAAATTGATTGGATGGCAGTACATTTGGCGGAATAGAAAACGGACTGTAGCAGCATTCTTAGGTGCAGAGAAGCAATTCATTATGGCGTCCATCTCGAAACGTTTCAAGTATAATTAAAATACATTGGCACCTGCCGAAAAAACGTTCATTAGACAATAAAACCATTTCATTTTATAGCGACCAACGACTACCTCGTATAATATCACAATCGTTGGGGCAAAAAAGAACAATTTTTTATATATATAATCACAGTTGTAACCATGACAGTCAATGATAAGTTCATACTAATTACGTAGGTCTACAGATGTAACATAACTGTAAAAAACTTGACTAATGTCACAATTGCGCCCTGAAGGGGCCTATGGTTTACTAAGTGTGGTATTTGTCTTGAATAGCCTCCTACATCGTCTCTCCATTGGACCTACACTCTGTGCTTTTCAGAAATGGGGACATATAGATTCAATCAATCAGGGAATTGTAAGCTCGCTACTTACGTGAGGGTCTCAAGGCGCTGAGGGGGTGGTGTCCGCAGATCTGTTTAGCCAAAGAGCCAGGTCTTGAGGGTCTTCCTGAAGGTGTTCAGGGAGGGGGCGCGTCTGATGTCTGCCAGTAGCTCATTCCAGGTCTTGGCTGCAATGTGAGAGAAGGATCTTCCGCCTGCTCTGGCTCTGTGGTTACACAGGGTTTCGGCCAGTGCGAGGTTGGAAGATCGGAGGTTTCTTTTGGGTACGTGGAAGTTGATTCTGTTGTTGAGGTATTTGGGTCCGTTGTTGTGTAGGCATTTGTAGGCATGAGTGAGGATTTTGAAAGTGACTCTTTTCTCCACGGGGAGCCAGTGGCGACTTCGTAGGTGTTGGCTGATGTGTTCGTGTCGGGGGATGCCGAGGATGAGTATGGCGGCAGTGTTCTGTATTGTCTGGAGTTTGCGGAGTAGGGACTTGTTGATGCTGGCGTAGAGTGCATTTCCATAGTCCAGTCTGCTGGTGATGAGTGCATGGGTGACTGTCTTTCTTGACTCAGGGGGGATCCACTTGAAGGTCTTGCGGAAGATGCGGAGGGTGTTGAAGCAGCTGGAGGTGACGGCGTTGACCTGTCGGTTCATGGTGAGTGATGAGTCAAGTACGATGCCGAGGTTCTTGCCGTGGTAAGGGGGTAGGTGGGCTTCCGAGGGCGGTCGGCCACCAGGTGCTGTCCCATGCAGAAGGGGTGGTACCGAGGACGAGGACTTCTGTCTTCTCGGAGTTGAGCTTCAGGCAGCTGTTGGTCATCCAGACTGCGACGTCTTGCATTCCTTTATGGAAGTTGAGTTTGGCAGTGGTGGGGTCTTTGGTGAGGGAGAGGATGAGCTGGGTGTCGTCGGCGTAGGATACGATGTTGAGGCCGTGTTGTTGGACAATGGCTGCGAGGGGCGCCATATAGATGTTGAAGAGGGTGGGGCTCAGTGATGAACCCTGTGGGACTCCGCAGGTGATTTTCATGGGGTCGGAGAGGAAGGGTGGGAGTCTGATCCTTTGGCTTCTTCCGGTGAGGAATGATCGGATCCAGTCCAGGGCTGTTCCTTGTATGCCTGCGTCGTGTAGTCTGGCGACTAGTGTGCGGTGGGAGACGGTGTCGAAGGCCGCTGATAGGTTGAGTAGGATGAGGGCTGTGGAGTGGCCTTGGTCCAGGAGGGTGCAGATGTCCTCTGTGGCGGCGAGTAGGGCGGTCTCTGTGCTGTGGTTGCTTCGGAATCCGGATTTGGGACGGGTCGAGGACGGTGTTCTCTTCAATGAATTGTGTCAGTTTCCTGTTGACTGTTTTCTCTGCAACTTTGGCTGCGAAGGGGAGGAGCGAGATGGGCCGATAGTTCTTGAGGTCGGTGGGGTCAGCTGTGGGCTTCTTGAGCAGGGGTCTGACTTCTGTGCGCTTCCAGTCGTCTGGGAAGGTGCCTGTTTTGAAGGTGGTGTTGATGGTGCGTTGTAGTTCGGGTGCGATGGCGGCCGCGGCTCTGTGGTAGATGTGAGGGGGGCAGGGGTCGGTGGGGGCCCCCGAGTGGATGCTTTTCATGGTCGAGGCGGTGTCTTCGGCCGTGATCGGTGTCCAGTTGGAGATGGTGGGCTGGCTGGTGTTTCTGGGTGGCGGGGGCCGTCTGTGGCGCCTGATGGATGGTCGATGAAGTTGTCGTAGAGGTTTTTGATCTTGAGGTGGAAATAGGTTCCAAGCTTGTCGCAGAGGTCTTGGGATGGGGTGATGTATGTGGCTTCGCTGCGTGGGTTGGTGAATTCTTCAATGACACTGAAAAGTCCCTTGGAGTTGGTGGAATTGGCCAAGATTTTGTTGAGGATGAAGTTCCTCTTGGTGGCTCTGATCTGGTTGTGGTAGTCCGTCATGGCGTCCTTGTAGATGGTGTGGTTTTCGGTTGTCTTGGTGTTTCTCCAGTTCTTCTCCAGGCGTCTGCAGGTGCGTCTGGCTTCTTGGAGAGCGGTGGTGAACCAGGCGGCTTTCCTGGGGCGTTGTCTGTTGGGGTTGCATAGCGGGCGAGCTCGTCTGCGCAGTTGGAGATCCAGGTGTGGAGTTCTGTGGCTGCGATGTTTGCGTCGGGTGCCCAGGTGTGGTTGTCTCGGGTGAGGGTGGAGTTAAGTTGCTCTTCGGTAACCTTGCTCCAGTTCCTTCGTGGTGAGCGAGGGGCTGGTTTGGGTGCCTTGGGTTTGATGATGGCGAAGTGTACGCAGTGGTGGTCGGTCCATGGCGGCTGTGTTGTGTGGCTGAATTGGACGCTGTTTCCTGCCGCGAAGATGGGGTTGAGGGTGTGTCCTGCTCTATGGGTCGGTGTGTTGACGAGTTGTTTAAATCCGATGCTGGCGAGGTTGTCACGAAGGATAGTGGAGTTGGGGTCGCTGGGGTTGTCGAGGTGGAAGTTCAGGTCTCCAATGAGTATGTAGTTTGTTGAGGCGATGGCGTCGGGTGCGATGAAGTCGGCGATGGTGGTGGCGAAGGGTGTTCGGGGGCCAGGGGGTCTGTAGACGAGGGTTCCTCGGAGTGTGGCTTTGGGGGTGGTCTGGATCTGGAAGTGCAGGTGTTCGGCGGAGGGGAAGGTTTCGCTGGAGGTGGTGAGGCGGAGGGTGCTCTTGTGGGCGATGGCGAGGCCCCCTCCTGGGTGGTTGGGGCGGTCTTGTTGGGGGATCTTGTATCCATCTGGGATGGCGGTGCTGATGTCGGGGGCGGAGGATGCGTTGGTCCAGGTCTCTGTGAAGAAGGCGATGTCGGGCGAGAGAGAGTCGAGTAGGTTCCAGATTTCCATGGCGTGTTTGTGTACGGAGCGTACGTTGAGGAGGATGCATTTTAGGGTGTCGCCGGTGCTGGCATCGGCGGTGTTGGAGGCCGGGGTGGCGGTGAGGGTCTGGCGGCAGTGGAGGCAGGAGAACTGGCCGTGGGTTGTGTTCGGCGAGGCCTGTTGGCATTCTCTAAGTCTTCCAGGGTTGAGTGCGAGGAGGGTGGTGGTGTCGTAGCGATGGGTAGTGGGAGGTCCAGGGTTCCTGGCGCTGGCCGCGGTCGGGTCGTGGACGGGCGCAGACGGGCTTGCCTTTGGCGCACCAGCGGCGTGACCGCGCAGCGGCTGGCATTAAGTAGGGGAGGTGGGAGGGAGAAGAGGCTGGGAGGCGGGGGAATTCCGGGGGGGGGAATTCCGGGGGGAGGAGCCGCAGGGGCAGCCGCGGCGAAAGGAACAGGCAGGCACAAGAAAATAAAAACAGGGGTGGAATTAGAGCAAGACACAGATGGGCACAATAACAGTGGCACAACAGGGAAAAAATTAAGAAAAAAACGGCTGAGAAAGGTTACGGTGGTTGCAGGCAGTCTGGTCCCAGTTGGAGCGGGCAGCAGGCACAGGAGCAGGCAGCAGCCTCAAACCCCCCAAGGAGGAGGTCGGGGTCTGGAGGCAAGAGACGGCACAGCGGAGCTGCGGGGAGAGAGTGGACCTAGACTGAGGAAGTTGTATACAAGACTAATGACGCCCTGGATGGGCAGGTATTCCAAATGCACCTATTTGATCACCTGCATTGCTGCCACCCGACCTGCTGTGCAAAGATAGATAAATGGCCATCTAGTGAATCTAGATAGATTGCCAAGTGGTGACATGTCCTGTAGTCCTAGTGCACACATCTCTTTCATGGTGACCAGTTACCTCAAAGACCATGTGAACCTGTCATATTTAACCAATATTTGACCACAGTTGCACTTCACTATTGAGCCCAAATGGTGTGCACGTTGTAAGTTCCACAATGTATCTGGACTCTAGCTGTCTTAATGACCTTACGCGGTCACCGCCTCTCTCTTTATGGGCCACTTGATCAATGCAGAAAAACTGCAGTCTATCACTTCTCCCTTCATGCACCTCTGCAAAATGTCTTGTGAGCGGATACGCCGTGTCGTGATTCATGATAGCTCGTGCATGTTCCAGGACCCGTTTTTTGGCCTGGTGTATTATACTCCCAATGTATTGGAGACCACAGGGACAAGAGAGACAATAGATCACAAAACTGGAGTTACAGTTTAGTAGCTTATTGATGTTTCTCTTTACTTTTTTGCCTGGGACCTGATAGTTCTTAACCATCACGCTGCTCTTACAGGCTTTGCACCTAGTGCATGGGAAAAAGCCTGTGATTTCGATCTTATGTGGACGTTTGTCGATATAATGACTTTCGACAAGGATATCTTTCAGTGCGGCACTCTTCCTGTATGTTATATCTGGCATGCTTGGCATTGTCTTGCCGTTTATCCCATCCATTCGAAGGATACCCCACTTCTTTTGAATCAGGCTACGGATCTGTTGTGTTTCAGCAGAAAACCCAAGTATAAGTCTGACCTTGGACTCTCCTTGCTCTCGTTCTGCCTTTGTCTCTTTCCGAATCAACAGATCTTTCCTTTCCCTTGCCTGCACTTTCTCTGTGGCTCTTTGCAAGATATTAGCCATGTAGCCCCTTTCTCTAAATCTTTGGAGGCAATTCCTTTCTGCGACAAGGTAATCTTCTCAGCAAGAACACTTCAGTTTAAGTCTCAACAGCTCCCCATAGGAGATGCTGTTGATCAAGTTGCGTGGGTGTTGGCTCTGTGAGTGCAGAACAGTGTTACCTGCAGTTGGTTTTCTATAAAGCTATGTGCATAGCTTGTTATCTGAGACAAACACAAGAAGATCCAAAAATGCAACCTCTGAGCTACTGATATTGCTAGTGAATCTCAGATTAAATTAATTATCATTGAGGACCCTGATGTATTCCTCCGCTTGCGTTTGTTTGCCCCGCCAGACAATAAAGAGGTCGTCGATATATCTGGCCCATAGGGCTATCTGCTCCACCCAATGTTCCCTATCCCCTGCCCAGGCCACGTGCTTCTCCCACCAGCCTACGAAAAGATTCCAATAGCTGGGGGTGAAACACGTGCCCATGGCGGTCCCCTGCATCTGTAAATATAGCTGACCAGAGAAGAGGAAAATATTGTGGTTCAAACAAAATGTCGCAATTTCTAGTAGCAGCTTGTTGTGCTCCTGATATTTCAATTGTCTTGTTTTTAGGAAGAATTCCAAAGCTCTCAGTCCCTTTGTGTATATAATACAGGTATATAGACTTGTTATGTCTAATGTTATTAACAGGGCGTCTTCTTCCCATTGTATACCCAGGATTAATCTATGAAGTCTGTAGTGTCTTGTACAAAAGAGCTAAGATCTTTCACCATGGGGAATAAAAAGGAATCCACATATATCAAAGCTTTCTCCAGAAGGCTGCCTTTCGAGGAAACAATGGGACGACCTGGTGGTTTCTTTGAATCCTTATGCACCTTCAGAAGGTGATAAAATGTTGGAAGGACCGGATGGTCCACTTTGATAAATTGATATTCCTCTTCCTCAAGCATCCCTTTCATTTGCCAATCGGATAACATCTCATTGAAGGACTTGATACTGTCATTATAGACGGCTTTGCCAACTTTCATGTAGCTTTGTGGATCCCCTAATAGACATAGGGCTTCCTCTATATACAGGTCTTTAGACATCACCACTACGTTACCACCCTTGTCTGAGGGTTTGATAACCAATGAGGTATCATCCCTCAATGATATGACAGTATCCCATTGTACATTAGTCAGGTTATATTTTCTTCTCACATCAGGTTTTTTAGATGAAGTTCTCATTTTGTCTAGATCTTGTATTAGGGTTTCATGAAAGCAGTCAATAACATCAAATGGGGTTTTAGGAATGAATCTCGATTTGGTTTTGAGTTCACTCTTCCCACTCTGTTGATGAATGCCCATATGCTCCAGGGACAATGATGTGCCATTCGCACCAGAGGTCTCCATGGCGGATGATGTCTCCTCTAGTTCATACAAGGTTTGCAATGTTTCCAGGTTGTTACCGGTCAAATTGTCCATTGTGGTTCCTGTTGTGTTCATCCCTTCTGCTCTGCGTTTGGGGAACTGTAGATGAATTTTTCTCAATTTTAGTTTCCGGATAAATTGATAAAGATCAATTCTGGTTTGAGTGTAGTCCCACTCAGTTGTGGGGCAGAATGTTAATCCTTTTTGTAAAACTTGGGTCTCAGTGGTAGTTAAGCGTCTGTCGGACAGATTGACAATGGACAGATTTTTCCCCTTTACCTGCAATTGTTCCCTCTCTTGCTCCTCGTTCCTCGTGGCTGGACCGATTGATTTCCTGCCTTTGCCTCCTCGTCTGGTTTGCCACCTGTTGGTTCTGGCGGTCGCCCCCATTGGGGGAACTTTCTCCATGATTCTTGGATAAGCTGATACTCGTGGGGAAAATTTGACTCCTTGTTGGTGACTGGGGCTCCTGCTTTTCTGGATGTTTCTGTTTCAGAGAGATCAGTGTTGGCTTCTGACTCCGAGGTATCCCTCACGGTCGTCGCTCTTGAGTTCTTAGTTTGCTGTAGGGCCCTACGTGGGGCATCATATTTTTGGGCGAATGTCAAAATTCTGCCCGTGTCATTATCTCTTTGGTTTCTGGCAAACTTATTTTGTTTCCTCAACTTGATGTCGTTTTCGTAGGAAATCAGTTGCGCCTTCATCCGCGATCTCAGACTCTCTATTTGCTTTTTATCTGGATTAAGGGCAATGCTTGCTTCAATATTGTTGCTTTCTTCCATAAGTTTGCTCCTATCGCTTTTCGCATACTTGATTAGTATGTCTACCATGCCCTTAGCTGAGTTGGTTGTAAACCTAAGAATGCTGCTGCAATCCGTTTTCTATTACGCCAAATGTACTGCCATCCAATCAATTTTCATGATGTTATAAGGTGTTTTTGCACGGAGGGACACTGACATTGACGAAGGCCTGGAGGCCAAAATGCGTTTGTCAGTTGTATTTTGGTCGCACAAAATGAAATATTAAAAATTACTAAATTGAATAGCCCGAGAGTGCCCAGTATCGTCCTTTGACAGTATCCTGAATATATATAAATATATATATATATAAATATATATATATATACACACATACATATATACATATTTATATACATACTCCGTTCCGAGACCTCGATCAGGCTTCGGTGCTTCTTCCTGGGGGCTGTGCGCGTTTCTCCGGCAGGGCCAAGCCGGTAATTAATGAGTCCACATTTCGCACACGGCAAAGATTGAATGCGCACTCACTCGGGATCTGCTTATATTTTCCTTTATTTGTGCAAAAGGGCCACTGACATGCCCAAAGCTTTTCGGTCCGTTCCTTGGACCAGTGATCAAGGTCCGAGGAACGGACCGAAACGCGTTGGACATGGCAATGGCCTTTTTTGCACAAATAAAGGAAAATATAAGCAAATCCTGAGTGAGTGCGCATTCAATCTTTGCCTTGTGCGAAATGTGGGCTCATTTATATACTTATACACACACCTATTCCAACCATAGAGATATTGTTCACAGATACCAGAGGCCTGAATTCCTAGATGCAACTCTAAGAGACACACTAGAATCCTTGCTCTCATTCCCAAACAATTACTTCAGCAAGGAGGAGGGGAGTGGGGGGGAATGATGCCTCTGCTGCTGTCTGCCTAAGACAGTGATTTATACCGGCCTAGGGCAAGAGGTCAGCTACAGTGATAAAAAAAACAACATGATGGTTTATCGCGGCAGATGAGTTAAAAATAGCGGGCATCGCATGCCTCCTTGGATTTCACAACAAAATTGTGATTTGGACCAGAAGCCTTTCAGCTTCTTGGGCTGAACTAAAAGGTGTTCCACTCTCCAAGATTTGTAGGGTGATTCCATGAGCTAAGCCTCATACTATTGTAACTCATTACAGAGTTCAGGGTTTGGATGTTGAAAGGAGGGACTTTGGTGCAGGGGTATGGAGTTCCTTCCTGTCATAACAATTCTTATATACTTCTGGTTATAACTGAAACAAATAAATCACTGGCTGCGCGTTGAGAAGTAGTACTGGGCTTTTCATTTGGGACGAAGATCAATTTGCTTTGGCATTCCTCACTAGTAATGACTGGAACGACGACAAGGGACATAGAGGCAATATCATGATTACTGCCAATAGTTATCATTACTCCCAGTGATCACAACCTACTCAACGTCCCCTGGACTAAACCTGTCAGGCAGGATGCTGGGATACCAGCTTCTTTATAGCACCCAGTTGGGAGGGTAAGACTTTCAGTTTCAGCATTTACTGGGATTTCCTGTCTCAATGAGGTGGGATTCACCATGCTAGTAATGACTGGCATGAGAAGTGGGACTAAAAGTAATTAAGATTATCTGTAAGTAATTGGGACATTTTGTATCTCTACAACAAATGTGTGGAGTTATTCTGCAGCCATGCTCTCCAAATGTTTTGTAGCTAGTGGTAAAACTAAGGATAGGTCCTCTGTTTTAAGATTTTTAAAGTGTTCAGAAGGTTTCTTCTATAAATGATAAATCAACACACAAGGCACTATATTGTAATATCTGTAATCATTTCATTTCCAAGCAAAAATAAGGCACATTTCCCCAGCAAGTTGCGACAGAAGCCCTATGCCTTTAAGCAGTAACCGGTTCTTTGCATATGCTGGGTTGCGTGCAAGTCCTTTAGATAGCTGATTGCTTAGGTGCAAGTCACAAGTACACCTACTAGTTAACAGCGTTGGCTTAGTCCCGCTATGGAAGTAATGGAGCCAAGATCTGAGAACGGCTTGGTAGATTGTCTCTCTAAGCCCTCGTCATGATGTCTCCAAAGATATGAAGGCCGGGTTCACTTTCTGTTACGAATTACTATGAAAACATTATGAAAGCCTTTCTCTGCCAAGAGAAGGTAAATTGCCATTGTTATTGCTTCCTCCTAGTGACAGATCAAGGAAACACCAATGCTCTTACAACTTGTAAATATTATCAAACCACCTGGGGATTCCTTTATTGTCTGGTTCTTTAGGCCACAAGACGCCACTTTCTTGCAGACAGACCTCCTGTTGATGCAATAAACTACATTTTGAACAATACCACACTTTCAATGCACAATCAGACATACAGTTCAACCAAGGGCTGTCCAGGGGCTTTTGAACGACAGAGATAGGTTGTGTTTACAGTTAAAGTAGAAATGGGGGTCGACTTTATTTCTCTTCTGTGACCTGAGCAAATTAAATAGGACACTGAAGCCCCACGAAATAATGTTTTTCATCATTATGTCACAACAAAGGAGCTGCCCTACCTTTTTCTGCACGTCTATTTATTTTTGTCTATATCCTTCCAAGAACACTTGCTTCAGTCACGTCCTCAGGATTTGCTGCTGCCTACAAGTCTGTGTTCCCCAAATCTGCTCCTGCCTCTCTCCATGCTGTACTCCACAAGTCATATTCTCACACTTCGAAAGGCAATCCTGCTAGAGTCACGTTCGCAGAATCTATTGCCAACTTTGCAGCTCCGCCGCCAGTTATGTCCTTGGAGCTTGTTGTTCTCTGTATACAGCTACCTACATTATCTTCACACCTCTGTTAAATAGTCACGTCACCTTCATCCCCTTTCTGCCTCTCCGACTTACCTATGAACCTCTAATACAAGGGGGTTGAGGCGACAAGGTATGACTGGGCTGTTTATGTTTGCATTCTCCCCAACACAATCTAAAGCAAAAGCAAACGAAACACAAGAAAACGGGTCCAATCCTTGAGAAATACCTAAGCTTTGGTGGCAGTATTTTAGGTGATGGATTTGACTTCCATTTTGTGCCTGACTCCCAAGTTGTTTTTGATTTGCTGTCAAATAAAAACAAACAAGCAAAGCCAAACACTAACCTCAGTGTCTGGCTTTGTTTGGAAGACAGATGGTAGGACACAGGGCCTGGCCGCAGACCATCTGTGCTGTATTCCAACTGAGCAGCGGCCTCTTTAGGTTGGCCACAGGCACTGTGGGGAAATCTTGGCCATGTGCAGCTTGGGTTGTGCAGCTAACACCCCTCTGCATAGCCAAAGGCTTTGAGCACTAAGGGCTGAAAATTAAGTAAATCATAAAAAAACAATGACATTCACTGAAACAAACACAGTTACATTGTGTGTTGTGTGTGTTGTTAAGCATAAATGGTGACTTTCAGTATTTTTCTGTATTTGAGCCTTGTCTAGTAGATAGATAGACAGACAGACAGACAGACAGACAGACAGACAGACAGACAGACAGACAGACAGACAGACAGACAGATAGATAGATAGATAGATAGATAGATAGATAGATAGATAGATTTGAAGACTTTCATGCTCTTGGTATCTTTTTCACCAGAATGTCAGGATAGGAAAACAGACCCTTCAAAGAGTCATAGCCCCACTAAATAAATGCAGTCAGTCAGACAGCATGCACCATTTGACCTCAGATGACATCCCAGGGTTGAAACCTTGCTTCAACCTTGCAGTCCTTTAACAGCCCCTAATTTGTTGCTAAGAGGCTATGGGTAGGACAAAGAGGGAAACAGCAGAAAGTAAACAGGTCTGTTCAAGTCCATTTTACTTTCTGTTCCTAATGCTGCCATCAAGACTTGTTAGACCTAGAGTAGCAAGGGCAATAACATGGGTATCTAAAGGCATGCCAGGGGTGCAAGCTTCTACCCATGGATTTCCTTAATTGACATCCTGGTTACCTTTAATTGTCCATTCTGCCACTCTGGCATTGTCCCAGTGGTCTGCAGGCAAATAACTGCTCTCAGTAGAGGGTAGGCTACTATGGCCAAACCAAGAAAACCATCATGGGCACACCCTAGTTGCACCCTCCTAAAGTGTGGGCAGTTTAAACATTTTTTTCAGGGATCATTTTGATTTCAAGCCCGGTGGGTTCACTTAAAGGCAAGACTTGCCTGCGGACCCTTCACCTTAATTCGATCCTGGAGCTGGATTACATAGACTACACCAGTGTCCAGCATTTTTACACAAATGTGTGAAGTCCCATTCTTGAGCAGCGTTTGCGCTTCCGGAGACATCAAGATTTGTCTTGGGTATTAATAACCATTTCACCCAGGTGTGATATGGTTATTAATACCAAAGACAAAGACTGTCATACAACAGTGACATGTCATGACAATGGCATGGGAAGAGAATGTGGCGTTATGGCCAGAGCTGCCAACATTGGAACTGGGAGCCAGGTTTGAGTCTTGGCGTTAGCTCAATAGCCTGTGATTCTGGGCAAATCACTTGAAAAACAAGTATTGGCTAAGCCAATTGGTCTGGCCTTCACATAGCTACAGTTAGATCAAATAATTTCTAGATGCCCTTTTTAAGTCAAAGAAACATTGTGAAGTCTTTAACAAGACTTCAGCCCTTCAAAACTTCATTAGATGTCCCTCTCAAGTCAGAAACTGTTTAACAAGTCTGTCACAAAGCTGCAATAATTCACGTTGGTACTAAATGCCCCTCTTGAGTAAGATGCAACTGCCTAAAATGTCCTTCGCAAAAATGAGGGGGAAACTGTTTTGTTTTTTGGAGTGGTACTATCACTATTTCTATGTCCCACAATTATGGTCACTGCCTTACACTATGGGCTATGGTAGGAAGAAGCAACTTGCATGCCAAAAGATAAAGATATTTAGTGAAGGGTTCATATATGTATATACTATAATTTGCGCCCTGCCATGCACTGTCTTCTCATCAATTATGTTGTTTCAAATGTTGCAGTGATGTTATCAATGATAATGATAACAATATTATCAATGTTTTCAATGATAAAATGATGGCCAGGCCCTGCAACCAATCCATTGGCATAACCCTCCTCCCCAAGGCAACTCAGGCCCCCAGGGAGTCCCATCCCTCAGGGCCTCTTTTTCTTTTTTAAAGGGAGGGGGCACGTAGCCCCCCTCCCTGAGCCACTTTGGGCCCCGGGGACCCCATCCACGGGACCTTTATTTATTAAGGGGACGAAGGCATGCAGCCCCTCCCCCGAGCCTTCAAGGACACCGGGATCCCATCCCCTGGGTCCTTTAAAAAAAATTAAGGGTAGTGGGGTGCACGGGGTGCACGAACCCAAAAGATATTTTTAAAGGGGAGGTGGTGAGTGGACCCCCTCCCCGAGCCACAAGGGTCCCCGGGGACCTTATCCCCAGAGACCTTTTATGGGGTGGGGGTGCACAGCCCCCCTCCCAGAGTCAAAGCGACCCCACGGACACCCTCCCCTGGGAACAAAACATATATTTTAAGGGGCGGGGGCATGCAGCCTTCTCTTCCCTAGTCACTATGGGCCTTGGGGACCCCATGTCCTAGGGCCTCCTTTCCTTATAAAGGGGAGGGGTGCACTGCTCCCCTCCCCAAGCCTATAGTGGCCCTGGAGACCCCATACCCCGGGCCTGAAGTGCTTGTGGGTGGCTGTCCCACAATATATTGGGGCTGCACGGGGAGCCCCAGGCCCATGTAGCCTCAGCCAGCTCCCCGCATGCACCCATCCTGAGTGCTGCAGGAGCCGGCATTGCTCCCACGCGGCCCGAGCAGCTATTTTGTTTGCTGCCATCCCCTGGGTCCTTTTTTTTAAAATTAAGGGCGGTGAGGTGCACGGGGTGCATGAGCCCAAAAGATATTTGTAAAGGGGAGGGGGTGAGTGCCCTCCCGAGCCACAAGGGTCCCCGGGGACCTTATCCCCAGGGACCTTTTATGGGGTGTGGGTGCACAGCCCCCCTCCCAGAGTCAAAGCGACCCCACGGACACCATCCACTGGGAACAAAACATATATTTTAAGGGGAGGGGGCATGCAGCCCTCTCTTCCCTAGTCACTATGGGCCTTAGGGACCCCATGCCCTAGGGCCTCCTTTTCTTATAAAGGGGAGGGGTGCACTGCTCCCCTCCCCAAGCCTATAGTGGTCCTGGAGACCCCATCCCCTGGGGCCTCAAGTGCTTGTGGGTGGGTGTCCCACAATATATTGGAGCTGCACGGGGAGCCCCAGGCCCATGTAGCCTCAGCCAGCTCCCCGCATGCACCCATCCTGGGTGCTGTGGGAGCAGGCATTGCTCCCACGCGGCCGGAGCAGCTATTTTTGTTTGCTCCCACCAGGAAGAAACAATGTGTGTTTACCTGTCCACAAGTGCATGGGCAGGGAAACAAAAGTGTGCTCCCACCCAGAGAGAACATTTTTAAAGCTCCTGCCCAATTTTCTGTGAGGAGAGAAGACATGTCTGTTCCCACCCGGCGGGAGCTTTAAAAATGCTTCCCCCAAATGGGAGCAGATATATGTTTCCTTGCCTTACTATTGCGGGCAGGGAAATACTGTGCCCCAGGGTGTGGGCTCACTGGGCACAGTAATTACACCAGCCCCAGGGGATATGGTTCCCGTGGCCCTAAAAGGTTGTGGGAAGGGGGCAGCGTGCCCCGCTCCTCTTCAATTTTAGATAGACCCTGGGGGATGGGGTTCCAGTGCCTATCAAGGTTCGTGGAGGGGGCTGTATGCCCCCTTCTCCACCATTTAAGTGACGGTCCCAGGGGATGGTGTCCCTAAGGACCATTCGTGGCTCGGGGAGGAGCCCTGCATGCCCCCTCCCCTAATAAGTTTTTTGACCCTGCGGGATGAGGTCCCTGGAGCATATACAGGCTCAGGGATGGGGCCCTTGCACCCCTCTTCCCAATTTAATAAAGAAGTGGGCCAGAGGGATGGGGTTCCTAGGGCCCTAAAGGGCCTGAGGAGGGGGGCCACACCCCCTCCTTCGTTTTGTTTATACTTGGGCCCCGGTAGATGAGGACCATGATGACGCTCAGTGAAGAGGGGCAACCTGCCCCCCTTCCCTCTTGTAATCACGGCAGCCCTGGGCCATTTAATTTTTTGGGGGATGCCGAGATCCAGTGGGATTCGTGTTTTTTTTTTTTTAAATAAAAAAAAAGAACTTTGGTCCTGAGGGGTCCTTCTGGGAGCCTTACACAGGGCATAACAATAGTGATGGCTATCACGACCGACGAAATATAATTCCCATTATTTCCTATGGGATTTATATTTCGGCGGACGGGATATCTGTCACCTTGTGATGGAGTAACCCGCCCACCAAGTTCTACATCAGGTCGTAAGTCTTCGAGTCCTGTAATGGCTCCCTAAAACATTTTTCTTCATGTTGCAGGCAGCCAAACAGACAGCTCGGTCCTGCAGGAGCGTGTCTTCCGTGGGAGCGAATTGGCCCAAGGAAAAATGCCCCCTGGGCCACTCAGAACACTCTATATTTTTTAAACTGGGTTTGAGGGGCTCTTGCGAGAATCAGATTTACACCAAATCACAAAAAGTACGCTTTCTGGATGAACATCTAGCTTCCCAACAAATTTGGTGTGATTCAGCAGTTTTTGCAATATCGTTTTCTGTAAAAAAAAAAAAAGTCTATGTAAAATGCTTCAGGATTTTGTGTTTTGGGACCTCCCTTTTTCTAAGCACCCACATCACAGATCACCCTGAAACTTTCCATGCACAAACTAGGCAAAGAGGAGAAACGTTTTGGAAAGTTTCATGAAGATTGGTCAAACGGCACCAAAGTTATTTGCAAAACGAAAAAGCCTAACTATAACTAGTGGCGACCGGCACAAAAACATTGGGGCATATTAGCAAGAAGAGGCGATAATCATCGCTAACCCTGCTTAGCGTGATTTTTTTTATCTCCGGCTATCGCTGGAATATATCACCACGCTAACGCTGCATTAGCAACGATTAGCGCTATGGCGATGAATATTCCAGCGATAGCGGGAAATAGGCCAACATCGCTGAAAAACCAGCGATGTTGCATGGAGAAGGAGAACACCTTGCTGATACGACCCTGTGGTCGTATCAGCATAATCCACCCCCATGTTAGGTATGGCTAACACCTGCTAATTGCAGGTGTTAAATAAATAGCGATGACCCGGTTAGCGCGACTTTTCACGTCGCTAACTGGGGCCATAGCCACCTTGCTAATAGGCGATAGGCCTGTTAGCGAGTGTTTCCCAGGTTTGTTCGTCGGGAACGCCCACTTTGCATGTCATTAGCGATAAATATCGCTGACATGCAAAGCGATAAAACGGGCGCTAATGCCCGCAAACTGTCGCTAACTGCTGTTAGAGACAGTTTGCTGATAGGGCGATATAAATATCGCCGCTTTAGCGGCAAAAAGTGCTGCTAAAGCGGCGATAGTGCCCTTGCTAATATGCCCCATTATATCTATATATATATATATATATATATATATCCTGCAAACTCGTCTCCAATTTCCAATCATAGAAAAGACGAAGCGAACCCAAGAATGCAGTGCTCTTTTCTTTATTGTACGCCCAGCACTGCCGCCATTACGCGTTTCGATCCTCGTGGGACCTTGATCACATGACACGTTACCAGGTACACTCTCCACATTTTAAAGTGACAGTGCTCGATTAAAAAAATAGCTCTTCATCATAGACATGGAAAAAACATTTTAGGTGTCGCAAATTGTTTTTAACATAGCTGCTCTTTTTTTAGCTAACAATGTGCAAAAAATGATACAAAGTAATAAAGATATAAATATCGAACCCATATTGGCACCCTCATTACAAGCGATGCCAATTTAAAAGAGATACTACAACCAATATAACACATAAATACATAATTATAAATATATGTACAGTTGTTAAAAAATGCATAAGCCCTAAAAAAGTTAAGATATTGACTTTTTTATCATCTAAATAGATGTGGCAGCACCTCAGTATCAAATATCTAATTGCACAATAGTAAACTGTAAACAATGTTACAGTACCCTAAGTAAACAGCACACAATAAAGCCCAAGTGGGCATAAATTCCTGTAAACCAAGTCTTAGAATAAAGTGCTAGTGCATAAAAAGTGTATCTTTAAAAATCCCTGTAAAACCCTGATGTGCAAAAACCTATGCAAACATTTAAAAAAGGAAAATTTAAAAACATCTCATAAGGTAGCAGCAGCATGGAAATATGGGTACATTCTATTTAACAGTTGAGGAATTGACATTTTACAGATGCGTATAAAAATCCTCACTGGAATTTAACCCATTCGGTGTTTTTGTATCCATTTCTAAAATATATTTTGTTTCCAGTTTTCTCAAAAGATCTTCACGATCACCACCTCTCCATAATGGTAGAATCGAGTCGACCACAAAGTAACGTAACTCACTTGATTTTTAGCATGCAATTCATCAAAGTGTCGGGCCACAGGATACGACGTATCCCCATTGTTGATAGCCCGTATGTGCTGGAGTATCCTCTTGTGGACCTGCAGCCTCGTGCTGCCCACATAGCGCAGGCCACAAGGACACTCCAGCACATACACCGCAAACTCAGTCTTGCAGGTAAGTTTTTATCGATCTTTATTGGCCTGCTCCTGAACGGTGTGGTGTACTCTGTCTTGCTGATTCCATGTTTGCATGCTTTACAAACTGCACATTTGATAAAGCCTTTACTGACCGTCAACCAAGTTGTATTCTGGGATACTTCAGGACTACTGGTAACTAATGAATCATGCATCGAGCGTGCTTTTCTGAATGTTAAATTTGGGGACCTTGTTAGTCTGTCCCCCAGAACAGTATCATTTCTTACTAATGCCCAGTTCTTGTTGACAATTTTTCTGATAATTTGATGTTGATTACTATACGTCAGAATGAGTCTTGGGGGCTGTACTGTCTCTGGTAATTTATCATTAAGTATTTTACAAGCCAATGCCCGTGATCTGCCCTGCTCATTTGCTTTGGCCATGGCTTTATCCACTACACTGGGGGTGTACCCTCGTGTGATAAATCTGGTACGGCATTCAGTCTGCGCTTTAATACAATCTTCATCAGAGCTACAGATTCTTCTAATACGCAGCATCTCCCCAAAGGGGATGCTGCGAATCAGATGTGCTGGATGATGACTCGCTGCATGTAGCAGCGAGTTACCTACCGTCGCCTTCCTGTGCAGTCTGGTATGCAGCTGTGTGTTTTTTATTAAAATTTCGACATCAAGAAAGCAAATTGCCTCACGACTTAACTGGCCAGTAAATTTCAAATTTAAATTGTTCTCATTGATTTGCTCAATAAATTGCTGGGCCCCAATCTCCGAGCCCTTCCAAATAATGAGCAAATCATCAATGTATCTGTACCATCTTATTATATGGTTATTCATGATATCCTCATAGGCTGGCTTGAGGACCTGTTCCTCCCACAGCCCCATATGCAAACAAGCATAACTGGGGGAGAAGCAGGCCCCCATAGCCACGCCCCTGACCTGCTGGTACACTTGTTTTTGGAACAAAAGAAATTGTTCTCCAGACACATAGATGTAATGGCCATTAACATTTTGTTATGTTCATAGAAGCAAATGGGTCGTGAATTTAGAAAGTATTCTACTGCCTTTAGTCCATCTCTATGATGAATGCTCGTATATAGTGACGATACATCCAACGATATGAGCAAAAATCATCATTCCAAACAACATCATTCAATTTACGTAACAGATCCCCTGTATCAAGTACAAAGGATGGCAATGACCTCACATGTTGCTGTAAAAGAAGTCGACATATTTACTGGCATTCTCCATAATACTGTTACATGCCGATATTATTGGCCTGCCCGGTGGTGCATGAACATCCTTATGTATTTTAGGTATAAAATACACCACCGGCATCACAGGATGATCATTTTTAAGGAAACGGAATTCATCCATTGACAGGAGACCTGTACTTTTCCATGCCAGTAGTTTGGAATAAAAACAGTTCCAAGAAGTTTTAACAGATGCCATGTCACTCCGTCTGTAGCAGTCTTTGTCGTTCAGTTGGTTCAAAGCCTCAGTCATATACATGTTGCGTGGCCAGAGAACGACGTTACTGCCCTTATCTGATTGTCTGATAATTACGTTGTTATCAAGCAGCAATTTTTTCATTAATTTGAAATAGGAGTCATCATGGACAGTATAACGTTTTTTAATTTCACCTTGTTTCTTGTAAAGGATTTTTAGTTCCTGTGTGACCTTGTCATGGAATACATCAATGTTGTCCCTCAACATTACCGGACAAAAAGTAGATTTCGGTTTAAATGGGGTCAAAGTACCAGTGTCTTGTCTGTTTATCATTTGACTACATGTGGCCACATCATTGTCACCCTCCCTTTGCAGTTCATGAAGATCGTGTAACAGCCCCACGTCACCCACTGTTAAAATCGGAGGGCTCATGATTGTATTAGTTATCACCATGGATTGCTTTCTTTTCATGGGACCTTGCATAAGATGAAATTTTTGTAATTTTAACTTTTGCACGAACTTGTATACATCTATGCGACTTTGCGCGTAGTTGAAATCACTTTTAGGGCTAAATGATAGACCAAGGGACAATATGGAAGTCTCGCTCTTAGTTAGGGCAATATCTGTAAGATTGATGACGGTTTGTACATCACAGTTCTGCATATCCATGCTCATTTCCGATTCCATTGCTTCTTTGTTTTTCTGTTCTTCTGCTTTTTGCCTGCGTTGTTTGCAGCATTGACGTCTTTCCCATCTTTTTCTGTTACATATATATATATATATATATATATATATATATATATATATATATATATATATATATATATATATATATATATATGCGAATGGTGCTCCTTCTGACTGCCAGGGACCCAAGGGAGGTGGCGCATACGCCGGCGGAGCGTGCCGTTGAATCAGATCCAAAAAAGATGTCCCACTACCATGCGCTCTCAGTAACCACAGACTCCATGACAATCCAAAGTCCACAAGGGAGTTTAATTTCACAACGCGTTTCAGCTTACTGCGAAGCCTTGTTCACGTGAAATCAGTGCACAAAACATCGTGACTAATAAAGTATTGAGGAACAAAACCTAGGAAAGGGACTCTGTGTCATGTAAAGCTCGAATAACATAACCCATAGCGGCGGACATGTTGGAAAAGTAAAATACATACAAATGATCAACAAAATGTTTGAGATGACTGCCCACCTGTTGAAAAACAGAAAATAGAAACAGAATATTCAAACATGCGGTTGCATACCAAACAGAGTCGTGGCTGCGTGTCGGTAAATATGACTAGTGCGAGGTATAATCAGATTCATGTATCTCTCCCGTGGAGTAAACAATGCAAGAAGATTCGCATGTGTATGTAGAATGTACTCCAAGATCGGCAAAAGAAATAAAGCGTATGCAAGTGCAACGTGAGCATGGCGACTAGTGCCAGAGGGCATGATTGGAATGTCAGGGCAAGTGCCCAAACCACTCGTGGAGGGAGAGAAAATATGCAATAAATAGAAAAAATCTGCCACCTGGAAACTGACTGTCAGGGCAAGTGCCCAAACTGACTCTGCGTGGGTGAAGAAGGCTCATTAGGTGCCTAACATCAGAAATATGGTCCGAAAAGAGTCCCTGCTGTTCATTCATACTGTACCCATCAGTCGATCGTGACCAGTGGTGATGAGGGGAAAAGGGTGGGTTGCCCGTGCAAAGTGAGTGCCGGTGTCTGGGCCCCTTCCTTTCCTCCTGTAGAGAAAGCAAAAGATAGAAAACAATAAGTATACGAAAATGTAAAACATGTGAAACATGATAAAACAATGCAGTATTTCCTTTTCTAGTGCACAGATGGACCTGGAAGAGACAGGATGAGCTTGAATCAGGAATGGCAGACAGGGACACAAGGCTTCGCAGTAAGCTGAAACGCGTTGTGAAATTAAACTCCCTTGTGGACTTTGGATTGTCATGGAGTCTGTGGTTACTGAGAGCGCATGGTAGTGGGACATCTTTTTTGGATATATATACATATATATATATATATATATATATATATACACTCACACCTATGAGCCATTAATGAGGTCTTCCTGTTAGAAATTCATCTCTTAAATATATACACTCTTCTTTTTTATTGTTTTCTGTTAATAAATTTTATTAATCTTTGTCACCTTTTAGAATGGGAACTGTTACATGGGTTGGCGTCATCGATTGCATGTAAAATCTTAATTGTATTTCAATGGATAAAGTTTACAAACATGGTTTATTGAATTTAATGATCTTCTATGTTCTCTCTCATAGAGACTACTAAGGGATGTTATTGCGAACGAATGGCACGAACCGATATAAAGTTACTTCACTGGAGCGAAACAATGTTCTAGGTAACAACCACTGCTCCTTAGTCAGTATAGTCTGCGGATATGTTGGCTGCATGAAGTTGGTACCTGAGAGTTTGAAGTAATGTTCTTATGACATGAAGCTCCTACAGGCCATTGATTACCAGAATGCATACGTCGTACAGCAATATGACATAACATCATTAGTGTATCGAATATTTGGGTACTATACCATTATTTTTTCTGTTGTCTTGAGGCATGTGCCATTACTTAACTATGGACCTTGTCTAATGTATGATTTTTCTACATCTGAACATGCAATTATTATTTATAATTAATGAGACGTAAGAATTACCCATGTTCTAATTGAATTTCATTTTTATCATGTACACCTATTTAAAAAAATGAAAAAAATGTTGCTTCGTTTGTGACGCTGTATGTGTTTCCCTTTAAAAAAGCACCATGATCACCTGTTAGGATCATATGACCAAGACCACGGCTGTGGTCGAAACGCGTCTGTTTGTCTGCCTGAATAAATCATTTTTTCAGCACTTACAATTGGCGTGGCTCATGGATCTTTGCTGCAACGTGGGGATTCTTCTTGTGTTATATATATATATATATATATATATATATACACACACACACACACACATATATACATATATATATATATATATATATATATATATATATATATATATATCCCATGAACTTAGCTCCTTCCGAACTGCTAACCCGTGGAAGGTGGCGCACACACCAGCGGAGCGTGCTGGTAAATCCAATATCACACGATAATCCAAGTAAGTGCGCTCTCAGGGTCATAAGACACACATCCAATGTTGATGCAAAACCAAGTTTATTCCACTACGCGTTTCGACTGCGTCCGCAGCCTTGCTCACGTGTACCAAGTGCACAATCAAAGAGGGGCAAAATAACATCGGGTTGGGAGTAAGCATAACAGAAAAAGGACAATGCAGGTAGCCTACTTTGGCGGCCATCTTGGAATGGTAATACACATAATTTCTCATGATAGCAAATAGGTACAATATGCAATGTATAGTCAATTAAACCATATAATGGTACTAAATAAAACATATTACTACTAGAGTACACCATAAATAAGACCAGTCTCAACAATATTATCAGAAGTCTGTAACAAGTGTAAACCATGACCTATCATGGACATGAGACATAAGGCATAAGTTAGCACAAATTGCCCATGATGCTCATTCACAGGGTGTCCTAACTGTGACGCGGGTAATTGCTTCATACACACGTTAATATTGCAAGTCCTTGTGTCACAAGTAAAAGCTTAGTGCTAGAAATCTGTATACGCATCGTGCTCTAAGATAACATGTTATAATGCATTGTCAACGGTGTACTGGTAGCCCTACACTTTAAGGTAAACGCTTGGTGCACGAGTGTATGTCCACACGATGTTATCTATGTAGAAAAATATATCACTTATAAAAAAGTTGGCTGTCAGTGGTAAACATTAGTATCAAGGTTTACAGACCCACTGCTCTGTGAATAGTCCTCAATTCTCCATCTTTTCCTAAGTTCCAATCCTCAGTTACAAATGACCCAAATAGTGAAATCTCAAAGTGAATTCGAAGAGAAGGTTAGGTGGCCCGTGTACGTGAGTGGGTTCCTTCCTTCCCTCCTGCAAAAGAAACAAACAGAAGTAAGAGTTAAAAATTGTAAAACCCAAAGAAAAACTTTTAAAATACTGTGGCACATGTGTGCCACCAAGAATCTAATAGAAAACAGTTTCTAATGCACAAATTATTTAGGAGGATAGGACGTATGTGTAGGCATCAGCTGATAAGCAACTAACATCATACGAACTTTGTTTCATTCGTACTAAGAGAAAATCAGGAAAAAGGACATAAAAGAAAGAAATTCTATTAAGGCCTATGGTATCTAAATATAAGGAACACGGAAAAAATGTCTCATATGACAATCATTCAGTCCTGAGATGAATGGCAAGCTCTTCATCCTGGTTGAGCCCCCATGGAATCCTTGTTTGAAAATCTACGATGTATCGGGACTCTCTCTGTCTGAGTCGCAGTACTCTATCACCCCCTCTGTGTCCCAACCTAACCTGTTCCAATATAAAATATTGCATGAGGGAGGAATCAGAGTAAGGGTTTTCTTGAAAGTGTCGTGCCACAGGGTATTTGGGATCATTGTTGGTAATGGCCCTTTTGTGTTCTAAAATTCTCTTTTTAGCCATCAATGTGGTGCTTCCTATATAGTACAATTTGCAAGGGCACTCGATGACGTATACCACAAAAGTGGTACTGCAAGTAAGAAATTGTACGATTTCTTTGCTGTAGGTTTTGTGTGTAAACTCTTTACGGAAACTGCTGGTCAAACACGCCTTGCAATGACCGCACAGAAAAAACCCTTTCAAATTGTGTGTCCCTACATCTTGTTGTCTCGTGATGTCACTATGTACCAACATATCTCTCAGGCTCTTACCCCTTCTGTATGTTATGTTCGGTCTACCAGGGATTGTGTCACCTATGCTGTTGTCAGCTTTGAGGATGTTCCAATTCTGTGTAAGAATTCGTCTGATACTGTGGGTACTCAAGAGAGCAATCTCCAGAGCTGAAGGCGTCAATAGAACCCAGACACTCATTGAGAAGAAAGACAACGAGGGTGTAGGGGGAGATGACAGTACCAGAGTCATTATGACATACAATTCAGATGCAGACAGTATCAGACATAGACTCGTGCACCAAGCGTTTACCTTAAAGTGTAGGGCTACCAGTACACCGTTGACAATGCATTATAACATGTTATCTTAGAGCACGATGCGTATACAGATTTCTAGCACTAAGCTTTTACTTGTGACACAAGGACTTGCAATATTAACGTGTGTATGAAGCAATTACCCGCGTCAGAGTTAGGACACCCTGTGAATGAGCATCATGGGCAATTTGTGCTAACTTATGCCTTATGTCTCATGTCCATGATAGGTCATGGTTTACACTTGTTACAGACTTCTGATAATATTGTTGAGACTGGTCTTATTTATGGTGTACTCTAGTAGTAATATGTTTTATTTAGTACCATTATATGGTTTAATTGACTATACATTGCATATTGTACCTATTTGCTATCATGAGAAATTATGTGTATTACCATTCCAAGATGGCCGCCAAAGTAGGCTACCTGCATTGTCCTTTTTCTGTTATGCTTACTCCCAACCCGATGTTATTTTACCCCTCTTTTATTGTGCACTTGGTACACGTGAGCAAGGCTGCGGACGCAGTCGAAACGCGTAGTGGAATAAACTTGGTTTTGCATCAACATTGGATGTGTGTCTTATGACCCTGAGAGCGCACTTACTTGGATTATCGTGTTATATATATATATATATATATATATATATATATATATATATATATATATATATATATATATATTGTTGTCCATTGTGCTTTTGCGCATGGGAGGTCACTCGACAGCCCCTAGTGACATGATGCTCCCCCGTATAAGTTCTGAACTGTTGGAATACTGCAAGTACAGCGCCATATGCTAATTAGGTCCGCTGAGTGAATCGCTACCTACCAAGGTTTATAATGACTTTTTAATGCAAGCCATGATTTTTGACCTTACTAAAGGATATAAATGCGGTGTTCTTTTGCATCTCGGACTCAATGTCCCACAAGGCAATTACTACACGCCCACTGGGGGTGTGTCATACTTGATGAATAAAGTGAGTAAGTGAACACAGATGCAATTTTCAATGCGTGCCTTGCTGCCCAAGAAGAAGGAGCTGGTGCCCTGAAATGCATCGGCAAGAATAATTAAATGCGAGGCATACGGGGGAGCAGCATGTCACTAGGGGCTGTCGAGTGACCTCCCATGCGCAAAAGCACATTGGACAACAATATATATATATACATGTATATATATATATACATACATATACATAGAAAATAGATCACCGCTCGTGCAGCAAAAATCCAGCACTCCGTGAGGTAAATTTGTACTCGCTTCTTTATTTTCAAAGTAACGGCAACATCTACGCGTTTCGACAGCTGCCTGCTGTCTTGTTCACGATGTGGAGCGCCCTTTCCCAAACATTTTTAAAACAATGTATCATGAACAGCAACATAGGACACAAAACCGGCACTAGCTATTCTTGTTGGTTCACTACATTCTGTGGGCGCCATCTTTTCACATGTTTTTTTGCATCAATCTCGCGTTTTATGCGAAATTTTGTCTTTTTCCATTGCAAGTGCATATTTCAAAAACAATTCATGATCTTTTTGCATTTTTACAGTGATTTGCTGGGCAAACCTACTAGCATCACATTAGTGCCATTTTTTTTATATTTATATGCATACTTATATTTTTTAGACTGCCTCTCATGTTGATGGTTACCACATATCGAAGATCATTCTCCGAATAGTGCTCATACTAAGCATTTCAAACAGTACTGAAATACATCATGTGCAAAGTTGTTTATATATATATATCAAAACAATACCCTTTCAGGCATAGAGTGATGCATAAATTATGCAAAAAAGAACTCTGGGTAGTTCTCAAGTTTGGGTGGAAAGCAGCTCCTGTATAGAGCACCCCCAACACCAACGACACTAAATTTGCTCACCTCAAATGTCTGCTTTTCTATCAAAGTCTTTAAGCATAGGATTAGCACAGTGCCATCCACGCTGAGATAGAAAGGGACAAAGTCTTTTGCCATTTCTACAGCAATATGTTTAAGCATAGGGCTAGCACAGTGCTATCCGTGCCGAGGTGTACCAACCAAGCCAACCTGAAGTGAATAAAGCAACCCCTGACACGTGTTTTGCTCTCATTAGAGCTCTTCAGAGTGAGGCATAAATTATGCAAAAAAGAAGCAGAGAACTCTGGGTAGTTTTCAAGTTTAGGTGGAAAGCAGCTCCTGTATAGATATATACTAGGCAAAGGAATATATATCAGGCAAAGGAATCCTGCAGGAGCCAGGTCACATCCACCGAAGCGGGCTGGTGCGAGATGACTGGTGCAGGTCCTGTTACCTATTATTAAGAAACCCAGCTCCACAGATAGGGACACAGAGATACTTGCACTCCACAGTCCATTAAATTTCCAGTAGTTTTAATCGACAATGCATTTCAACCTCACAGGGGCTTCGTCACAGCCTTGTACAAACTTAGTGTGCCCAATCACCTTTTCTGAAAATCCTATTTTTCATAAACTCTCCCCACCCTTTTTCCTTTGTCCCCCACCCTTTTCCCATCCCTCCTTTGTATGAGTTATTCAGTCTGGATCTCATGAGAGTCCTCTAATTGCACAGTATTCAATTTGTGGATTGGCTGGTGGTCATGGGCCTAGTTTTGTTTTTTGTCCTCCCACTTTCATATGATGTTTGAGTTGATTAGAATTAAGGCCACTAACAGAGCCTTTTGTTTTCCCAGGGACAGCATGTTTTGTGATGTTTGGTTATTATAGAAGTTTTACTTTCTTTGATTTTCTTAGTTTGTCTTGTTTTTACATTCGTTTGAAATAAGCGGTCTCTATGTGTGTTGCTAACATTTATTCCTTTGCCTGCGGTAGATATGAAGCTAGAAACATGCAGCAGAGTTGGGATTTGCAAGACACTTGGCCCAATACTGTGGTCATTATGTTAATTTGCAGGCCATTTGGCCCAACATGTTGTTCACTATGATTTTTTAAATACAACAGTCACCTATAACCACAATCACATTGTTTATAAGTGTTTGCGCACAATTTATTTTGTCTATATGTTATTTCGTGTATTCTAATCTTTTGTAAAATCAAGCAATAGTAAGATTGTACATGCTGATATCTGTGCCTTGAGCACCTGGGCCTGAAAATCTTGCTAACACATCTATGTTGTTGTAACATATCACTGTAGTATCTTATAGTGACTACCATATATACTATATTTGTTTTTGCAGTTCTATCGCTATACCCAATTGATATAAATTTTAAAAAGCACGATTTGTGGCCGAGGCACATCAGACACGATCACGGACAAAGTGGATTGCTAATGCACATGTGCACTACATCAGCATGATCCGAATTGGAAAATTAAGGAACCCCACTTTGGGGAATACCCATGGATCTGTAAACAATTAGGGCCAGATGTATCAAGAATTGCATTTACGATTCTTAAATAGCAATTTTACCGATTCGCTAATTAAGAATCGCAAAATGCAATGTATGTAGGATTTGCAAAACAAATTGCGATTCTTACATATTCCTTAATAGCGAATCGCAAATTGCGATTCGCTATTAAGGAATACCTTCCCATTCATTTCTATGGGCCTAGAGGCCCATAGGAATGAATAGGATTGCATTTGCAATTTGTGAGTACCAAATAGGTACTCGCAAATTGCGCATGCAATTTCAAGGGTGCAAGGGGGCCAAAAGGCCACCCTGATGCACCCCCAAAAAAGGTAAGTATGCACATGTGGCGCACATACATCCCCTAAGGGCATGTGTGTGCGCCACATGGTACTTAGAAAAATGCAAAAATGTGCATTTATCTAGGAATTTGCAAATTACCACCAACTTGAAGTTGGTGGTAATTTGCGATTCCTTAAAGCCAGGTCGCAATTTTTTCTTGCTTCCTGCATTGCATTTAAGGAATTGCAAATTGCGATTCCCTAAATGCATTCGCAAAATAGGTAATCGCAAAAATTGCAATTCCCTATTTTGCAAATTGGCCCGTTTGCGAACGGTAAAACGCTTGATACATCTGGCCCTTGGTGTTTATGATTTGGAAATAAGAAATGGCCCATTTCTGTCACAATCAATGAGCCACTGACACACATTTACCTCCCATCCCCCGGCAATATGTACAACATACTCACAGTGATACAGTGACCCTGTTTTATTGTATTCGTAATTTGTTTTTGACATATCGACATTTATGTTGGTAATCATAAATCCAAGAATGTCAATGTTTGAACACACTAAGACCGCATACGATTTGAATGTTTTCTATGTCTAATCATTTCTTTTATAAGGTGATTGGACACACTAAGTTTGTACGCGGCCGTGACAAAGACCCTGTGAGGTTGAAACATATTGCCGATTATACCTACTGGAAATGTAATAGACTGTGGAGTGCGAGTATCTCTGTGTCCCTATATCTGATATATAGATATATAACTATAATTCATGCCCTCGCCATGCCTGCTAATTACCCCACATATTACATCACTAATGACATGTTCTATGACATCATTGATAATATCACTGCAACATTTGCAGTGAAATTATTGATGAGAAAACCGTGCATGGCAGGGGCACGAGTTATAGTTATCTTAGGGCACGAGTTATAGTTACTTGAGAAAACTTGGGAATTTCAGTGGTTTTGTATGTTTAAAATGTTTTTTTAACTGATATCACCACTTAACCCAAACTTACAAATCCTCCAGTCGTTACTAGAGTTCACTCTTGAGTCAGATGCAAAAGCATTGATAGTCTTACTTGAAGCTGCAGTTCCACTAGTCATCACTAGGCGTTCCTTTCTAGTCAAATGCAAAAGCCTTGAAATTCTTACATGAAGCTGGAGTTTCACTACTTACTAGAAGTCCCTCTTAAGTCAGAAGCAACTTCTTAACTAGTTTGTCATAAAGCTGCAACAACTCAAGTTGTTACTAGATGTCCCTCCTGAGTAAGATACAACTGCTTCAAACGTCCTTAACAGAGTTGAGGGGGTGTGGCTTCAGCATCAAAATGTACATATCCACTTTTGCTACGCTAATTACTTGTGCTTTATTTCAATAGGATAAGTAAATATGCCAATGCTGGTATATGCAGATTAATCAATATCACATCTTTCAACAAATGTTTAATTACTATGAAGTGAAGACAACCTATTACTGAATTGTTGGGAAACTATTTTTTATTGAACTGCACTATATTTATGTCCCAGTAAAATGGCCACTGCCTTATACTATGGCCTGTTGTAGGAAGAGGCAGGAATGACCAAAAAGCAAGCCAACAGATAAAGATATTTGATACATATATATATATATATATATATATATATATATATATGTATATTTGTATATGATCTACTGGCGGTCACCAGTAGGTAGTTATAGTTAGGACTTAGTTTCCATAGGAAAAGCATTTTTTGCTTTGGTAATAACTTTGGCGCCATTTGATTTAGCTTCAAGAACTTTTCAAAACTAGTTTGCCACTCACTTTAGCTGCTTTTTGGGAAGGTTTGGGGTGATTCGTCAAGCAGGGGCTGACAAAAAGAGGGGGTTCCAAAACACGTTTTCCCCATGGAGTGTCCTATAGGGATTTTGAACACAACTACAGCTTGAACTGCCAAACGGAACAACACCAAATTTGACAGATCTTGGTCCAGAAAGAGTGCTTTTTATAATTTGGTGTAAACCCGTTCAATAGTTTTAGAGCTATTAAAGAAAAAAGATTTATATATATCTAGGAATGCGGAGGGTGCGCGGATCCAACAGATCTCATGGTGAGATCTTATTGGGTGCCACCACTTTAACCAGGAAGTGGTCACAGGCATTTTGGGACTCGGAACTCGGCCCGAGTCCCAAGAAATACGAACTAAAAAACACAAGGGGGCTGGATAAGTATACCCTGACACCATAGGCCTGGTGGTGGGGTCTCACAGGGACCCCGCCTGGAGACAAAAATATTGTTTTTTTTCAATTTTACCACAAATTCATGGAGGATCCACAGCAAAATTGAAAGAAAAAAAAACAAGCGTGGTCCTGGGGGAATTCATTTTATTATTATGGGGGAGGGAGCGCACAAGGCCCCCTACCTCCTGGCCAATTTCTGCCATAGGGACCCCATTCCCCAGGGCCCGGCCATACTAGTAATGGCCGGGCCCGGGCAGATGGGGGTCCCCGGGGTCAAAACTGGCCTGGGGAGGGGGGCTGCGTGCTTCCCTCCCCATAAATATAATGTTGGGTCCCTAGCGATGGAGTCTCAGGGGCCAAAAGCGACCCAGGGAGGTGTGCCCCTTGCCCCCCTCCCTCCAAAAAAATACATTGGGCCCCGGGGAATGGGGTACCTGGGGCCAAAAGCAGCCCGGGATTGACTACCTTTGAGAGATTGGCCAGGCATGGGGTTGACTGCATGTGAGTCGTTGGTTGCAGGGCTTGGCTGCAGGCTAGGCCCTGCGGCCAACCCCCTGGATTGACATTCTTACATGAAGCTTCAGCTAGTCATTACTAGGTGTCCCTTTCAAGTCAAATGGAAAAGCATTGAAATTCATCCCTTGAAGCTGCAGTACCAATAATGTTACTAGGTGTCCCTCACAAATCAAATGCAAAAACATTGACATTCTTACACAAAGTTGCTGCTCCACTAGTTGCTACTAGGTGTGTCCCTCACAGGTCAAATGCAAAAGCATTGAAATTCTTTCATTAAGCTGCTGTTCCACTAGTCGTTGCTAGGTGTCCTTCAAAAGACAAATGCAAAAGCATTGGAATTCTTACCTGAAACTGAAGTTCTGCTAGTCATTACTGTCTGCCCCTCAGATCAAATGCAAATGCATTGATATTCTTTTGTGAAGGTGCAGTTCCACAAGTCGTTACTAGCTGTCCCTCATAAGTTAAATACAAAAGCATTGAAATTCATCAATCCACAGTTCCACTAGTCATCACTAGGTGTCCCTCAAAAGTCGAATGCAAAAGTATTGAAATTCTTTCATAAAGTTAAAGTTCCACATGTTGCTACTAGGTATCCCTTTCTAGTCACACGCAAAAGCCTTGAAATTCTTATATGAAGTGTTACTAGGTGTCTCTATTGTGCCAGATGCAAATTCATTGAAATTCTTATATGAAACTGCAGTTCCACTAGTCTTTAGTGTAAACGTAGGGAAATATAGAGGTCTATCTCAAGTAAGAAGCAACTGCATTAAATGGTCTGAACTAAGCTGAAGGGGTGTGGCTTTAGCATACAAAATGGAATACACACTATTGCTATTTTAATCATTTGTGCTTGTTGTCCATGGGATTAAATATTTGTCAAGGCTGGTTCATAATAATGAGTCAAAGTTACAGATTTCATTACATTTCTTGATTTTCTTTAAAGTTTGTGATCACACCCTACTATTTATAGGAAATGTAATTCACTGATAAGTACAATGAAAAAGCTTATTTTCACTGTTTATGTTTCGGTAGATGTAAGCATTTTCTTTGATTTGAGAGGAGTGTTTTCTGCATACTGACAGTGCTCTATAACACAACACTCCAATAGGGGAGATGCAGTTCCACAAGTGGTTATTAGAGGGCTTTCTCAAGTCAGATACAAGTGGTTGAAATGTCAATCACAATCCTGTTGGGTTGTGGCTTCAACCTGATAATCTGCATCTACACTCTGATGACTTGTGCTTGTTATGAATGAATGAATGAAACGTCATTTGTAGAGCGCACGCCTACTCCAGGGAGTGTCCCGGCACTAAATAACAGTTTCTCTGCAAAATAGACCACTGGAAGATGTTAACCTCATTTGCTAAACAACCAGGTTTTTAATTTATTTCTGAAAATTGGGAGTTTTGGGGTGACCCGGAGTACCAGTGGGAGTTGATTCCAGGCCTTAGCCCCGAGATACAAGAAAGATCAGCCACCGATTCTAGACCGGTAGACCTTAGAGACGGTGGCCAGATGGCCATATGTCGATCATAGTGTCCTGGATGGCCTATATATAGGCCATCCTAAGATATACTGCTCCCTTCCCTTGAGGAGCTTTATGCGCCAGGATCAATATTTTATATTGAATCCTCTTTTTCACAGGAAGCCAGTGAAGTGCACACAAACGTGGGGACAGGCGGGTCCTGGGGGCCCGATTGAGAATGAATCTGGCTGCAGCATTTTGAACAACTTGCAGCATGTTCAAGAGATATTCTGGCAGCCCCAGATACAGGACATTTCCATAATCTAATCTAGAAGTGATCAACGCCTGAGCCACTGTTTTCCTGGATTCAACCAAGAGCAAGAATTTTTACAGAGTGCATAGTAACTCAAAGCAGGTACCCACCAGGGTTTGAATTTGGGGTTGTAGCGACAGAGCACTGTCAATCCTGAACTTCAAATTTTTTACTGTGCTCTGAAGGGTGGCTGGGGGAGGGACATCTTGGGGCCACCATGATCTCCAGATTTCTGACGATGTACGAAAGAAAACTATCTGTGATTTGTCTGGGTTACATTTTAGTTGGTTGGTTGCCAACCAGTTGAACACTTTAGATAGGCAGGTTTTAATGATTTCTCCCTCAAATTCCGCCCCTTTATCGCAGGAGAAGAGAAGCTGCGTATCGTCAGCATACGATATCACTTGGCAGCAAATGGTTCAGCCAGAACGGTTAGGGGGGCCATGTAGGCATTAAAAAGCATTGGTCTCAGTGCTGAGCCCTGGGGAACACCCACCTTTGAGTTCTGTATAGGGGAGGCATACAGGGGGGATTCTTGGCTTCTATTGTCTAGGAAGGAGGTCAGCCACTTTAATGCCAAACCTCAAATTCCGATGTTGTGGATGCGGTCCAATGGTCTGTCATGAGGGACAGTTTTCAATAGGATAAAACTGGTTTATAGTGAGGAATAAACATTGTAATTTTCAATAAATATCTTGAGAGTTACGAAAATAGTTGATGTAACCCTACTGTACATAGGGACTATCAGTCATTGAGAAGTGCAAGCGTCAATGATTTTCTATATTTGGGGCTATTTTTTTTCTGGGTGTATGAGTATATGTGCAAGGGTAAAACGCTGTTACTCAGATTGGGCTATTTTCTGCACAAATGGGTGATATTTTTCTAATTTGTGCAGAAAATAACTCTCCTGGCGGGGTGCACAAATTTGGGCTTTACTATGCACTGAGTGTACAAAAATTCAGAATCGGTGGCCCCACCAATCAAATTGTTGTACAGCTCCCTAACTCAGCAAAGCAGGTCCATCAATTATTCATAGACCAAAAGCAGTACCTATGATGGCCCTGCTAAATGCTGCTGGCCTGCCCTCAAGAGTGTCTGGTCAACAAACAACGAGCAAGGCATTACGGTCACCAAACACATCCTAGTGCCGCCCTTTAACGTGTCAATCACTATGAACTAGCTTAATGATTGCTTCTCCTTACAATCGCTCATTCAAGTTGGGTAATGTCCTTCATCCTTGGAAGTCGTGAGAGACGGCAGCTCCTCAGTAGTTGGAGATCTGCTGTAGGTTGGCGGGAGGTAATGTCTGTGTTCTGGAGGGTTTTCTTGCTTGCTTTGCCCCAGGAGGCACCCGTGTTGCAGGTGGCATGCATGCTAGCAGCCATCAATGTGTCCTTGGAATTAGTAAGAGGTGGTTTCAGAGTTCATGATGGCCCGTGTTATTGGATGTGATGTCACGTGCCCTAGTATTTTATTGGATTTAGCTCCTGCGATGGGAATCCAGTACAATTTAGTAGTTAATGTAAGGAAAATAACTTATGATTTGACATGGTGCTTCTCGAACCTGGACAGTTCTTTTAAAGTAAGAAGGGTTAAAAAAAAATTTAAAAAACAAAAATCCTGACACCGTTACTGTGTGCATACTCTTGAGTCCTGCTACCGGCTGTGCACGATCAAGCTCTTTTTTTTAAATAGACAAGCACAAAAATGCCTAAACACCAAAAACTGTGTTGAGAACTGACAATGTGCCAGAAACATTAGCACTTATTTCACATTTTTTGTTAGGGGCTATTGACATAAAGCATAATGAAGGGGGTGTTCAAAGAGACTTTGCTACTGGTCAGAACATGTGTGAGCAGTTTAATAACAATTATACGTAAGGATGTGTTAGTATAGTCCCCTAAAAAGAAAGAGTATACGTGGAGTCTGTTGTGAATTTAATGGGTAAAGGGTACGCCAAGGGCTCTAAATGGATTGAAAAAACTGGGGGGTCCCTCAAAGGGGTGCAGCCTATGTAATAAAGGGTATGGCTTAACCATGTATGATAAAAAAAAGTCTCTGCTGCCTGACTGGTATTTTGCTGCCTCTTTCTGTTATTGAATCCAAAAATATATTAGAACTGGCATGTACTTAAAACAAGCCCAGACTATTGGCTTTATCAATAGTTCTTAGCTGCAGAAGATGAATGAGTAACAACAATGACTTTGTGGTAAATAATAGTGAAAATGCTTCAGTTCTATAAATGCGATACTGTGAAATAACTATATTACCCTATTAGAAACGTTAAATAAAACTATGTGTAAAATACTTACTTTTATTAATTGTGGGCTTAAATAAATGTCTAGAAGCTGGTAATACTTGGCAGCTGCTGGCCATGCAGCAGCATTAATCACTGCAGAACTGTTTAATGTAGAGCCTAAGCTTGTGCTCTGCCCTTCACACCTCGTGCTGCGGGTCCCCACAGATCACTAGCAGGTGATAGTATCATCTGATTAGTTCCTCCGTTGCACCTGCATAATGAAGGACTCTCTACAGGGTTACATCAAAGTGTGGCGATGGCTGGTAGTGCCCCCGAGTGAAGATTTATTTTCACGCCTAGGGTGAGGGTAAAAATGAAGAGCCCAATAGGGACCCGTCTCAGCACCTGTCTTTTAGAACTGCTGGTGCTTAGCACCGGCAGGATCCGGCTCACTTTAAGCCCTGGGTACTCTGATAAAGACACTATCTTCCTCTACCAGTACTTTAAGAGGGCCCAGCAAATCCGGGATAGCTTGAGACGCCCTGGCCAGACGAGTTTTCTATTTCTGGCCTCAGTCTTCTGGATTGTGATTAAAATAAAACTGCACTCCAAACCATGAACTGAAATAGACCAGAGGAGGGGTGCAGAGGCAGTGATTGCTTCAGGATATAGCTTTTTATTTGAGATGGCTCTTTTAAGCTCCCGCTTTTCTGAAGTGCTTTGCCATCAATGACATAATGTATTTGTAGTGACAGAAGGTCATAGTAGGGACTGGTCATCAAACAGAGTGTTTTTAATAGATTTTAAGCATGATTGCAGAAGGATAAGTTACTTACCTGTAATCCTAGTTCTCTTCCAGGGGTATACTCATCAAAGTCATAAGCACTGAATAGTCCCGCCCATGTGCGGGGACCCCGGAGCATTAACAAAGATATATGCATATAAAAGTATATATATTAATGCATGTTTAACCAAATCTGAGGACTAGTCCTGTGTAACATTCATCTATATATATATAATATGCATATATAATATACAAACATGTATATAAATATGCAGCCTAAAGCACCCAATGAGGCTCAATTATGCCAATATTGCATTTTATTTTTCATTTAAAATAAATCATATATAACCACATTTCCATGACATAGAGAAATGTACTCTTAACTTGTGTGAACACAGCCTTTATTTTCAAGGAAAAAGGAAAGGTGATATCAGGCAGATTAGCCCATCAGGCTGCATATAGAACACTCATTAAAAACTGGCGCCGTGCCTTTATGCCCTCCAGGACCTCCAGGCTCCCATCATGCCCCACAGGTGACAGTTAGGTCAGGTCTTTTTAACGGCTTAATACAGTGCATAGAGATCATGAGGAAAATTGAGTGCTGCTATAACCATGGTATTCATCCGGGGAGAAGGGAGGGTTGCTTATGACTTTGATGAGTATACCCCTGGAACAGAACTAGGATTACAGGTAAGTAACTTATCCTTCTCTTTCAGGGGATACTCATCAATAGTCATAAGCACTGAATAGAGTAGCAAGCCCATCCCCATAATCCTGGGGACGAAAACCAGTATAGCAGAAATACTCTGAACAACATTTTAACCAAACAAATTTTTCAAAGAAGCTTGCCCAAACCGGGCGTCTGCTTGGGTATCAGAATCTAGGCAGTAATGGCGAGCAAAGGTATGAACTGAGCGCCTTGTAGCCACTTTGCATATCTCTTGAATGGGTACATTCCTGAGAAGAGCCATAGTGGCGGCTTTACCTCTCGTGGAATGAGCCTTCGGCCTGCCAGGGAGCTGCATGTTAGCTAGCTGATAAGATAATGTGATACAAGTTCCTATCCATCTAGCTGTTTAGAAGAATGGATTAGAAGAAGGGAAACCAGTGTTCATTGGACCATAGTTCACAAAAAGACGGTCCGACTTTCTTATGTTCTTTGTTCTATCGAGATAGAATTTTAGAACCCTTTTTAGATCAAGTGAATGTAACGCCCTCTCAGGGGGAGTGGCAGGATTTGGAAAGAATTTGGGTAGAGTGATTGACTGGTTTATATGAAAATCCGAGATCACCTTAGGCAGAAAACTCGGGTGTGTTCTCATAACCACTATGTTAGCATGGAAAACGAGATAAGGCTCTGTAGAACATAGGGCCTGTATCTCGCTCACCCTGCGAGCAGAGGTAATTGCCACTAAAAAAGCGGCCTTCCAGGATAGATGCTGCAGAGAAGCCTTGTGAATGGGTTCAAAAGGGGGACCCATTAATTTAGAGAGGACTACATTAAGTTCCCAGGGAGGGGAAGATGATCAAATTGGTGGGTAGACCTTTCTTAGCCCTTCCAGAAAATCTTTAACAACTGGCATTTGAAAAAAAGAGGCCTGAGTAGGAGACTTTCTATAAGCTGTAATTGCTGCCAGATGTACTCTAATAGAAGAGAACATTAAACCTGCTTTAGACAAGTACAAAAGATATGATAGAATAACCTGTTCTTGTCCCAGGATAGGATTATGTCCATTAGCTGTACACCAGAGATAAAAAAGCTTCTATTTGAAAGTGTATGATTTCCTCATAGAAGGCCTTCTCGCTTCCTTTAAAATCTGCATACAGTCCTGCGAGAGGCCTAGGTGACCATATTGGAGGAATTCAGGAGCCATGCTGTCAATCTCAGTGATGGAAGGTTGGGGTGAAAAATCTTCCCTCCGAACTTGGTTAAGAGATCCGGATGGCATGGTAACCTCCTGTGCGGCTTCTTGGAAGGTGCTGAAGGTACGGGTACCACCACTGGCGAGGCCACTCTGGCGCGATCAGGATCATCTCTGTCCTGGATCTGTAGAGCTTGTTGATCACCAGTGGTATGAGAGGAACTGGTGGAAAGGCGTAGAGTAATTTCTCTGACCAGTCGATCAAAAGTGCATTCCGTCTGGAGCCTGGTTGAGGGTACCTGCATGCTAAGGCGCTGCATTTTGCATCTGCAAAAAGATCGATGTCTGGAGAACCCCATCTCTGAAAAATGTCTTGTGTTACCTTGTCTTTTAGCACCCAGTTGTGCGCTTCGACGAAGTTGCGGCTTAGGTTGTCCGCTTGCACATTGAGGGTGTCAGGGAGGTGAATTGCCGATATGGACATGTTACTCACCAGTAGCCATTTCCAAATCGCTTGAGCCTCCAGAGACAGGGGTCTGGATCTGGTCCCTCCCTGTTTGTTCAGGTAGTACATCGTTGTGGTATTGTCCGTCTGAACCAACAGGGAATGTGACTCTATGGAGAGAAAGAGCGCTTTGAGAGCCAGATGTACAGCTCTTAGTTCTAACATGTTGATGTGGTAGGTTTTCTCCTTTTCTGACTACATCCCCTGAATCTGAAGAGATCCCATGTGAGCACCCCAACCCTGAAGAGACGCATCTGTGATGAGTGTTTGTTTGGAGATTTCCTGGTGAAACGGAACTCCTTTCAGCAAATGAGAACGTTGCATCCACCATCTTATTGAGACTTCGACTGCGTGAGGAAGAGGTATGGTGTCCTCCCAGGGGTTGGAGACTTGAGACCATTGGTCCTCTAGTGCTTGTTGTAACCGTCTCATCTGTAGCCTAGCAATTGGAACAATGAATATGCAGGATGCCATCGAGCCCAGCAGAGAGGATACCTGTCTGGCCGTGGGATGAGGTGTGGGTAGGAGAGAACAACATTTGAGGAGTATTGATGATAGTCTCCCCTCCGAAGGACACGCGTTTGCAGCATCTAGGCTGGCGCCCAAGTAGTGTATCCTTTGAGTTGGATTGAGGATAGATTTCTTGAAGGTGAAGCACAGACCCAACTGATTTAAGAGGTAAATGCAGAATCTCAGATGTTCCTGCAGGAGGCTGGGAGAGGCACTCTTGAGCCGCCAGTCGTCTAGATGAGGATAGACAAAGATTTTTCGTTTTCGCAGGAAGGCCGCTACCACTGCCATGCATTTTGAAAAAGTGTGAGGAGCCGATTTGAGTCCGAAACGCAGGACTTTGAACTGGAAGTGGTCCGACTCTATCCCGAATCTTAGAAACTTTCGGTGCTTTCGAGAAATTGGGATGTGAAAATAAGCACCCTGAAGGTCTATGGAGCACATCCAGTCCCCTTGATGAATGTGTGGAATGATTTGGTGTAATGCCAAGATTCTGAATCTCTCCTTGAGAACAAATTTGTTTAAGAGTCTGAGATCGAGTACAGGCCTGAACTCCTTGTTTGGACCTTTCTTTGGAACCAAGAAGTAACGGGAATAAATCCCCTGCTGATGTTGTAGCCAGGGAACCTTTTCGATGACATGTTTTTGTAACAAGATGGAGACCTCTTCTCGAAGCAGCTTTAGCCGATGTACTGGAGTTTTCCGAGGAGGTATAGCCAGTGGTGGGGATTTGAATCTGACTGAGTACCCATTACGCACAATATTGAGTACCCAGTTGTCCTGCGTTATTTTGATCCACTCGTCCAAGTGAAACATTATACTTCCCCCCACCGGAGTGGGTAACAGAGCTGGGGTAAGCAAGCACTCACTGTTTGGGCTGTTGTTTTGCCGCAGGGGTTGTTTGTCTAGAGCTCCCTCTTCCTCTCCCGGGCCGTCGCTGATGATAATGCGTTCTTGCATGATGTTGTTGCGATGACCAATGAGGGGTTTGAACCCTCTGCAGGTAATTTTTCTGTAAACCTTCAGAGTACCATAACGAATGGTCATATCGATCCAACAGTGCGGAAGCGCTAGCAACGTTCATGTAAGAGGCAGAGGTGTTTCACATCCTCTTACCGATGGAGTCCATGGCTTTACTGTCTTTATCGGGGGGACTGCAGATGAGGAAGCCTCCATGTGCGCTTTCCTTGCTGCTGACACAATGACAAAATCTGGTGGAGGATCAGACCTCAGAAATAGTGGGTCCTGTTCTGGGGCTCTGTATTTCTTTATGATACGTGGGGGTGCTGCTCCAATTGAAGCTGGCATTAGAAAAGTATGGAGAGCTGGTTCTAGTAGCCCAGGAACCAGAGGAAGTGGAGGTCTAGTGGAAGACCTATGATGAAGTGTCTTGAATATGACAGATGTTGATGGGGTGGAGGAAGGCATCTCAATGTTGAGCTTCGCAGCCCCTCTACACAGTAATTCATTAAATGTAATGATGCCATCCACTGGTGATACTCTGATAGGCGGAGTAGACAAAGAAGTTGGAGAATAGTCAGCCTTCGAACATCTGGATTCAGAGGACCATGATGGAGACCTGCGTCTCTGCTCTTGAGGCGAATGGTGTCATGATCTAGACTTGGAGCGCCTAAGAGGCGACCGTGATCTATGTCTCCTTGAAGTTGGGGATCTTTGAGGTGCTGGCATGGAAGGGCGCACTTGTCTATCTGAAGTACGAGAAGGTGAATATATTTGCAAATAGTCGGACCCAGGACTAACTCTTTGCATCTTCCATTCCTTTATGCTCTTCAACCATCTCGGGGAAAGGTTGATCGGAGCAGAGCGCTGTTCTTGAGCCGGGGAGCCCTCCAGTGTGATTTGCCCAATCCTTAGACCCGGGAGGATGAAGCACTCCTTGATGTTACTCCCTTAGACATTTGGTCTTGAGTTTCAATTTCCTGAATTTCCCTCGACGTTGAAGTATCCCTCGACGTCGGTACTGGTGACCGATTCATTCTCTGTCTCGTAGCAGGTGGAGACATACGGGAGGATCGAGGTCTCAACGTCGACCTCCTCGACGGCGATCTTCTTGATGGCGAAGGCAACCTTCTCGCCGGCGACCTTCTCGCTGGTGCCGTTCTCTACGTCGACTTTCTCGACAGCGACATTCTCAACAGCGATGATCGAGCTCTCCCTGCCATCGGTGATGAAGTCGCAGATCATCTGCGAACAATGCCTACCGCCGTCGGAGTCTTCGGCGTCGTATCTGATGTCAGTGTAGTCTTTGATCTCTGAAGTGCCCTCGACGTTGGTGGTATCCTCGACGTCGGCACTGGAGACTTCGATGGCGTCCGCCCATGTCGGTGATGAGTCTTTGACGTCAAGCGTCTGCACTCCGCCGTCGTAGGGGAAACGGACTTGGACCGTCTACGAGGGGAGGTCAACGTCGGCCGATGAGAAGCTGATGCATGTCTATATTTAGACTTACTTGCTACGCCTAGCATCGTCCGTTTTGACGGCGATAGGTTCTTCGACGTCAACTGCGACAAAGGCGACTTAGAAGCTGAAGGAGAGCAGAGGGGTATTTTCGACGTCCATCTTTTTCTCGACTGCAAATATGACTGATGTCTTCTTTTTCCCCCCTTTTTCTTGTAATCTGACCTTACTTGAGAGGAGGGCTCTCTAGAGGGATGTCCTTCCAGGCCACTTATAGACTCCTTTCCTCTTTCTTGCATGGCATGCAGCTTGATCTTCTCCCTTAAGTTAAGAGTTCTTCTAGAAAACTTCTGGCAGTAGTAGCACTTGTCAGGCCTGTGTGAGGATGGTAAGCACACAATACAGACCGAGTGTGGGTCAAATTTAGCCATTTTCTTCCCACAGGAAGGGCACTTATTAAATAAGGCTGGCATTTCTGACTGAAAAAAATTTGGAAAGCCAGAAAAAATGATGGAATAGTACTATAAGTACTAAAAAATGTTGAGTGAAGACAAAAAATTCTACTTGAAAAAACCAATTAGTGAGAGAAATCCACTAACTGACGAGCTCAATGCTCCAGGATCCTCACAGAAGGAGCCAGAAAAAAGAACTGACCTAACTGTCACCTGTGGGGCATGATGGGAGCCTGGAGGTCCTGGAGGTCTTAAAGACACGGCGCCAGTTTTTAATGAGTATTCTATAAACAGCCTTATGGGCTAATCTGCCTGCTATCACCTTGCCTTTTTCCTTGAAAATAAAGGCTGTGTTCACACAAGTTAAGAGTGCATTTCTCTATGTCATGGAAATGTGGTTATATATGATTTATTTTAAATGAAAAATATAATGCAATATTGGCATAATTGAGCCTCATTGGGGGCTTTAGACTGCATATTTATATACATGTCTGTATATTATATATGCATAATATATATATATTTATGTATGTTTACACAGGACTAGTCCTCAGATTTGGTTAAACATGCATTAATATATATATATTTTTATATGCATATATTTTTGTTAATGCTCCGAGGTCCCCGCACGTGGGTGGGACTATTCAGTGCTTATGACTATTGATGAGTATCCCCTGGAAAAGAAGCTCATTGCTGCTCAGTGTTCCTCCTCCTACTAAATGTATAATAAATACACTTTAGAATTAACTTTAAAAGGTTCTCTGAAGGCTATTTTTGTATAATTTGAGAGTTTCATCTTTGGGCTGATTTTTGGGCTGATACTGCTCTGCGTTGGGTTGAATTTGGGCTTGTACTTGGACAGCTTTGGGCTTGGGATGGGTCTCAAAATCTGGCAACACTGGTCAAAAGACTAATGGGGAAAGAGTGTTGATTGGAAGCGCCTATAAATGTATGTATTTGTGTATGATATTTTTGAGTAACTTGAGGCTAGCAAGACAGTTAGGGCAGATCTAAAAATACAACCATGCTAACAATGCTTAGCGAGGGGGACAGTGTAAGAGCTGATGCCACGGAAACACTCAAGTTACCTGCTCCTGGACTTGTGAGAACTTTATTTTTATTTATTTTTTACAGAGTTTTATATAGCGCGAACTTGACCCGAATCGGGTATCAGAGCGCTTTACATAGCACCAATTGCATTACAAGAGGACACATTCATTTTTGTTAGGCACGGGGAGATTAAGTGATTTGCCCAGAATCACAGGATGTTCAGCGTCATTGCCGAGACTCGAACCCAGTTCCCCAGATTCGAGGTCGACCGCCCTAGCCGTTAGGCCAACTCCTACCCCAATTTAGTCCAATTTAGAACACTGAGTAGGACCACCTGCCAGGAGACCCCCGAAGAACACAAGTACACAAACTCAATGCAACACATATTCAGCGAGGTTAAGGGCGATTGAAAAACACTGACAGACAGACACCACATAGCAACAACAAATTCATGACATTACACCCATTCTTCGTTTCCGCCCCAATTTTGGTGTATGTCACAAGATCAGCTCTTGCCCTACAAACCTCACCTTTGAGAATGCCACCGCAATAACCCAGAGCTAAAAGATCAAAGTTAGTGAGAAAAGGAGCAGCACATAAAGGAGAGCAAAGCCATACCAACAACAACAAGGTAAAGGCAGTGCTTTAAATGGGCCGGTACTGTCCAGTACGGAGTACCGGCCCTTTTTAGGTCTCGCCTACGCAGCGCGCATGCGCTGCATAGGCAAAAAGACCTTTTGCTATCGCCATGGCTTTTCAGCCAAAAACGTGCACGCGTTCCATTGCCTTCAATGGCAACGCATGCACGTCTGGCGATTCACTTGCGGGAGCGAGCGCCACCATATGGTAGCAATTATCGCTCTCGCAAGGGGAATCGCGCAGCCCCCTCGTCCCCCTGCTGAGGCGTGCTTGTTGTAGTTGTATATAGAGCGAACTAGAACCAAAGCTATCAGAGCGCTTTAAATGAGTCCGGAGGACAAGAGATGTGCACGCGTACGGCTGGGCTCCCTTCCTGTCTGTGCGCACGCTTCACTGCGTGCACTAATGACAGGACATATGCGCTTTGGCTTTAATAAAATGCCGCTCCTATTTGCTTTCCTTCTTCCCCCTCGCTCCCTCCTTTTCTCCCTCCATTAGGCTCCTTGTCAAAGCTACTGAAAGCCAAACTTTGCTACTCGCGGCTGCTGTATGTTTAACACCGTCCGCTACCAAGAAACAAAACGCTGCTACACATACCACGCGTTGGAAGAGACAGCATCCGGAGGACAGGAGATGTGCACGCGCACGGCTGGGCTCCCTCCCCGTCTGTGCGCACGCTTCAAAACGTGCACTAATAACCGGACAATGCCGCTCCTATTTGCTTTCCTTCTAAAAAAAAATAATTAACAAAATAAACCAGTTAGCATTTCATTCTGAATTTAGACAGAGGTAGGCAATCACTATATGATAAATGCTCAAATTTTGGGGGGCTCGTTTGGGGGGTATGGGGGACAGGCGTACGCACGCCCTGCCCTTTTACCTTCTTGTCAAAGGAACATCGCCGCTGGTTCCCGACCTTCTTTTAAGGCTGTTAAAGAGTCTCTCCCAGCACGAATATCTGCGCACCCCTGGCCCTTGTAGCGCCGGCGCCAGATCAGGGCGCTATTCGGGCTCTGTCTGGAGCCGCTGAAGCCAGCAGTCTGGATGTTCCGGCGGACATTCGAGAACCCGCAGACCCCGATCTTGTCTGCAATGCGGGGTGCGGCTATTACCAGCTGTGTGGGCGCACTGAGCTTCAATTTTAATACATATTTTATTCTGTTTGTGCATTACCCACACGCACAAATATATATATATATATATATATATATATATATATATAGATGTGTGTATATATATGGATGTGTGTATGTACATATATATATCACCAGAAGTCCCTCGTCTGCTCGTAGCGTTCCCAACGCTCCTTCACCACAAAGGACTCGTGAACCACCAAAAATGCAGGCAAATCAAATCTTTATTGCTGTTTCCTATATATATATTCTGTATACCAGCCGACTTAAAAACAATATGATAGTGACAGCGGTGTCTTAAAATTAGCTACAGGCTTTTAACGATTTTAGAAAAAGCTAAACAAATGAGCAATGCTCTCGGACACACGGACTCAAGTACACACTATCCGAATTATTTACATGTATATACTTTAGTTTGCATTTAGTAAAAAAAACGTGTTTGTGTGTGCATACATATGTATATATAAAATATATATTTTGCATATTGTACATAAATACATTATAAACACACATATATCTATGCTTAATACAGAAATATATTACCAATATATATATATATATATATATATATATATATATATATATATATATATATTCCCAAATGTATTTAAAGTTAATATATACATTTAGTATATTCACGAACACACATTCACACATACATCTTTATTTATTTATTACGGACAGTTGGTATAGTATAACTCACTCTGGGTGTGTGCGTAATATAATTACAAGTTATATGGACGGTGTTGGATAGCGCAGCGCAGTGCACCCTGGCACCCAACCACCTCCACCTGGTAGTCTCTATGCTCCCAGGAGCACACATCGCGCTGCGCAGTCTCGTTCTCTGTGGGCAGACAGGCGTTTAGAAGACTGACTGTAGCATGCAGCGCTCGATGCTCTGTCCCATTCGGGATATCCAGCGGACTCCGACACTCGCTGCCCCTGACCTGCGCATCTTTCAGCCTCAGAGGGACCCCGGGGGCGGCTGTGCTGCGGGATGTGAGGAGGGGTGAGCCGGGAGTGTTAACAGAGTTAGGTCCTAAGATGTCCCACCGCATGTATGCGTCTGTATTTACATGTACCTGCGTGTACACGGGCCTCTGCACATGTATGTCTGAATGTGTGCGTGTGGTTGTACCAGTCTCTCCCCGCGTGCCAGTGTCTGTGCCCATACGTGCGTGTAACTGTGCATCTGCGGGTGCACGTGTGTGTGCAGCTGCACTAGTCTATCTATACGTGTTCCCGAGCGTGCCAGTATCTGTGTCCATACCTCTGTCTGTGCCTGTCTGTTGTGCGAGCACTCCTGTAACTGAGTGCCTGCGGGAGCACGTCTCAGAGTGTGCACGTCTGTTTGTGTGTGAATATTTGTGTCTTCATGTGTATCTTTGCGTCTGTTTGTCTGTATCTCTATATTCCTGGGGTTGTGCCTGTGTGTCTGAATGTGGGCACGTGCGTGTCGTCTTGTCAGCGTGCATGTTTCACGCCGAGCCTCTAAGTCGTCTTGTAGCAAACAGTATTGTAATGGTAAATTATATTTATATAGCGCTTACTGTCCCTGATGAGCTGTTGAAGCACTTTGTGGTGAGCACCACCTATAGAGGCAGCTGCCATGCATATGTGTAGCTGACATTCTCCTATGCATGTCAGTTAGGGGATAATTTCAATGCCAACGAGTTTTCAACTCATAAAACCGCTGGAATTCACCATTTATGGTTATCTCTGGTAACTAAAGTTGGTCCCAGGGGATATGGGTTGCCGGGGACCAAATTGGGTCTGCGAGTGGGGCCCCGCTCACGCCCATCCCCCAAATATATATTTTTTTAAATGGCGGGCCTTCATATTATTAGTGAGAGGTACACAATGAATCCTTAGTGATTCATACAGCTCCAGGATTCACTTATGCTCCAAAAGGGTCCTGATGAAGGCTGCTTCGCCAGTTATGGGCAGGACAGTGACGAATGAAAGGAAGTGAGTAGTGTAGTATTCATTTTAACTCAAAGTATGTCCCTGAGGGAAATAATTGTCCACAGCTCACAGGGAGATGCACATTTCAGAACCGTTTTGGTATGCATGGCTGGCAAAGAGATTCATTGCGTTTGCTAATTTGATGTAAGTATTCTCTCAGTCTCCGGAGGTGATGTTATATGTTTCGATTGTAACAGTAAAGGTGCCCATAGCCCTGATGAAGAATAATGGGGCTTATTTACAAGCTCCTTGCGCCACCGGTGCATCACTTTTAATATGGGAAAAAGTGATGCACCAGCTGCACAAGGAGCTTCTAAATAAGCCCCATACTTTGTATAGATGTGTAAAGTCAAGCATCCCTCTGAGAGGAGTGACGTTTGTTCAAGTGGTTCCATTTATTACCTTCCACCTTGAAAACCAGCATTCTAGTCCCAGCTTCAGAGAGTAACTAAAATTGGGTGATTCTGGGCAAATCACTGTATCTCCCCGTGCCTCATATTGTAAATATGTATACGATGTACATATGTGTGGCAAAAAGGGTAACTGTCCAATACTGCTCTAAATATATATCGCGTTACATTATTTTTTACCCCCACCCCATTCGCACAATAATATCCTTTATACCACATTTTTGTTTCTGGTTCTCTGCTGCACTAGGAATTTTCTCTGTAAAACCCCCTCTGCCTATTCTTGGAGCTAGGTTTGTGCAATTTAAAATACCTAGATAAATAAGTGTAATAGGTATTGCCCTCACAGTCGGGGGAAAGTAAATGAGATAATATTGAAACAACAAACATCACCCCCAACACAGACACTCTCTCGCAGACACTCTCTCGCAGACACTCTCTCGCAGACACTCTCTCGCAGACTCTCACAGACACTCTCACAGACACTCTCACAGACTCAGACACTCTCTCACAGACACTCTCTCACAGACACTCTCTCACAGACACTCTCTCACAGACACTCTCTCACACTCTCACAGACACTCTCTCACAGACACTCTCTCACAGACTCTCTCTCACAGACTCTCTCTCACAGACTCTCACAGACTCTCTCTCACAGACTCTCTCACAGACTCTCTCTCACAGACTCTCACAGACTCTCTCACAGACTCTCTCTCACAGACTCTCTCTCACAGACTCTCTCTCACAGACTCTCTCTCACAGACTCTCTCACAGACACTCTCTCACAGACTCTCTCTCACAGACTCTCTCACAGACTCTCACACACTCTCTCACAGACTCTCACAGACACTCTCTCACAGACTCTCACAGACACTCTCTCACAGACTCTCACAGACACTCTCTCACAGACACTCTCTCACAGACACTCTCTCACAGACACTCACAGACACTCTCTCACAGACACTCACAGACACTCACAGACTCTCACAGACACACTCTCACAGACACACTCTCACAGACACTCTCTCACAAACTACATTTTTTAATATGGTCGTTCTGTTGGACATAATGCCTTCTTGGTCATATATAAGGTAACAAAAATGCTTCTGGCACTTTTTTATTACAACTTTTCAGCATGCTGCACAGCAGCCACACTTCTCTACAGCACAGCTTAAACACATTGGCAAAGTCAATAGCTCTGCCGAAACACTTATAAGGCCCCAAATGCGAGACCTATTGGCTATGCCAATGCTTGTTTATTTTGAGAGGGAGAGTACTTGCACTTCTCAAGAGAGATGTAATACTTTTAATTGGAGCGTACTGGCACTTCTCAGAAACAAGCAGGTCCTCTGGTTCAGAGTACCTGCACTTCTATTTTTCCATTTCAAGCACTAGGTAAAGGCTCTCAAGATTAGGAATCACAATTAAATCAAAGGTTCAAACTCAAAAACGAGGGCCTAGGTTGAGACTGAGTGTCTAAAGAACTCATCCAACGCAGAATCACCCGCCAAAATGGGTCACTCGCTCCATCACCAACAAATGCAAAGGGTCTTTGTAAACGCTGCACGTTGCGCTATATAAACCTTGAGGCATTGTGTTAACACTAAGATGTGCCTCAAGTGACTAGCGCTAAACAAGCATAAGGCACTGCTGATCTATGCAAATATCCTTGTGGTGAGTGGTCAGAATAAAAGACTGCCCCGACACAAAGCTCTCTGACACCAGCGCAATGTATGTGATCCACCCATGGTATTTCGGCGCCCATTGTTGGCTTTAGTTGTTGACAGCCGGCGCAGCGTGCATTACTGAAGGCAAGAGGGGCAATCTCTGTAACGTGAGCTCCAGCCCTGTGACCTTCTGAAGTCACCCAGTCGCCTACCTCCATATGGTCACGAAGCTACTTCGATTACTTGCAGTTACATAGCAGTGCACGCATGGGGGCTTTTTCCAAATACTACCCAGGTTGGTGCTGGCACCGAAGTATTAAGTGCTAGAACGATGCTGCTTTGGAACGATCCCTGTAAGACGACAATAGCCAGTACCTTGACTCAGCAGGCTTGAGGCTGCGACGCGACTCCCAAATGCCAAAGGTGACCCGTTCCATTTCTAACCTGCCACTCGTCGATGGCTGGCTGGCTGGCTGCCAAGGCCCAGGCGACGTGCCGGTGGCCGCATTGTCCTTCCCTTGAGGATGGTGCCGAGGCAGGCAGGAGGTAATCCTTCCTCCGCCGAAGGAAGCCTCTGTTTCCGGTCACTTCAAGGGTCTCTGCGGGGACAGAAAAGCAGCAGTCCTGCCAGGGATCGCAGCTATTCGCGGCTGAGCGCGCAATACAAACACTGATTCCTGGACCAGGCTGCTGCGTGGGACCGACGACCTCTCTGGTTCAAAATCCAGACTGGATGAAATATTAACTCCGCCGGACTCTGCCGAGGCACGTACTCCACTCTCGCTGAAAAGGGGCTACTGCAAGAAGTCGGCAAAAACGGAAGCGCACGAGAGGAAAGTGGGGGGTTCTCCGAATTTGCCACATGGATGTTCCCCGGATTTGTGACTTGTGAACTCGAGAGGGAGCTTCTTAGCGCGCGGTGCGCTTTCCTTTGGGGATGAACGCCTAATGGGCAGCCTCATCCTGCAGCTCGCCTTGTGCTCCACGCGCAGGGCTCACGGCGAACTTGGAATGATTCTCTCTGCTGGGAACTAGGCTGCACGCATGGAAAATGAAGGTCCCGTGTTCTACCAGAGTATGAAGATTTGGATATGGGTATAACTGGTGAGTACCCCAGAGCAAATCTCAAAATGTTCAATTAAGGGTGCTGATAAGGAAGTCTCTGCGTGTGCCCAGCTGGCATGTTAGTTTGCAGTTTTCACTTTTTGCTCAGCTGTGTCTCACCTTCTGAACTTTTTACATGTTTGCCAAAAAAGGTACTCCCTTTTTGGGCAGATGTTGCCTCCACAAGTCAAGGATTGCAGACAGGCTTCGCGCTCATCCTGGCTGCCCATCGCTGCCCGAGGCGCTGCCCTGCCACCACGTGTTGCTCGCACTGTCTGGGAACCGGCAGCGCTGCGCTGCCAACCAGCCCGACAAGCGCTGCGTTAATTCGATGATATAGCGCTACATCTTTAAACAGTAATAATCATAAAACTGAGACATACACGGGAAAAGGAAGTGCTCTCCCCGAACACGAGTGCGTGATTGCAAACACACAACCTCTAGATAGATGGGGTATTTTTTTTTAGTACAGATCATTTAATGCATGATCTGTGCTTCCTATGTTTAGTTTACCTATTTCTGTTCGGAACCTTTTAAAGCAATTTTATGTCTACATTTGTAAATGATATCCTGAAACTGTTTACACATACTGACAAACTTCGAACCTAAACCCACTCAAAGTAAAGTAGCGGAAAACAACTGTAAATGCAAGATGCCAAGGGGATAGTTTCTGTCAAATACGCTTTTATATGCACAGCCAATACAAGGTTAGTGGAGCAAGATAGCTCAGTGGGATCATGCATCTGTATCAGAGTTCTTAATTTAACCTGCGGGTTTTGTAAGCAAACAGCAGATTACAATTCAGCAATGATATTTGGTGAACATTTTATGTGTTTCAATTTAATACATAAGATTGTACTAGTGCACTGAGTAACATTTATTATGAAATAGTCAATTTTAAACATAAACTTAGAAACAATGAAGAATACCTCCGTCCCCCGAAGTGATGAGTCAACAAAAAAAGAGATGGTTTATCACGGCCAATACAGTTATATGTGAAGCAACAACATTACCTATTTAACAACAGAGGAGTGATGTTTTTGTATAGTAAAGATACTAAACTGAATTACTTCATGGTGCACTCAAATTGGTCCATCACGCAAACTGAGGCATTATGAAGTATAAAGATTTGCCTAAAACCGTACAATTTGGTTAAGTGAAGAAGATGGGATTGAGATGGGATGATTTCCAGTTACGCATTGTGCAATTCAGCAACTAGATGAATATCTCCTCCAATCTCCCACTTAACAACAAAATGCATTCTGTCATGAACTAGGTCAGTACACCATGTTCAATAAATTCAAATACAAATGTCATGTTAAATCAATCCGACCCCCCCCTCCCCCCACACACGGGGGGCTATGCACAAAAGTTAACTTACACATGTAGGTTTTCTCACACGTACATTTACTCTTGCACTTGGGTGTAATCTACACTTTTGTGCTATTCACCATTTCTGAGGGTAGATTTACATCTAAGGGGCCGATTACGATCCGTCGGTTTCACTTCCGACTTCCTAATTACAATTTAGGCGGTCGGAAGTGAAACCGGCTGGTCATTCCGGCTGGCTTCCGACAAGCTCAAGGAGCCCGTCAGCCAGTCGGAGGCTGGCAAGTAATCCATATGGACAGCATTTTACGCCGTCCGGATTACGATGCACGGTTTCCGGCAGGCTTTCCATGCTGGGTTTTCCGACAGGTAAAGCTTGTCGAAAGCGTGTTTGGGGGCCCCTAGCAGTGCATCCTTCTGTTTGCGGCCTCTGTTTGGGGGCCGAGGGGGCACCAGTGCCCCCTTGTTGATCCCTGCACCATGAGGTGCCTGCCACACGGTGCAGGGATGAACACAGCCTCCCATTTCCCTATGGGAGCTTGTGCTACTGCCGGTTTACAGCCGTAACACATGCTCCCATAGGGAAATGTGAGTATGCGACCGCACCATCTGAGGTCGCATCGTAATTAGGCGGTTGGGACCACCGACCCCGCCTGACATCGTAATAAGACCCCTTAGTGTAGACTTACATGTCCATACTCCCTGAAAACTAGGAGTGGCGACTTCTAAGAGTAAGTTAACAGGTGTACAACTAGTAACTTTTCATAACGTAAGCAAAGGCCTTCAACATCTGGGCAGATATCCCACCATGGAAAATTATAGGAAATTATTTAAGTTTATTAATGTATTTAAAAAATATATATCGTTTTTAAATGTAAAATTAAATTATAAAATATTTTAAAATAATTATTAATAATCTATAATTAATAAAATAAAATGTAACAGCACATTACATCATGAAATTAAACCTTTATAAAATGTTTGAATACCTAAAATATATTAATTTAGTTTACAAATATTATTTCTTGAACGCTAATTGAAAAAAAACCTTTACACTAGCATATTAATAAATAATCAATATTTACTAAATCTAATTAAGTTCTTTGTGTAAATAATTTGCAGGAATTTTAAATGTTTCATAATGTTTTAAACGTTTAATTGAATTATTTATCAATAAGTTAAATATTAAGTTTTCAAATTATAAATTATTTATTTTTAATATAACTTTTCAACACTAACAAAAATCATATATATATATATACATAGATATACATATATATATATATATATACACACATATATATATATATATACACACATATATATTTGTCTATATATATATATATATTTTGTTTATTTTACAGAGTTTTATATAGTGCAAACTTGACCCGAATCGGGTATCAGAGCGCTTTACATAGCACCAGTTGCATTACATGAGGACACATTCATTTTTTTGTTAGGCACGGGGAGATTAAGTGATTTGCCCAGAATCACAGGATGTTCAGCGTCATTGCCGAGACTCGAACCCAGTTCCCCAGATTCAAGGTCGACCGCCCTACACATATATATATATATATATATATATATATATATATATATATCTTTTTTCTGACTCCACTCTTCCTCAGCCATAGGTGGCCCTTGCTAGCGGCTGATGGGCGGGTGAGCCCGTAGACATCAATGACACCGTCCTCCAAACAATCCCGGTCCTGTGAGAAAGGCTACATTCGTAAACATAAAGGGGCTTGCAGATGGTTATTCAGTAAACACATTTCAGCAGCACTTGTGTGAGTGTGCAGTGGTTCTTTACCGATCGTTTGTTATTCAATAAACGCATTTCAGCTGCACTTGTGTGAGTATGCAGTGGTTCTTTACCGATCGTTTGGAGGACCGGTGTCTTTGATATATATGTGTATATTTGATATATGTGTGTGTAATTTTTGTTAGCGTTGAAAAGTAATTAAAACGATTTTTGATTTTAGTGTGTATATATATATATATATATATATATACACATTTGCCAATAAATCAACATTTGATCGAAATACGAGCCTGTTGGTGAGGCTGTAATTCTTTTATGTAGCAGTAGAAGGTTATTTATGCAATATATACAAATATATATAGATATATTCACAATAAAAAATCAAAGGTTACAGGGACGTTATAGTGAGTAAATAACATAAAGAAAACGCAGAAATTCACTGAAAAAAACAAAGCTTACAGGGACGTTATAGGTAGGCAAAAGAACAAAAAAAACCTTAGAAATTCACTAAAAAATCAAAGTTTATAGGGGCGTTATAGTTAGGCTCAGATTGTACATGCACAAAACCATAGAAATTCAGCAGTTATAGTTACCTGAGTTAACTTTATAACTTACGCCCTACAATGCACTGCTTATGACCTCACATATTACATCACTCATGACATGGTCAGTGACATCACTCATGACATTATTCAATGATTGTGCATGTTTTCTAAAAGTTTATGAGTGTTAAACATATATACTAAGGTACGACAAAAGTTAAATTATTGTACTTTGTGTAATACTAATGAGTGATACGATTTCTAACATATTATGTGAGTGGCTCTATGACTGTGTATATCCATGTGTGAGTAGGTGTCTGAGTGGCAGTATGGGTGTGTGAGTGGCTGAGTAAGTGGCCGTGTGAGCATGCTGTTTGGGTGAATAAGTGGGTTTATGAATAATTGTATGGATGAGTGAGTGGCTATATTGGTGAGTGTGTGGGAGAGTGAGTGGCTGTATGGGTGTGTGAGTGGCTGTATGGGTAAGTGACTGGGTGTGTAAGTGGCTGTATGGGTGATTGAGTGGCTGCTTGAGTGGGTGTTTGGTTAACAGAGTGGGTGTGCGCTTGGCTGTATTGGAGAGTGAGTATTTGTGTGAGTGGTTGTATGGGTGAGTGAGTGGACGTGCAAGAGCGTGTATGGATGTGTGAATGGGTATGTAAGTGGCTGTGTGGGTGTGTGAGTGGTGGTATGGGTGAGTGAGTGGCTCTGTTGAGAGGCTGAATGGGTGTGTGAGTAGCTGTATGGGTGAATAAGTAGGTGTGTAAGTAGCTGTATGCATGAGTGGCTTTGTGTGTGACTGTATGGCGTGAGTTAGTGGTTGTGTGAGTAGGTGTATGGGTGAGTGAGTGGCTGTATTGGTGGGTGAGTGGCTGTGTGAGTGGCTGTATGGGTAACAGAGTGGTTGTGTGACTAACTGTATGGCTGAGAGAGTGCTTGTGTGAGTGGCTGTATTGGTGGATGAGTGGGTGCATGAGTGGCTGTGTGAGTAGCTGTATGGGTGAGTGACTGGGTGTGTAAGTGGCTGTATGGATGGGTGAGTCATTGATTGAGTGGGTGTATGGGTAAGTGAGTGAGTGGGTGTGTGAGTGGCTGTATTGGAGAGTTAGCGTCTGTGTGAATGGCTCTATAGGTGGGTGAGTGAGTGGGCATCTGAGTGGTTGTATGGTTGTGTGAATGGGTATGTAAATGGTTGTGTGGTTATGTGAGTGGTTGTTTGGTTGAGTGAGTAGGTATGTGAGTGGCTGTGTGGGTGAGTGAGTGGCTATGTGAGTGGCTATATGGGTAAGTGGGTGTGTGAGCAGCTGTATGGGTGAGTGAGTGGTTGTGTGAACGGCTGAATGGGTGAGTGAGTGTGTGAGTGGTGGAATGGGTCTGTGAATGAGTATGTGAGTGGTTGTATTGGTGTGTGAGTGAGTGTATGAGAGATTGCATGTGTCTGAGCCTAACTACAACGTCCCTGTAACATTTGTTTTTTTGTGAATGTTTAAGAGTTTTTTAAATTCTATTTCCTAAATATAACGTCTCTGTAATCTTTGTTTTTTTCAGTGAATTTCTATTTTTTTAAATATTATTTCCCAACTATAATGTCCCTGTAAACGTTGGTATTTTTAGTGAATTTCTTAGATTTAAAAAAAAAAAAATCCTAACTGTAACCTTCGAGAGTGGTAGTCTGTGAGTAGCTGTATGAGTCAGTGAGTGGTTTTGTGGGTGTGTGAGTGACTGTATGGGTTGGTGACTGGGTGTGTGAGTGGCTGTATGGGTCTGTCAGTGGGTGTACGAGTGGCTGTATGAGTATCTGAGAAGGTGTGTGAGTGTCTGCATAGGTCTGTGAGAGGGTGTGTGAGTAGCTGTATGGGTCAGTAACTGGGTCTGTGAGTGGTTGTATGGGTCTGTAAGTGGGTGTCCAAGAGTCTTTTCGGGGTATATGAGTAGGTGTGTTAGTAGTTTTGAGGGTGCGTGAGTGGTTTCGTGTGCATTAGTGAGTGGGTGTGTAAGTGGCTGTATGAGTCTGTGAGTGGGTGTGTGAGTAGCTATGTGGGTGTGTGAGTGGGTTTGTGAGTGGCTGTATGGGTCTGTGAGTGGGTGTGTGAGTGGCTGTATTGGTCTGTGAGTGGGTGTGTGAGTGTGGCTGTATGGGTCTGTAAGAGGGTGTGCGAGTGACTGTATAGTTTGGTGAGTGAGTGTATGAGTGGCTTCATGAATGTGTGAGTGGCTATAAGGGTCTGTGAGTGGATGTGGGAGTTCCTGTGTGGGTCTGTCAATACCTGTACTGACCTGTGAGTGTGTGTGTAAGTGTGTGTGTGTGTCTGTGAGTGGGTGTGTGAGTGTCTGTGTGGGTCTGTGAGTGGGTGTGTGAGTGTCTGTGTGGGTCTGTGAGTGGGTGTGTGAGTTCCTGTGTGGGTCTGTCACTGGGTGTGTGCATGCCTGTATGGGTCTGTGAATGGGTGTATGAGTGTCTTTTTGGGTCTGTGAGTGGGTGTTTGAGTTCCTGTGTGGGTCTGTCACTGGGTGTGTCAATATCTGTATGGATCTGTGGGTGGGCCTGTGAGTGTCTGCATGGGTCTGTGAGTGGGTGTGTTAATGTCTGTGTAGGTCTGTGAGTGGGTGAGCAAGTGCCTATGTGAGAGAAAGTGTTTTTTTCCAAAGTGTGTCACAATCCACAGCTCTGTATAGTGGATTTACATGGGGGGCCGCGCTGAGTCTCGTGGGGGATCCACTGGATTTGTAAGTGGGAAAAAACTTGATATAACTCAATTTTGTACTCAACATAGGTCCCTCTCACACTCCTCTAACAGACCCATGAGGTCAAGGTACCTCTACCCTGACCCCTTTAATCATTTTGCAGATAAATGTTAGGACCCCGGGACAGTTCTCCGATACTTAAAATGGTGACCACCACCTAACTGTCAGGTTGTGATCAGGCAATCACGGTGTTGCTGGTGTGTGTATATTTATATATATATATATATATATAAACAAGCTGTAGACTCCTTCCTGCTCACGTCGGAGGAAAACAGAGTCACGGACCCAGGTTGCGTGGCAATAAAAGTTCTTTATTTTGCGAGTAGCCGTATGAGCGCGTTTCGGGCAGTAGAATGCCCTTGATCACATGCGGAAACGCAGTCCGCCTGCCATTTTTATTAAGCTTAGTAAAATACACCCATGTCACGTGTTAAACTCTAAGAATAGACATAAACAAAATACTGTGCTTAACCATGTAATGTGCATTATCTGGTCTGCTAATTTCTCTGTGTCTATACCTTGTGCACACATTGAATGGTGACTTGTTATTTATGCGTTTTCAACACTACAAAATGCCACATGTTATATATTTATACTGTTTTAAATCATAATTGAAATATACTATCGATTTCATATGATAAATACTTGTTCTAAAAAGTACAATTACATTCTCACATAAAACACATGATTAAAAGTGATCTATTTATAAAAGAGAAAAGGAACATACTTTTCTATCATACAAACAATCCCTTCACGCATAAAATGTAAAAATATAAGAACAGTCTTCATTATATGTAAAATAAATAATGAAAAAACAATCTTCAAACTTACTGCATCAATGCATTATATAACCAAGTCGACATCGAAATTTGTGCAAAATGCGCCACAAAATAATTTATCACCATAATATTGTGCCAGTTGTTACTTTCATAGGAATTAACCAGACTAAAAAACTCAGACCAGAATACCTTCTAACACAACATGATACTTAAGTGCTAATTGACAGGACTGAAAGCCCTGTCATTAAAAGTGCCAGTGCTAAAAAAATAGTATTAGTTAAAGAGTTTAAAATGAATAAAGTGTATATATATCACTAACACCAGTAGGTAATATAGTTTATATATATATATATATATATATATATATATTATATATATATATATATATAATATATTACCTACTGGTGTTAGTGTCTGTGTGAGTGTGTGTGTGAGCCGGTAGGCAATAGGTAGTTATAGTTAGGTCCTAATTTTCATAGCAAGAGCATTTTTTGTTTTCTGTTTTGTTAACAACTTTGATGCCATTTGATGAATCTTCATGAAATTGTCAAAACCAGTGTGACAGTCTTTTCAGCTGCTTACTGGAAAGTTTTGCAGTGATCTGTCAAGCGGGGGCCGAGAAAAAGGTGGGGTCCCAAAACACATTTTCCCCATGCAGTTTCCCATAGTGATTTTAGACACGACTAAAGCCCAAACCCCTGAACGGAATTACACCACATTTGACAGAAAGCTAGATCTTGGGCCAGAAAGAGTGCTTTTTGTAATTTGGTGTAAATCTGTTCAGACGTTTTGAAGTTCTTAAAGTAAAAAGATTTATGCATATTTAGAAACAAGGATCCACTGCGGCGGTGTTGCAGAGCCAAGCACCAACAGCAATGCCATGATTGGCTGGCCATAACCTGAGAGAAAAGTTGCGACCACCATTTTGTGCATCAGTACTCAGTTTCCAGGGGGGGAAATAACATTTAAAAGTGATAGAGGTCAGGGTAGAGTACCCTGAACACATGGGATTGATAGAGGGGTCTGTGAGGGACCCCTCATGGGCAAGAAATTGTCTGAAAATATTTTTTGAGCGTGCGAGGATCCGCGGATGCACTAAGGTGCTGAGCGCAACACCCTGTATGCTTAGCTGCGGATCAAGGCCTCAATTAAAAAAACACATATACCTACTCACAGACCCTCACACTCAATCACCAACCTATTTACACACCATCAGATGGGTCAAATTGTAGTACAATTTATATTTAAAAAAATGCTGAAATTCACTAAAAAACCAACGGTTACAGGGTCGTTATAGTTAGGAATTAGCATTAGAAATTCACTGAGAAAACCGAAGGCTTCAAGGCCATTATAGCTAGGAAATAGAATTTTTAAAAAACTTAAAAATTCACTGAAAAAAACAAAGGCTACAGGGACGCTAAAGTTAGGTTCAGATTTTACACACACAAAACCCTAAAAATTCTGCAGTAATAGTTGCCTGAGCTAACTATAATTTATGCCCGCTCGCAATGCACTGCTTCTGACCTCACATATTACATCACTCATGACATGGACAGTGACATCACTGATGACATCTCAAATCACATGACTAATGACATCATCTAGCACAGTAAACTTCAATATACTTTATAAAATAAAAAAAATTAAAATAAGAAAAGGAGACAGGTGAGAGACATACTGCAGAGAGCTCACATTAACCTTATCAACTACTACACTCACTTAACACCCAGGAGAGAATTCTCAGTGGATAGTCCTGTCTCTTCTAAACCACTACTCTAAACACAAAATGACCAAAGTAAGATGTTTAACCGTACAGGCTAGTCTATCGCAAACCACAACAACACCATTCATCAACCTGGAAAGAGTTTTTAATGCAGACGTCAGTTTTACACAAACGACTACAACACACACCCAGTAAAGAGGTCTTAGCAGCCAGGCCACTGTGTCATAAATCACTAGTAAAATTATTCTTCATCCTGGAGAAAGGTGTCAGCAGAGAGATCAGTCTGTTGCAAACCACTACTACACTGAACCATAACCCTAGAGAGAGGTCTTAGCGAACAGATGAATTTATTGCAAACTACTACTACACTCATTAATCACAAAGGAGAGAGGTCTAAGCAAAGTGGTCAGTACGTTGTAAAACACAACTCTACTCAGCCATCACTGTGGAGCTAAGTCTCAATGAACAGCTTAGACTGTCACAAAGCACTACCATACCCATGCATCAGCGGGGGAACATGTGTCAACATAGAGGCTAGTTCGCTCATAAATAGTACACCTGCTTTAAAAATGGGATTATAGTTCAGGTGATATATGTTAGAAAGACTAACACTCAATGGTATATATATATTAATTACCTAGTGGCGATCGTCAGTAGGTAGTTATAGTTAGTACCTAGTTTCCATAGGAAAAGCATACTTTGACTTGCCTATAACTTTGGTGTTGTTTGACCAATCTGCATGAAGTTTTCCAAACAAAGTGTCAAAGTAGGTTCTGTGCATCATGGAAAGATTGGGGGTGATTCATGCAGTGGGACCGAGAAATAGGGGCGCGAAATAAGGGTGCATTTGTATTGTTAATTCCCAGAAGAACATGTTTTTGAAACCTACAGCCCGAACCGCTGGACGAAATTACACCAAATTTTACAGAAAGGTAGATGTTGTTACGCAGATTGTGCTTTTTTGTTATTTGATGCAAATCCATTCAGTAGTTTTTGAGAAATTAAAACTGAACAATATAGTGATATCTCTGGTTGCGGATATTTAACGCCGGTTTTGCGACGATCGTTGATATTTTTCTATGATTCCGCGGTAAATCGAGAATGTGCGTGCCAGCGGGAATGGTCTGATTGGCTGGCTGCAACCTGAACAGAAAGTTGTGGCTGCCATTTTATCAATTGGGAACGGTTCCCGGAGCTGAAAACGTCTGTGAAAGCTAACATAAGGGGTCAGGGTGGATGTACTCTGACCCCATGTTTGAGAAATGGGGGTGTTAGTGACACAAGTTAAGTTTACTGATTATTTTTGATCTCGCACAATATTTGTGACAACACCGCTACCGACAGCGTGGCCCCCCATGTACCATCGCGGGGATAACGTGACGTCTTCGTGAATATTGGTGGAAATATAAAATATATATATTTGTACACACTCGCCAGTCACCGTTACAGACTCATGTACGCACTCTCAACCTCACTGAGACACTGATAAATACACCCATTCACATATCCACTCACACAGTTATACATCCAGTCAGATACTAATGCACCCACTCACATACCCATTCAGGTGCTCATGCATCCCCTTAGAGACTCACTTGGAGAGTGATGCAGCGATGTACAGACCCACTTAGAGACACATGCACCTACTTGGAGACCCACTCATAGACTCATGCACACAGTCTCATACCCACTTAGAGACTCTTACACCCACTCATAGACCCACCAAGGCACTCATGCACCCACTTACAGACTCACTCGGAGAGTCATGCACCCATGTACAGACCCACTCAGAGACTGATGCACTAACTTACAGACCCTCTCACACACTCATGCATGTACTCACAGACCCACGGTGACACTTACACACCTACTGACAGACCCACTGAGACACTCATACACCCAGTCATAGATCCACTCAGACAGTCATACGCCCACTCACATTTCCATACAGTCACAGACCCTCTTAGAGGCCTCTGCACTTAGTCACTCACTCATACACTCAGACTCACACACCCACTCACAGACTCACTCAGATATACATGCACTCACTCACCCAGTCAAATGCTCACACATCTACTCACAAACCCACACAGGCACTCGCCCTCCCAGTCACAGATCTACTCAGACATTCATGCATGCACCCATTCACTACCCACTCAGAGACTTATGCTCTCACTCACAGATCCACTCAGACACTCATACACCTACTCACAGACCCACTCAAACACTCACACGCCCATACAGTCACTCACACACCCACTCCCAGACCCACTCAGAGACTTATGCACCCAGTCACTCAGACATTGACACACCCAACCTGTAGAAAAGTAAAAGCTTTGTCCCACCCACAACCTCATACTAATCCAAAGACCCCATCTGACTGTGATATTATATGCTCCAGAATGGAACAGATACTCAGGTCATTTCTAAAAACCCTCGTGGAGAGAATAAGTATAATCGAAGAAAAAGTAGCCACAATTCTCGGCTTAATTCCATCACAATGGGGGTATAACTCGAGGGCTAGAGGTAACAGCAAAGGCATCTACCTCATGTATCACAAGTGAATCCTCCCCTCCCTTGGATCTTGCCCTACCAAATCAGCCAAAAAAACAGATACAGATTCAGGCCCAGGAGGGAGGGGGTGAACAAAGAGCAGGAATAGTGACTATAGGAGGGAATAACTCCACCAGGTCATATGAAGGGGCACAATCACAACATATAAGGAGGACCATTCCCCTACTCGACATGATATCCCCCAGTACATACTAGTCTAGTCGCCAAAAAGGGTACGTTAATAGATTTAAATGGGCGTATTAGAAATATGGCGGAGGCAGGAGTAACTCAGAAGGACAGAGGTAGCTCTTCTCAAGAAGGGTGGGTGAGAGACAACATGTGCCAACCTATAATAAGCTTAGACCTTCCTCCAGCAGCCTGTCCCATGTTGTGATCTTGGCCAAGGTCCCCGAGTTAAAAGACTCTCAAATAGAATCTACTGAACAACTGATGACTAAAATGATACATTGGCTGAATAAATATTCCTTGGGAGGCCCCCAAATTTACACCCATGTCAATATGGCAAGAAGAGTGGGGTGGGTAGGCAAGTCTAACAAATCCATAGGAGGGGACTGTGTAGTGGTCAATTTCAGGAGACATTTTTTGTACAGAAATTATTGGAGCTATTACCCAGTTGTCCATCTTTTAACTCACAGATCTATGGCCCCATGGCTTCTTTTACAGACCTATAAACAGAAATGTAAACCAATGGGAAAGTAGGAACAAACGAACCCCCCCCCCCCCTAGGGGCCAATAGGGCTGTCTTTTGAACCACAGATAAACCCTATGATTTTGATCAATAATCGTTTTGCAACTCTAGAAGGCCTGGATTCCTGTGACTGACAGTGGGAGGATAGCATGATGACAGACACACAACAGGCACTCGCTAGTATTTTCCCAAAAACCTCACAGATATCCAAAGTGGGAACAGGCCGGTTGACAGACATACATCAAGCACCCGCTAGTTTTTCCCAAAACCCTCAGAGATATCCAAAGTGGGAACAGGGTGGTTGAATCTAATCAGTTGGAATATAGCAAGGATAAGGCAGAAACTAGCATACCAAACTGGATAGAACTTATCAATAAATACGAGAGGTATTACCCAGTTGTCCATCTTTTAACTCACAGATCTATGGCCTTCCCCATGGCTTCTTTTACAGACCTATAAACAGAAATATAAACCAATGGGAAACTAGGAACAAACGAACACCTCCCTCCCCCCCCCCCAGGGGCCAATAGGGCTGTCTTTTGAACCACAGATAAACTCTATGATTTTGATCAATAATCGTTTTGCAACTCTAGAAGGCCTGGATTCCTGTGACTGACAATGGGAGGATAGCATGATGACAGACACACAACAGGCACTCGCTAGTATTTTCCCAAAAACCTCACAGATATCCAAAGTGGGAACAGGCCGGTTGACAGACATACAACAAGCACCCGCTAGTTTTTTCCCAAAACCCTCACAGATATCCAAAGTGGGAACAGGGTGGTTGAATCTAATCAGTTGGAATATAGCAAGGATAAGGCAGAAACTAGCATACCAAACTGGATAGAACTTATCAATAAATACGATCTAATACGTCTACAAGAGAAATGGGAAACCGGCCCAGTCCATCTAGATGGCTTCCGTTCATACTCCACACCAGCCCTGCCATCCAGAGCAAGACGTGCAAGTGGAGGCATTTTGGCGCTGGTAAGAAATACCCTAAATTTTAAGATATTAGCTTCCTGCAATGACTAATTATATTATAATCTTTTGCTGATTAAAACCCCGGAAGGCACTATTGTTCTTTTAATTAACTATTATAATAATAATTTTACAATAGAGAAGTCGAAAATCCTGCATGTAGTGGAAAAAGCGATTGAAACATATACTAGAGACTATAATAATATTGTAAATATCCTATGGGTTGGTGATTTTAATGCACATAGCTGCCATAGTATGATAAAATCAGTGTGTGGTTTAGTAAATGAGGTAGGTGAAATGGTACCTCATTTCACTCACAATGATTATGGCCAAGCACTTAATAGGTTGCTTATTATAAGGAACTTAGAAATTATCAATCCATTGGATATCAATACAGGCATGTTACATAAAACATTTGGAGCCAATGGGCAGGGGACCACCATTGACTACATGATAGTATCAACGCCATTAAAGTCCTCTTTAGAGATGTACAAATTTACCCTTCACATTTCAGTGATCATACGGCATTAGTGTGTAAAATGAAATGGGATAACATAAATGCTATGGACTCTAGTTGTATCCCGAAGCCGTAAATAGGGGAAAAAATAGAATATCGCTTAAATGGGGCAATATCGATAAAGAAAAAGTGGTCCCATTGGTGGTTAACAATAGATACTTAGAGTAATGACCTGTCTTAATTCAGACTCTCCCCAAACAACTGTGGTGGCAGCCTTTGCACTTATTATGAAGGAGGTAAAATCCAACCTTGTAAGTAAAATCTCTACTTGCATCTCTTCTAGTTGAGGTTGGTTTGATTCAACTTGTACCAAATCCCCTCTCTAACCTTCATAAAGCTCTTAAGTTAATTCCTAGGGATCAGCCATTGATTAGCTCCCTTCGTAAACAGTACAAAGAGGCTAGAAATCATAGACAGAAAGTATTAAAAGAGGAGGCCTGGGAATACCTGAAAGAGGCTGCAGTCACAAATAACTCAAAAGATTTTTGGGCGGTAATTAACTCTCCATTTTTAGCTAGTAATTCTGATCCCACTCTTGAGACCCATGTGGACAAAGACACATAGGTGGAACATTTTCAAAAAATCTTTGGTTCTATCACAGGTGACCAGGAATTATATATGGGTGACCCCCCAATAACTTCATACATTTTTTTATCGTTTAAAGAATTTGAGATTAGAAAGGCTATAGAACAGTGTAATAGGAATAAGGCCCCAGGACCAGATGGTGCACTTATTGATTTCTTTTTTGATAAACCAGACTTGTGGGGCCCTTTTTTAACTAATGTTTTTAATGTGATAGCCAGGGTGGGGCCACCAGAATCCTGGTCCAAATCAATTATAGTACCAATGTATAAAAAAGGTGATAGATCAATTCCTAAAAACTATCGCCCTATTTCTTTGATGGATGGTTCTGCAAAACTAATGGGACGTGTGCTACTAAATAGATTAGAGGAATGGGCCAGTGGGAGAAATATTCTGATCCCTGTGCAATATGGCTTTAAAAATATAAAGGTACTATGGATCAATGCCTAAATTTACATTTGATCACTTCCAAATATTGCATAGCTAAAAAGGGGACACTCTATATGCGTTTATGGATTTGTCAGCAGCCTTTGATTGCGTTTCCCACCCCCATCTATGGCGTATTATGGAAGAAATGGGCATTGACAAAGTCATTATCTCCTTTATAAGACAACTGTATGCACATGCTACAGCTTGTGTACGAAATGAAAATAAGGGGGAATGCACTAGGTGGTTCAGGATTGAAAGAGGGGTCAGACAGGGTTGTGTCTTGGCCCCCTTTCTTTTCTCCTTATATATGAATGGGGTGGAGGCGCCTTTGCTAGAATCCACCCTAGATGTCCCTATGATAAATCAGACCCGTATTCCCATACACATTTATGCGGATGACGCAGTGCTAATTGCTAGGACAGGCATGGCACTGCAGAAACTGATAACAGAGTATGTGATATTTATGGAAAAACTGGACCTCCATGTAAATGAGGCCAAATCATTTGTGCTAGTAGCTGGTCAACGGGCAAAGAAAATCCCTGTCTTTCATATAGGTGGTCGTAAAATTGAACAAATTGACATCTTCTCGTACTTGGGAATATTGTTTAATAAAACCGCATCTTGAAATCATATGGTTGTAAATAAAAGCTTGTTTTTAGAAAAAGAAATTAATGCTATTTTTAGTTTTACCAAAAAATTGGGCTCCAAAACACTGGACGTCATAAAAGAGATATATAGGGCTACAGCTATCTCAGTTGCATCATATGGAGCAGGAGTATGGGGATTTACAAATTCTGACTCATTTCAATCGATAGAAGATACTTTTCTGAAAGAAATAGTAGCACTCCCCAGAAGCTGTTCTTCTTTTAATTGCCACCGTGAGTTGGATATACCATACATTAATGATCAGATTCACCTAGCTCCAATTTTGCTGTGGCATTCAGTATGGAAAAGAGAAACATTACATTTAACTCAAAACATCATTAGGGACTGTTTATCACTTGACAATGCTTATAAAATTCCACGGATCACGTACGTTCGACATACTTTTAATATTTTAGGCTTGCAAAATCTTTTTGAGACCCCATTAGCCTGTGAGTCGATATCCCAAAAATTTATCAAAGATAATTTTTTATGTAAAATGTAAGGAGAAAGATATTTACAAAATATTAGCAAAAGAACAGTTTTAAAGTATTTTAGCATACCTGTTATTCCTGAGGGAACAGCCTCCTACTTGTCTTTTGTAACAAATCCTCAGCATCTTTTTGTTTTGGTGAGATTTAGACTAAATCTTATCCCCTGCATGCTGGGCTATCCATCAGGAATTTTCTCGCAGCAAGCTTTACCTCCCTGTAACTGTGATGATGTTTCACCTCAAACCAATTTACATTTTATGTTCTTCTGTAAGCACTATCGTAAATGTTTCATACTCCCAATTATTCGTAAATGTAATTTTAGGCAATGCCGGGTAGCGTTATATTTCTTGCAAATGTTACAACCATACATGTTATTCTGTAGCATCCTTCTTATGTCTAGCGCTGAAAGCAAGAAGGCTTATGATGTAACTATGATATAGCTATTTTTAAATATGTGTCTGTACACTGCTTAATTTATTGCACTTTGTATAAATTATATTTTATTGAATATGGTGCTGTGTGCTTTTATGATCTATATGCATTTTCGATCGAATAAAGTATTTTGAATTTGATTTCAATTTAACACACCCACTCACAGTCCCACTCAGAGACCCATGCACCCATTCACAGAACCACTCAGACACTCACACTCCCAGTCATTGATGCCCTGAAACTCATGCACTCACTCACAGACCCACTCAGACAATAATGCACCCACTCACTCACCCTCTCAGACACACACTTAGACACTCATGTATCGGCTCACAGATCCAGTCAGACAGTCATATACTTACTTACATAGGCACAAAGGCACTCATGCACCTACTCACAGATCGACTGAGAGACTCATGCAACCAATCACAGACCCATTGAGACACTGATGCACCCACTCATAGATGTACTGAGACAGTCACGCAGTTTATTACAGAACCATTGCTAGACTGATGCACGGTCTCACAGATCCACTTAAATACATATACAGTGAATTAGAGACTTACTGATACAGTGATGCATGAAGTCACAGATTCCACTGAAAGAGTTATACACTGTGTTATAGAGATGGATATTAAGGGAGTTATACATGCTGTTATAGAGTCATTCAGATAGTAATGTGTTTAGTGTGTTGGTTATAATCTATTTTGCAGTTATAAGTTTTGAATGTGGTGGTGGCTAAAATTCACTTAAAAAGAACAAAGGTTACAGGGACGTTATAGAAAGGAATTAGCATTTTAAAAACCTTAGAAATTCACTGAAAAAAACAAAGGTTACATGGGCGTTATAGTTAGGAAATAGAATTTAAAAAGCCTTAGAAATTCACTGAAAAAACCAAAGGTTACAGGGATGTTATAGTTAGGCTAACAACCAGAGAAATTCAGCAGTTATAGTTACCTGAGCTAACTATAACTCACACCCCGTAATTGCTTATGACCTCACATATTACATCACTCATGACATTGTCAGTGACATCACTGATGACATCTCAAATGACATCACTGATGACATCTCAAATGACATCACTGATGACATCTCAAATGATATCACTGATGACATCTTCCAGAGAAACACAGACAACCCACTTACACCCCTATTAAAAATGTCATACACCCACTCCCACACAATCACTAACAAACTCATTCACAAAACCCATACAAACATTCACACATCTCATCACTCATCCATACAGCCAGTAACACATCAACTCACCCATACAGCCACTAACGGAACCACTAACTCACATATTCAGCCAATCATGCACCTACTCACTTACCAATACAGCCAGTCCCAGATCCAGTCATAGGGACATAGACACACTTACACACCCACTCTTACACCCAGACAGCTACTGACACAGTAATGAGTTAACTGCACACCTACTCACATACCTACTAACTCACCCATAGTCACTCACACAGCCACTAAGTCACCCATACAATTCCTCACACAGCCACTCAGTTACTTATACATATACTCACCTATGCAGTGACTGAGAAAACCACATACTCTCCCATAAAACCTCTCACACTCACTTACTCACTTACTCACCCATACAACCCCTCAAACACCCATTCACTCGCACATACAGCCACTCACTCACCTATACACCCACTTACACACCCATTGATGCACAGAGACAGCCACTAATGTACCCTGTCACTCACCCATACAGACACTTGTGTATCTGCTCAAACACCCATTCAGCCACTCATGCACCCTCTCATTCACCATTTACAACCACTGATACACCAACTCTGTCAACTATACAGAATCTCACACAGCCACTCACTCATAAATGCACTGACACACCCACTCGCTCACCTATATAAAAACTCACACATCCACTATCACATGTATACAGTCTCTTCTATACTCAGTCTATACTCAGTCACTCTTCTATACACCACTTACACACCCACTCACTTCATACACTCACTCACATAGCCACTCACACACCCAGGCAACCACTCACACACTCATACAGACACTCACACACCCACTCACAGGCCCGCAAAACCACTCAGCAACTTTTAGAAAACACTCACAATCACCGGATGATGTAAACAGTGATGTCACCAGTGATGTCATTTGAGATGTCATCAATGACGTCACTGACCATGTCATGAGTGATGTAATATGTGAGGTCATTAGCAGTGCATTGTGGGGGCATGAGTTATAGTTTGGCCAGGTAACTATACCTGCTGAATTTCTCTGGTTTTGTATGGGTGAAATGTCAGCCTAATATAACGTCCATGTAACCTTTGGTTTTTTCAGTGATATATATATATATATATATATATATATATAGAGCCAATCCTGTTAAAAAGATCCAAAGAACAGGCGCTGACACCGTGGCGATGTGACACTGGAATTTATTATTCCTCACGAAAGCCTTGACGCGTTTCGACGGCGGACCGCCTTGCTCACAACAATATATATCCTACACAGAACTGAAGGGTTGAGGCGAAGAAAATCCGCACTTGCCAACAATATTACAGGATATGTACAAAATATTTTCAAAGGTGCAATGAACCTTGGAGTACAACCCCTCTCTAATCCAAAATAGAAAAATTCCAAAATACAAAAGAACGGATAGTGGTTCAGCACTCAGTAATCGTATTATATTACATGAAATGCTAGAGTATAGCAACAGTTTTTTAGTCACCAACATCAAAGATCACAGTCTCTATATAAACAAGTACTTCCAATGTCAAAATGTTCTTTATTCATATGTTCTTTATTAAATTATTTTCTCAATTGGAGTTACATCAATGAAATGAGTGATAAAATCCAGTAGCCGACGCGTTTCGTCCACATAGGACTTCGTCAGGGCTACAGAAAAAAACATACAACACATAAACCAACATGTTTAAAATATGTACATATACATTTAGACAGATCAAAAATTCATTAAATGAAACAAAACATAAATACTTGATGTAATTACAATCCTGGTGAAAAACTCCAAACAGATTGCCATTTCAATTTTCAAATAAATTTGACGGTACATGCTGTGACCGACAATTTGTAATGTTCTATGTGGGGGTGGCTGGAGTCTACAGATTTTATACAATCATTTAACAAAAGTGTCAAGAGACATACCTCTAAAATGTATGTGGGATTCACCAAAATCCATAGTATCTGTTGGCGCTGTATACATCCCAAAAATTGTTAAGCTATGTAGTATTTACGTTCTGAAAGAACAAAATTTATATATTTTTTTAAAACTTCATCTATATATCCCTATTCCAAATTATAATATGTAACACAGAATTAATCCAAAAAGAGAGAAAGGTCTAACATTCAACACATTTTCGAACTATATTTCATATTCAAATCAATATTCATCTCAGTAAAGGTATACATTGTATCTACCTACACTGCATATCCCCAATTTTTAACAATTCATAAGGTATAGATAACAGATAAAAGGTCCGATAATTTTTAAATTATATCTCTAAAACAGAAGATTGGAGTTTAAAATTATTTTTAAATATCAAAGGAAAGAGGGAATAAGCCAAACACGAACAGGTTCATGTATATTAAAAGAGCAAACATCCATATAAAACCACGTCACATGCAATGTGAGTTAGTGTGGCTTGAACATTTTTGTAGAACACAAGTAATTTTGATAAACAAATCAACTAATTTCTTTTTTAAGTTACTGAGAAATTAAAATTTCAAAGAGACAAAATCCTGTACGATGAGGATTAGTGCAATATAAACAAACATGTAAAAATACAATGACAAATTGCATAGTAAATTAAACTGGAGTAAAAAATGATTTAAGGTTTTCTGAATTATGCGGTATAGAGAAGAACATGGTAATGGCAGCATCTACTTTCACTATGAAGCACGTTGCCATGGAATACTAAACACCTAACAGATAGCAATTTTGGTATCTATTATCAGTCATGAGACAGGCCATCAATAATAGGGCTCCTATCGATTATCACATAATCTAAGATTCGTGGGAGCATACATTTGTGGGGAGGATATTTAAAAACGATGCAAGTTTTGTTTCAAAACCAGCGCCATATTTGAATAGTCAGTTATAATTACAGAGGAACGATACGATGACAAAAAACACATTAAATTTAAGAAAGAATCGAATTGGTTAACATTATTTATTCTATGCAATGTAGAAAAACACGACAGCAAGGATTTCCGTTATAGAGCAACTTACGAGAAGTGTTGATCTCTTAGGTGGTATCAGTCATGGCGTCTGCTTCAAATCGTGAAACAGAACGAGATTGATCAAGCTCTTATATACGATCCCATAATTGTAAGCACCTGAGAACATCCATTGACATAGAAGATGTCTAAAAGCGGTGCAGAACACTGCTATGAATTCGGCGCCATCTTTAAACGTTAACTTTCAACATAAATCTATTCGGTCACACTCATTAATTCTCGAAATGCTTAAGTGGTTACCTGAAATGATGACATATAATTAATTAAATACATAAAGCATAAGATTATTAATAATTTAAGTGGAGATTAGCTTTAGCCCAAACTATTGTGATTCAGAGTGCACATATTGGGGCCGCCATTTTGAATCTGTACTATTTCCGAACAAGTTAGATCACATAAAACATATAAGGGTACAAAATATTCAAACAGTACTGACGCAATTTTGCTATGTTACCTCATATTGGGGTTATTATTTGTAGCAACTCTGATATTGTAACACAGATTTTTTTGCTCATATGGCTCAAAGGGTAAATCCCTGTCCATGCAAACAAAATGTTAACAAAATGTTCTCTTATATCGGTTATTGTTACAATACCCTGTAACTGGTATTGGCTCATAAAAATTTTCAAACAGATGTGAGACAATTACAGTATTTTGGGTTCACATGTTATGCACAAGGCAGTTATCTTTATGTTCTCCCAAGATTTGTCATAAGTGAACAATACACTATGCTCATAAGGTTCATGCCACACAGATGTACAATGGTGACATGAGAATGTAAAGATTGTGCTCCATCAAAAAATGAACGGTGCAAATAATGTCCAAAAATTCAAATAGATGACAATTATAAGAAGTGATGAAACTCATTATTAATATTCAGTCCAAATTTCACTGTTCGTAGATGGCAAATCCATCTTGCCTCTGACTGTCTTAGAGTGAGCTCTCTATTGCCACCCCTATCATGGGCTGCTTCATCTTCTATTGCATGAAACTGGATTTTCTTGTCATTTGGATGATCCTGGTATATGTGTACAGCCACTGGGTATTTTACATCGTGATTTCTTATAGCCCTCACATATTCCTGTATTCTTAGTTTGAGACTTCGAATACGACTGCCAACGTATACTTTTTTGCAAGAGCAAACAATTGCATATACAACAAAAGTTGTATTGCAATTTATGAAGGTGTTGATGATATACTCTTTGGACTTATTATACCTAAACTTTGTTAGCTTGTTTAGTCCCAAGTTACATATTCAACAGGTACCACATGTATGGAAACCCATTGGTTTTTCAGGCAACCAAGTTCCACTGAAGTTGCCATTGTTTTTAATGTAACTGGGGCACAGAGTGTTTTTCAAAGTTCTACCCTTGCGATACACAACTTTGGGTTTCTTTGATATTATGCCATTAGGGATATGACTTGAGTCTAGCAGATGCCAGTTTTTTCTTAAAATGTTATGCACATGACTGCTATAGGCATTAAATTCAGAAATAAAAAGAGTTTCTGTTGGTTCTTGTTTTTTGTCTTTCTGTTTAGCAGTGGATGTGAGTGTCTATTTTCTGTCTAACTTCATTATTCTGTTTTCTGCATTGGTCAGACAGGTCTTATCATAGCCCCTGTCACTAAAATTGCGCTTTATCTTCGTAATTTTTTTCAAAAAGTCAGACTTGGCTGTAGTTGCGCCTGGCTCTGACCATTTCCCCATATGGTATTGCTCTTTTTGTGGATCGAGGGTGGGAGCTAGTTGCATGTAAAACACTATTACAAGAGGTCTCTTTCTTGTATATGTCACTATGTGTGGTATTGCCAGAAATGAATAGTCTTAAGTCAAGGAATACAATTTCATTCTTTGAATACTTAATCAACAGTTTCACATTATATCTGTTGTTGTTCAGGTATTTGCGAAACTCGTTCAAACTCTCAATATTGCCGTTCCAAATCATTATATCATCTATGTAACGGCCATAGAATATGATATTGTTGCACTACGTATGTGCTCCAGGACCCCAGGCATGCTCCACCTGATACAAGCCCATGAACAGGTTTGCATACGATGGAGCAAACCTGGAGCCCATCGCAGTCCCCTGTCTCTGCAAATACCAACAGTTATCATGCAGAAATACATTCTGTGTGAGAATCATCTCAGACATTTCCAACAACATCAATGTGTGTTCCAAGTGTTGTGCGTTGCGTTTAAAAAGGAAATGTTTCAGAGCCCTTAGTCCATGTTCCTTCTGGATAAAAGTGTACAGAATCTCAACATCTATTGTTATAAAGGTCAAGTCATCATGTTCCCATTTAAAGTCTTCCAACTTGCACAACATATCCCTACTGTCCCTTAAATAAGAGGGTAGATTCTGTACAAACGGTTGTAGAAAACTGTCTACATATTCTGCAATGTGTTCTGTGGGCCCACCATTCCCAGAAATTATCAGTCTACCTTGTGGAAAGGGACCCCCATTGTGAATTTTGGGCAGGATGTAAATGCACGGGTATCTGGAATGGTGAGCCTGCGGATATTTGTGTTCTAAATCAGTTAACAGGCATGACTCATGCCAATCCCAAAGTTTGGCATTAATACTTTTTTCAATCCTGACAATAGGGTTCAACTTTAGTTTCTCATAGCATGATGTGTCTTAATTGCCTTTCAATTTCCCCTAGATAGTCAGAGAGGTCCATGAGGACAATGTTTCCTCCCTTATCAGCCTCCCAGATTACAAGGCTATCAACATCTCTTAATAGTTTCAGGAGTGCCATGTCCTTCTTTGTTATATTGGTGTTGTGTTTGCACTTATTTGTGTCATTATATATATGTATATATATATATATATATATATATATATCTCCACGGTGAATCCACACAATACAAAAGGATTCTCGGGCCATTCCGGTAAGGGGGGTAAACTTGTTTATTCAGCAGCACAAAAGACGCGTTTCGACCACAGATGTAGTCTTGATCACATGACTCCCGGCCGGGGTCATGGAGTTTTTAAAGGGATACAAAGTGACGTTTCAACATGACGTGAAAGTGTAAACATAAAAGAAACATTTCTGTTACAGATAAACCTTCTGACATTCAGACCAAATTAAGTTGTGATACAAAGTCCATTCACTGTCAGTAGGGAAATTACAATTAGGTCACAATCAACCCCTTTTGTCATCAATATCAAATAGATTAGATATGTCTTTATGACCATCCTAGTGCATTAATCAAAACTGTGCAACTTTATTAGTGCTTATGTCCAGGGACAAAGTCTCACATTCTGCTTTGCATTGAATAAATTGCAGTGATGCAGAATAAGTAGTATAGCTACAATACATCAAGTAGCACAAAAAGATATGCGGGGTGTAGTACCCAGACATTCATGTACACAAATGCAGCAATGAGGCGAAATTTATAACGTGTGTGCTAGATAAGAAAACAAATTAAGGTATAGTACCCATATATCAAACAGAATCCCAGAAAAACAATTTCAGTTGGACTTGAGTTGACTAAGTTACTAGGGACGAAGTGTGTTCACTCGAACAACAGTGCGCCTCCGTGCTCTTAATCTTAATTACTGGTGATTACACTGGGATCCTGGATTCAATTGCACGAACATTCCCTGGAATATAATATAACAAAAGCATGTAAGTAATCAATATCACAAAAAATAATGTCACAGATACATATCAAAATCTCCAATATGTGTAAGGGGTTGAAGGGTACACAATAAAAAATCATACTCAGAAGGCTGAAACAGTAGTGAAAAAAGTGCATAAAGTGATAGAAGAATTAGGAAAATTGAATTAAATGGATGGAAGGCTTACAATCTAGTGATCAGACAATAACGAACAGGGTATAAGTTTATAAATGAGAATGCATTTCCTCGTCAAAATTTAGGCCATTAGGAAATTTAGTTCCAGACTGTAAAATAAATCGAGATTCTAATTTACGTGAAGCCGCAATTCTATTGCCTCCTCTCTGGTGTACCAAGATTGTATCCAGGCCAAAAAATTTGGCCTTGGTCCAGTCTCCGTCGTGTTTCTCAGCAAAATGTCTGGCCGTACTGTAACTAAAGTCTTTATTGGTAATTGCTCTCCAATGTTCCAATATCCGTTTTTTTACCGGAAATGTTGTAGAGCCTATATACCATAAGTTACAGGGGCAGGTTACCACATAGACCACGTGATCAGTACTGCATGTGATGAACTTAGGGATTACCCAGTGTGTACCTACTCTCTCGAGTATGACTTGGGTCATGTTCTCACTATACCTACATGCTTTGCACTTCCCGCATTTGCGGAATCCTTTAACTTGCTTGAGCCAACTGGTATTCTTTGGAGCAAGATGGCTTTTGACTAGAAGATCCTTAACGGAAGCATTCCTCTGGTAAGTTATCGATGGATTGGTACCTACTCTATTGCGTAATATAGGGTCCTGTCTCAATATCCCCCATCTATTCTTCATTATCTTACGCAACTCCCCTGCTTGGCTACTGAATTTGGTGATAAAACGTATAGGTTGCTGTTCTTGATCTTTAGAGATTTTGGGGTTTGGTGGTTGGAAAAGTACATCCTCTCTACTGTATTTTTCTACTCGGGTATCTGCTTGTTTTAATGCTGTGCCTGAATAACCTCTAGCTTTAAATCGTTTGATCATACCCAATTTAGTACGTTGGTAGTCCTCGGTTGTACTACAATTGTGTTTTGCCCTTAAGAACTCACTGTAAGGTATCCCCCAGTGAAAACATGGGGGATGGCAACTCGAAGCATGTAAAATCGAGTTGCCTGCTGTCTCTTTCCTGTAAAGTTCAGTATGAATTGTCCCATCTTCCACTTTCAATTTTAGATCTAGAAATTCTACACACTTCTTGCTGTGATGCATAGTAAATTTAAGGTTAAGGACATTTTCATTTATGGTATTGATAAACAATTTCAATTCATTTTCTTCACCTTCACATAAGAAAAAAATATCATCTATGTATCTTACCCACGATTGCACATTGTATAGCCAATGTTCAGTGTTGTCATTCCAGAGCACCTGCTTCTCCCACCAGCCCAACAACAGGTTGGCATAGCTGGGAGCGAAGCAGGTGCCCATCGAAGTCCTTTGGAGTTGCCTGTAGTATTCATTATATATATATTTCAAAGCTCCTGCTGGTCTCCGACTTCATCCGCCTGACGGGGCTGGTGCTCGACAGCGGGAGCAGGACCCGCTTACATCTGTCAAAATAATCCTCATCTTTAATCAACTTTGAAGAAGCAAGCCAGCACTCCAAAGATTCAAGCATCAATACTTTATTGACCTATCGGTGTTTGAATCATTGAAGTGCCGGCTTGTTTCTTCAAAGTTGATTTACTGACGAGGATTATTTTTGATATATATATACATATATATATATATATATATATATGACAGCAACTCCTTTCGCTTTCCAATTCCCCACGGAAGACATATATATTCACTGAAAAAAACCATAGGTTTCAGACATGTTATAGTTAGTGATGTCATTTGAGATGTCATCAGTGATGTCATCAGTGATGTCACTGACCATGTCATGAGTGATGTAATATGTGACGTCATCAGCAGTGCATTGCGGGGACGCGAGTTATAGTTAGCTGAACTAACTATAACGGGGGAATTTCTATGGTTTTATACGAGTGAAATGTCCAACTAACTATAACTGTCCCTAAAACCTATGGTTTTTTAAGTGAATTTCAAAGGTTTTTTAAATGCTAATTTCTAACTATAACGTGTCTGAAACCTATGGTTTTTTCAGTGAATTTCAAAGGTTTTTTAAATGCTAATTCCTAACTATAACATGTCTGAAACCTATGGTTTTTTTCAGTGAATTTCAAAGGTTTTGTAAATGACAATTTTTAAATGTATTAATTGTTATATTTATTTTTTTATACTGATTTACTACATTTTTTTAAACTATTTATTTTTACATATTTTATTTTATAAATTACATTGTAATTACATTATACATTACATTACAAAATATACTTTCTCAGAATGAATTACTTTAGTTTAAATACTTTGCAAATAGGCAATAGACTTTTAAGTACAGAAGTTACAGTTGTTGTAATGGGCAACACAATTTCAAACACAATGCAACATTGAGCTCAATGTGAATTTCTAGTTAAATGCAATTAGTTACTTTAGGGATTACTTTTCTAACCACAGGACTGGATCCTAGATTCAGTCCTGGGACATCTCCTGTAAACAGTTGAGTAAAAGCGTTTTGGTTACAGTAGTGATTTTTAAGGAATATTATTGTATTTTAAAAGTTGACACTTAGAAACTTTTTCACATAGAATCACCAATGTTATCCTATGGGAGGAAATTCACTTAGCAGGTAAGTAGTGTTATCGTTACTTTTTCTTACTCAGTGGTGGATCCTGGATCCAGCACTGGTGCATCTCCTGTAAACAGTTGAAAGAATGCGTTTAAGTCATACAGGCGATTTTTAAGGAATATTTGTAGTTTGTGAAAATCGACACTTTGAAACTTTTCTGCTGAAAACCAGACAATGGATTCCAATGAAAGGAAATACAAGTTACTGGTAAGTACGGTTAGAATTACTTTTCAGGGTCAGTGCTGGGCTAAAAGATGCAGCACTGTGGTCTCTCCTGATAAAAGGTGAGTAAATCGGAATTCGTAGTTCGGCTGATTTTAGAGGAATATTATAAAGTTCCAAAACTCCACACTTAGAAGAATTTCCAAGTGAAACCAGTCAATGTTAGCCTATGGAAGGAAATTCAAGTTACTGGTAAGTACGGTTAAAATTACTTTTCAGGATCAGTACTGGGCTCAAAGATGCAGCACTGAGGTCTCTCCTGATAACAGGTGAGTAAATCAGAATTCGTAGTTCGGCTGATTTTAGAGGAATATTATAATGTTCCAAAACTCCACACTTAGAAGAATTTCCAAGTGAAACCAGTCAATGTTAGCCTATGGAAGGAAATTCAAGTTACTGGTAAGTATGGTTAAAATTAATTTTCAGGATCAGTACTGGGCTAAAAGATGCAGCACTGAGGTCTCTCCTGATAACCGGTGAGTAAATCGGAATTCGTAGTTCGGCTGATTTTAGAGGAATATTTGTATGTTTCAAAAATCGACACTTAGAAACTTTTTCAGCAAAAAGCAGGCAATGATATCCTATGGAAGGAAATTCAAGTTACTGGTAAGTACGGTTAAAATTACTTTTCAGGATCAGTACTGGGCTCAAAGATGCAGCACTGAGGTCTCTCCTGATAACAGGTGAGTAAATCGGAATTCGTAGTTCGGTTGATTTTAGAGGAATATTTGCACAATGGTGAAGGAAGGGGTGGGGCCTGAGGTGACATGTCTGCAAACACGCCCTGTGGCGCATTTTAAGTTGGAGAATTAATTCCTCCTCAATCCTGAGGGTCCCTAGGGGCCAACTAGCCCACCAGGAACCTCCAGTATGCGCCAGGGGGCTGCGTTGCAAAGAGGTGTACAGAGGCCACGCCCCTTTTTACAACACTCTGCAACGCAGCTCCATGGCGCTTACTGGAGGTACCTGGTAGGCTAGTTGGCCCCCAGGGACCCTCAGGATTGAAGAGGATTTAATTCCCCATCTTAAAATGCGCCACGGGGCCTGTTTGCACACATGTCACCTGAAGCCCCGCCCCTCCCTTCACCACTGTGCAAACGCGCCCGTGGCGCATTTTAAGTTGGGGGATTAAGTCCCTTGAATCCTGAGGGTCCCTGGAGTCCAACTAGCCCACCATGTACCTCCAAAAGCGCCACAGAGCTGCGTTGCAGAGAGGTGTAAAAGGGCGTGGCCGCTGTACACCTCTCTGCAACGCAGCCCCTGGCGCATACTGGAGGTTCCTGGTGGGCTAGTTGGCCCCAGGGACCCCCAGTATTCAAGGGAAATCGTTCCCCATCTGCAAACACGCCAGGGGACGCGTTTGCAGACTGCTGCAGGGTGGGGGCGGGGCCTCCGGCACGATGCCGTTTTTTTTTTTTGTATGGGAGGGGGGCTGCGTGGCCCCCCTTCCCTTGGCCTCTTTTGGCCCCGGGGACCCCATCCCCCGAAGCATGAGGATTTTCATTTTTAAAAAAAATTAAAATAAAACGGGAAGGGGGCCGCGTGGCCCCCCTTCCCTAGGCCTATATTGGCCCCGAGGACCGCATCCCCCGGGGCATGCCCTCTTTTTTAATTTTTAAATATTTGGAGGGGGGCTGCGTGGCCCCCTCCTCAGGCCATCTAAGGCCCCGGGACCCCATCCCCCGGGGCCGGCCTTTCCTTTTATTTTTTTCAAAATTTTTGTTTTTGTTTTTGGGGAGGGGGCCGCGTGGCCCCCACTCCCGGGCCACTACTTGCCCCGGGACCCCATCCTCCGGGGCTGGCCCTCTCCGTTGGGGACTGTGGGGGTCCCCAATCCCCCCACAGTCCCGCCGGCTCCCCGCGTCCCTTGGGAGCCGGCATTGCTTTTCCACATGGGGAGCTGCTAACATGCAGCTCCCCATGTGGAAAGCAATTTGCTTTGGATATTGGAGCGAGAGCAGGCTCCCTGCTCGCCTAATATCCAAAACAGTTTGCAATGGCAGGACGGGAGCCGCGAGGCTTCCGTCCTATCATAGCAAACTACAGTGTCCCGGGTAGGCACCGGGACACTGCAGGAGCCGGCCCTGGGGGTGGCGGTCCCCAGGGCCATCAAGGGCTCCAGGAGGGGGCCGCGCGGCCCCCTCCCTTGAATTGCACAGCCCCGGGAGGTGGTGGTCCCCGGGTGTTTGGGGGGCTGGAGCCCCCCCACATGTTATAATTTTTTTTTAAAAGAAGCCCCTGGGGGTGGCGGTCCCCGGGGCTGCGGGAGGGCAAGAGAGCCCTCCCGCACCATTGTTTTTATAAAGCCCCGGAGGGGTGGCGGTCCCCGGGGCTTGGGGGGCCTTAGAGGCCCCCCCATAAACAATAAACCCACCCCCTGTATGCCCCCGGGACTTGGGCCACCCGGGGGCAAAATACAATCGAAGCGCGGAAGACCGCGCTTTGATTTTTTTTTTATTGGCAGGATCCCCGCACCCTGAGCGCATCCTGCCGTTTAAAAAAAAATTTAAAAAAATGCTTTTTTCTGCCCAGGGGGCCTTGTGGGACCCCCTGAGCAGACCTAGGGGGTCAGGGTGTTTCTACCCTGCCCCCTTTCTGCGTTTGCACACTTGCGACTTTTTTTTTTTCTCGGCGGGATTCGCGCACCTTAAGCGCATCCCGCCGATTTTTTTTAAAAAAATGCTTTTTTCTGCCCAGGGGGTCCTTGTGGGAGCCCCTGAGCAGACCTAGGGGTCAGGGTGTTTCTACCCTGCCCCCTTTGCGCTTTGCGCACTTGTTTCTGTCCCTCGGTTCTACCGAGGGACAAAATGGCTGCCAACACTTCCTGATTTGGAGTGTTGACAGCCAATTAGCATGCAGCTCGTGATCGGGAGGGTGCGCGAATCCGACGCGGCCATAGATATATATGTGATTTTCATTTTGATTTTCACAGGAACTACTGAACGGATTTACACCATTTAACAAAAAGGGTTCTTTCTGAACCAAGAACTACCTCTTTGCCAAATTTGGTGTAATTCCGTTCAGCAGTTCGGGCTGTAGCCGTGGCTAAAGTTTCCTATGGGAAAATGAATGGGGAAAACACGTTTTGGGACCCCCTTTTTCTCGGCCCCCGCTTGACGAATCACCCCGAAACTTTTAGGGTAGGAGCGGACCGGAGCGGGCCATAAAGTTTGAAAATTTCGCGAAGATTCGTTAACCGACGCAAGAGTTATTTCAAATAGAATGTCGCGGATTTCCTATGGAAAATAGGTCCTAACTATAACTATCTACTGGCGACCGCCAGTAGATAATATATATATATATATATATATTACCTAGTGGCAGTTGCCCCTTGATAGTTAAAAAGATCGTTTTTCCATGGGAAATGCATTTTTTGGCTTGCTTTTATCTTTGGCAACGTTTGAAAAATCTTGACAAAACTTCCCCCCCCCTCCCAAATCATTTTCACCTCAATTTCTTCCTGGAAAGTTTCGGGAGGATCCGTCAAGCTGGGGCCGAGGGAAAAGGGAGGCTTCCAAACACGTTTTCCCCATTCATTTTTCCATAGGAAGTTTAGACACAGCTACAGCCCAAACCGCTGAACGGATTTACATCAAATTGGTCACAAATCTAGATCTTAGTCCAGAAAGAATTCTTTTTGTGATTTGCTGTAAATCCATTAAGAAATTCTTGAGCAATTAGAGCTCCAAAATGTTGTATATTTCATGCCGAGGAGGCTTCGTGGACTCTAGAGGTTTCCTGCTGAGATCTGATTAGCTGCCCTCACATCACAATGATGTGGCGGCAGCCATCTTAGGACTCGGGACCCAATCCTGAGTCCTAAGAAAAAAAGCACAAAAACGGGTTCCCACCCTTCTTTTTACAAAAACTTCAGGGTAGCCCAGGGCCCAGGACTGACAGCAGCAAAATGTATATTTTTGGGAGCGGGGTGCATGGCCTCTCTCACCGAGCCTTTCTGTGGTCCTGGGGACCCTAGGGCCAAGGTATAAAATGAATGGAGGGGGCACGCGGCTACCTAGGGCCTACCTTAGGGGTGCCAAGTTGATATGGTAAAGTTGCACTGCATTCTGGCTGCAATGGCAGGCCTGGTACACGTTTTACGGTGAAGGGAGAATAATATCCCATACCACTGTTCACTTAGTTTTTAACCACCATACATTTACCATTTGAATAAAGCATAGCACATGGACTAATGTAATGGTTTTTAAATCACTTATCACTCTCCCACGGCCATCACTTAGATTTAGAAGTGCATCCCTGTCTCCAGGTGTATGCCCGCCCTCTATCAAACCAAGTTTTTAGAGGGCGAGGACAGCCGATGATGAAGCATGACACCGGGCGGTGTGTGAGGCCAGTCCGTAACTTTGTATGAGATGCCCCCACTGGTAGTGCATCTCTATAGAACTCTGTAGATAAACATAGGAATTGATTCAAGGGGCAGCCCACTTTTGTGTATTCATGAGATAGTGGAGGCTGGCTCGCCCTTTGGCCCCGTGCCTCTGGTTCCCACCCTCAGCAACATTGCTGGGGTTAGTGTGTGTGGACTTAAGTGGGTGGCACAATAAGTGCTGCAGGGCCACTGGTAGAATTTAATTTACAGGCCCTGAGTATATGCTATAGCACTCTACAAGGGACTTCTAAGTAAATTAAATATGCCAATTATGTATATGCCAATCAAACCATGCCTAGCGAAGTGAGCACAAGTACTTTAGCACTGATTAGCAGTGGTAAAGTGCACTGAGTCCTAAGGCCAACTAAAATAAAAACCAGCAAAAATGAGAGAGAAAAAGGCAAAACGTTTGGCGGTGACCCTGCAGAGAGGGCTGGGTCCAACACTCCCTAAAACCCTCCTTTCTCCTCCCTACCCCCCCCCCCCTCCTATTTTGTGGTATGTATTCCTAATTTTCTGAATGCTTACCTTGGTCCCTCCCAAATCTACTACAAAACTGTATACTTGCGTGTCCAGAGGAGTTGATCAGGCATCTGATTGATACCTAAGTAGGCTAGTCCGTTTGCTTTAGAGATCTGTGTGCAGTCCGAAGTTCATCATTTTTAAACCAAGAGAGTGCACTGTAAAGCTTTGTGTGCAACCTGTACATCATAGCTTCCACTCTGAGTAAGATATTTCAGTGAATTTATGCACCTGTTGAGTTCCAAGTGTAGATTGCTGGTCACAGCTTCCACTCTAGTGAGCTAGCCAAAAGCTAGTTTCCAATCCCAGTGTGACTGCTCAGAGAGCGAATTTATCTGCTAAAGAGCTATCTTTGCAACTGGTAGGTCACAGTTTTTAATCACGTTATGTGTATTGTAGTTAGTGGACTCACAGTGAGATTTCAAGACTATCTTCCAATCCCAGAGACATAGCTCAATAGTTTTAAAGCATCTGCAGCACCAAAAATCTGCATATAACCTGCAGATAACAGCTTACAATACCAGTAAGATACTGATGGAGATAGTGGATCTGGTACAGAGACACTTGTAGTATGCAGGCCACAAACCTGCATCCCAGTAATGCCAAGATATTTTAGCAGAACTTTCAGTATCCAAATCCCGAAGAATTATGCCTCTCTTCTAGAAAAAAGCCTTAGTGGTTTATGGAAGTGGCAGTGGTCACCATGAGAACTGGCTACTGCAACAGCCTTTACTGTTGAATTGCAGCACTCCTCCCAACTGGCTTCAAGCGGCTCAGGATGCCGGTTTTAGGATGAGAGCAAGAGCATGTTGCCTTATCGAGGAGTGCTCTCGCCTGGCTCCTTGCTTCCTGCACGAATGTTTTCCAGGTTGCTTATCTGAACGTCATCTGCATTCACTATGCTGCTCTTTCCATCTATAGGAAAAACTCAGCTTTTCTCCTCTCATCGCTCCTTCAATCTTTACTTGGCATTTGTGCCATAATACAAGCTAGCATTCAAAGGGGCAGATGGTATCTGTTGTCTGGAAGCATCTGTTTGGAACTCAGTACAACTAGCTCACGTTAGGAAAGTCACTGCAACGCATAATCTTAGTTGTCAAGTACGTCCAGAGGCCCTAGCAGCTGGTATCCAGTGAGGCACTTAAGCTCACAAACTATAAGATACTTCGATGTAATCCTAGCATCCCATGCACAGTCAATCTCGCTGTATATATACGAGATTCTAGGATCCAGCACTAGTAGGGGAATATTCCATTGTTTATGACTATTGATGAAAATTAAGTGCTGAAGAAGGAAAACATATTTACTTATAATCCTAGTTATTCAGAGCACTAGGCAGACCCAAGTCAGTGCCAGTCAACATGATATAAGGACCATTTTTTGTATTATTATTAATGAAGGGTTTAAGGGGGAGACTAAAACGAAGCCTCTGTACTTGTTAAAATGTTATACTTACTAAACTAAATTCTGAGGCTCTAACCATACAAAAGTCCTTTTTGAAAAACGTTATATACACCACAAAATGCAGGAAATCTGTGAGAAAGTATGTAGAGCCTCAAGTAGGTCTCAGGTTATCTGATGTCAGGTAAGAGAAGCTCACCCAGCCCTATCTTTTCTCTGGCAATTCTAACCCTGAATTCATAAAGTAATAAGCATTGGCATAGCCAACCAGACTTACTTTGCCAATGCTTGACCGCTTCTGGTATTGACTTTGCCAACGCTTGCGGTGCCAGCATTGATAACCTTTTAGCAGGCAGATGCTGGCATGTGCATCAGAAAGGCTATCTCTGCCTTCTCACCCACTGGGCTGTTTAACTTGTGATTGCCTTCTAGAAAAAAAACAGAAAGCCAGGAACTAAATTTTATTTTGCATTTCACAACTCTGTGGTTTGGCACTATAACATTATAGTATCATCTGTTTGTTTTTTATTCAACCAACAGCATGTTGCATTGTTGGGCTTGTAATCTTGCTTTTAACAGTTTCATCATGTACTCAAAACCCAGCATGCAATATGCTGTTTGCTAAAATGCCACAATTGGCCACTTTTCAGCTATGTTTTAAAATTTTACAGTCATCTTGTCAGCTATGTTTTACAAAGTCAACTACTCTATTTAAAATATTGCTTGTTTCACGCATAAATCCAAAAGTAAACGTTTTGCACATTATTTGTGTAGGTTCACTATTTCGCTCACATTATGCATTAAAACAAACATTGGCAATGTGAATCATTAATTCTTATGTATAGTAGAATGTTTTATACCAAGCTTCACATCACAATAAAGTTACAACATGTATAGCAGCAGCTCAACCTTTCATAACACAAGTAATAAGTTAAGGTCAGTTGACAGTAGCAGAAGGAGCAGAACATGATTTTCTTACACATACAGGACATGTACGACACAGGTAGCCAACACACTAAAGAGGGAGTTAGAGGAGTTAAAGACTATTATAGCATTTCCATAAATGTATGAGAAGTACAAAACTCCTGGAAGAAACAGCCAAACCTCTTATGGAATTAACATACATTCATGTACTCATTTAGAATGATGAACGCTCACCTATTTAGTGTGGTATGCTTCAATTGTGGTTTCCACCTCTAGCAATGGGAAGTATTCATGAGTATTACTGTTCACTAGTTGTAAGTCTCCTAGTTATGGGTTCCCTATTTTGGGTGCAGCTATGCCACTTATGTGAACATTTATGTTCTGCCTTTGCTAAACTATCAAACTGTATGTGGGTGAGCTAAAATGTTGTTTACTGGTGTCTCCCTACCACAACATTAAAAATAGGATGGTCGAGCAACGGACGCTCGAGTATTGCCCCTGTGGGCTCAGGCATCTTCCCTGGGAAGATAGGTATCTCATGTCAAATATAGTGAAACAGTCACTGCTTCATACAGCATGTTCACCAGCCTCAGATGGGCAACTTTCCGACCCCATTCCTTCAAGAGGCCTTGCAATGTGCTTTTGGCAAGGCTGTCAGCATGTGCAGCATGTTTTGCAGGGCGAGTGACTGTAATCATAGCCTGCACTATGAAGCAAGCAATGCCCATGCTGCCAAGCCACACTCGCAGCTGACTGGGTATGGAAGCGGGAGCACATAGGCCTTGAGCATGCGAACCATGTGCCCAACAGTAAAGCATCTCCTACCTCACTACCAGCAACAGTAGGGCAGTGTAAAGAGGCAGTGGTGGCTGGCCCACATAATTCTGAGCAGCCCCGTCTTTGCTGCATACTGTCTGGAAAAGGAGCACCGTGGTGACTGAGGAAAACAGCTCTTAGCTCATCCTGAACCTACTGCAAGTGTCACTGACTGCCTCTTTATTTATAGCTGAGGTACAAACTTTTACATAAAATGTATGTTTGCATGAGTGGCATGTAGTTTACAGACAGATCTCTGAAGTCAATGCTTATGTCACTGAGGTGGATGAGTTAGTGAATATGCAAGGTCTGACACCATTCTTGTTCCGTCAATATTCCAAGTCAGCATCCTGATAGCCCTGCTGCTGTCTCTTAGAGACCTGCTGTTTGTGCTGATTCCGTGGTATTCCAAGTATTAAGAAGTAGCTGTCACACATGTGGAGAGGTGTGGTGCAGCGGCCAGGGCAGCTGACTTCTGAGCACAGGGTTCACGGTTCGATCCCCGGCTCTGGCGGCAGCTCAGCACCATGTGACTCTGGGCAATAGCTCACTTAATTTCCACGTCGGCCCCCAGCACCTTGAGACCCGTAAGGGTGAGTAGCTGTGCTATATAAAAACGGACTTACATTTTTTACAGTATGCCATTGTTATTTGGAGCAGCCTCACCACAGCATAACTAACCAAGTTCTAGACAGGCAGACAGGTGCCGACCTCTATGAAAAGGCTTGGCGAGCACACGCACTAGGCGTTGTGACACCCCAGACTCAATCCTGCACCTGCTCCAAATGTTGAGGGCTGCCAGTGATGACATGGAACAAGAGGTAGTGATAGAAAGCAACCAGTTAAGTAGATGTGCAGCGACAACCCTGGAGTATGGTAAGCTGCCTCTGCTACTATAGGATGAGCAGGAGGAGGTGCAAAGAGGCATGGGGTAAAGAAACTGAGCACAGACAGGAAGAGGCAAGGGGATGATGTAGGAAGCTGGCTCTGTATATACTATACCAAAGTAAGGGACAGTGTGCACAGAGTCCAGTGGATACCCAGAGGCTTACAGAGGCTTATGTAGATAATACTAAAAGCTCTATTTGTGGTAGCGTGGTCGAGGAGTTAGGCTTACCAGAGGGCTATGTTAAGCATTTGTTGTACACACTCTGGCAAATGATTACACACACTCAAAGACTAAATCCAAGACTAATTGTTTTGTATAAAAAGTTATTACTTTGTTATTTTAGTTTAGAACCAAGAAGAACTCAGTTGCAGGTAAGTAACAGTTTCAAGAATAGCAATACTTTTCAAATACAGTAAGTATTGTGTTGTAAAGGTCTAGAAGTACTTTACAAGAGTATTAAAAATACCTTGGCAATGTCAATCAAATAGTAGCAAACTTAGTACCCGCGGTTTCAGGGCAAAGGCCCCGGGGGTTAAAGCAAGCACGGGGGGGCACAAGGCAGCAACAGTATTCACCACCAGCGATGGGTGCCCAATGCAAGTGAAGGGGGATCTCGGTCACACAAAGAGGCTGCAGGCTCAGATCAGGAGGCTGGACTAAGGTGACCAACAGCCGGGCAGGTATGTTGAGGTGTCAATTGATGCCTGGGCACCATTGGCTGGGCTCCTTAAAGTCGGGGGCTGAGGATGCAGGGGTGCCGTTTGGTGTCAGATTTTCTTCACCGGAGCCGGTCACGGTCGGGGGGACCCTTCATGAAGCGGCTGCAGGCGTCTACGTGGAGTCCAGGAGAGGTCAGCCACCATTGGAGTCGAGGTCAGGATCGCTAGGGAGACTTCGCTGGCCACAGGACAGGCATCGTCTTCTTCGCAGGTTCTTTAAGTTGGAGACAGGCTGGTAGGGCTGGGGCTTTGCTGCATGGGGTTTTCTTCGTAGGTTGCAGGAATCTGAGGCTCAAGGTTCAGGGGTGCTCCTAAATACTGAATTTAGGGGCGTTACAGGTACTGTCAGATGGTATAGCAATCAAAAAGAACTAGCTCTGGAGTTGGTGCTCCTGGCGTTTGTATGTAATGAGAGAAAAACACATTATGTTTTGAAAAAAGCCCTCACTCACCAACCTAGTTGGTGACATGCTTCATCATTGGGCCCCATCCAAGGTGCCGAGTGCACCTCGGGTGTGCTACAACGCCTGGATACAGCGGAGCGGGTATTGTAACGTGAGAGTGCAGTGATCGTGGGTGAGTGACTGTTAAAAAGAACTGTCCTAAGGGTCCCACTGGTCAAAAAAAGACTATTTTAATATGTGAGCCCTTGGCAGCGAGTAAAAACGGGAGGCGGATATTGTGGAAGATATTAAGGTGACTCCAATATCCTAATCGGTCAACATGTTTCAGCCATGCTCCCTTTATTAGTATGGCTTTCTTCAGGACCTATGTGTGGTGCATAGTGAGTGGTCTAAAAAGTGTTATTAGAAGACCAGTATGTGACACACGCGCTAAGGTGTGCTATGTGGTAGAGGAGTTTTTCCTCTAGCGGCACATTCCCAGATAATTATTGAGAAATGCCCCATGAGTTCCATGTGGGGGCCCGACCTGTAGTCACACTTTCGTCAAGATCTAAAGCCCTGCTGCGGCCGCCATGGAGCTCCGTTGCTCCATGGCGGCCGCAGCAGGTACCCAGCAGGGCTTTAGATCTTGACGAAAGTGTGACTACAGGTCGGGCCCCCACATGGAACTCATGGGGCATTTCTCAATAATTATCTGAGAATGCGCTGCTAGAGGAAAAACTCCTCTACCACATAGCACACCTTAGCGCGTGTGTCACATACTGGTCTTCTAATAACACTTTTTAGACCACTCACTATGCACCACTCACTAGCGCCACTCACTAGCGCCTTGACGCCCTTGGGCTTAGTTCGCGCTTTACAAATTTCATATTCATTCATTCATTCATTCACCACACATAGGTCCTGAAGAAAGCCATACTAATAAAGGGAGCATGGCTGAAACATGTTGACCGATTAGGATATTGGAGTCACCTTAATATCTCCCACAATATCCGCCTCCCGTTTTTACTCGCTGCCAAGGGCCCACATATGAAAATAGTCTTTTTTTGCCCAGTGGGACCCTTAGGACAGTTCTTTTTAACATTCACTCACCCACGATCACTGCACTCTCACGTTACAATACCCGCTCCGCTGTATCCAGGCGTTGTAGCACACCCGAGGTGCACTCGGCACCTTGGGTGGGGCCCAATGATGAAGCATGTCACCAACTAGGTTGGTGAGTGAGGGCTTTTTTCAAAACATAATGTGTTTTTCTCTCATTACATACAAACGCCAGGAGCACCTACTCCAGAGCTAGTTCTTTTTGATATCTATACATATACCAGGGGAAGTGAACTGGCTCCAGTACCTTTCCTCCCTCTCCCATTGATACTTACCACTGTCAGATGGTAGCCAATGGGCTACTTGCCTTTAGGGTGACTACACCATTAGTATATCCTCTCCATTTGGGAAGAGGCCATTCCCTAACCCTATTGGCTAAAAAGTCTTCTATCCAACATGGAGGAATTTCTAAGGATGATGTCACTTCAGCTCGGTTCACAGGGGTGGTCCTGGCTGAGAGGGGCCACACCTCTCCTGACTACTTATTTTCCCACCTACCTTGCCACCAAAAGTTGGGCTTGATCAAGGGGGCGGGCATCTTTAATAGCTGGAGAGGCACTGACTAGCATAACAAAGGGCAGGAAGTCATTAAGGCTCACCGCCCTGAATGCTGTTCCTAGTAGGGGGCAGGTGAGAAGCACCTCCAACCCAAGTAGGCATTGTTCCTGACCCACAAGAGCACAAGGGCTCAGACCTCAGGGGGTCAGAAACATGTCTGTGTGTGGCAGGCTGATGCAGACCAGTCAGCTGGACACAAGGGAGTTGGTCATTTTTCAGGGGGCATCTCTAAGATACCCTCTGAGTGCATTTAACAATAAGTCCAACACTGGCATCAGTGTGGGTTTATTATGCTTAGAAGTTTGATACCAAACTTCTTAGCATTCAGTAAACTCATCATGGAGCTGTGGAGTTTGTGATGACAGACTCCAAGCCCATGTACTCAATATGGCTTCTCTGCACTTACAATGTCTAAGAATGGACATATTGTTCATGCAGGTATGCCCTCACTTGTGGTATAGTGCACCCTGCCTTAGGGCTGCGAGGTCTGCTAGAGGGGTGACTTACCTATGCCACGGGCAGTGTTTGTGGGCATGGCACACAAGGATGTGTGCCATGTTGACTCTTAAGTTTTGTTTGAACCAAAACAGTCTACAATGGCAGTGTGTATGTGTTAGGTGGGGGGTCTCTGAGCGTGGCACAATACATGCTGCAGCCCTTAGAGACCCTCTCTGGTCACAAGGCCCTTCGTACCAGAGGTACCTTTTACAAGGGACTTATATGTGGGCCAGAGGTGTGCCAATTGTGGAAACAAAGGTAAAGTTTTGGGAAATAACACAGGCACTGGGAACCTGGTTAGCAGGTACCCAGTGCACATTCAGAAATCTGGCAAAACGTGTGAGGGGGTTACTGGAACAGAAACCCTCTTTCCTATAGATGATCTCATTCAGAGCTCAGAGTAAAAAAAAAGACAAACATGCAGAAAGGAAAATAGTGTTCTGTCTTCAGAAGTGGAAGGATACATTCAACCAATCAAAAATGGTGAAAACTAAATGTTTCAGGGGCCTAACAAAGATAAGACTAGGGATTAAAGCCAGCAAATCAGGTGCAGGGAAATGAATTAGAAAAGACAGTCAACCATGTACAAGGAGCAAACTCTAAGCCCACTCGAAGCACACAGTAAAGTGTTGCTTACAGTCCTGTCTGTGACAGACAGCTACAGTTGTCTAATGTAAGATCACAAGAATCTAAACTATAAGAACCAGAGAGGAGAATTAAAAACAATACTATATGAATTATCCACCCCTTTTATGGAGCAAACTGAGACCTCAGTAACCATGAGAGGTACTTATTTCAAATTATACACCACACCCTGGCTGCCAATTCAAATGTATATTTTATGAATGGTTATACAGTCTCAGTGCACACAGCTTAGGCAGGCGATGTAACTGATGCACAGGGAAATAAAGCAAGTTACCTAGGGAAACGATGGTTTGCAACTGGGTTCCAGGTCGAGTCTTAACGTCAGTTCAACATCCTGTGATTCTGGGCAAATCACTTAATCTTCACACGCCTAAAAAGATGAATGTTTAATATAACTGGTGCTCATGTAAAATGCTCCAATACATTCGGGTCGAGTTTGTGCTATTTCAAACTGCAAAAAATAGGAAGGCTAGCACAATTTAATCACCAGGAGAAACTAATATAACTCAGGGCATCTCGTACCAAAACATCTTACTGTCTCGACCATATCTCATTTCAGGACATTTCAAGCGTTAGTAGCAGGTGAGCAACATCTGTCAGAGCGTCATGAACTGACCCATGCAGTGCTGAAAATGAGAAAGAAAGACTGTCGTAACCGGCCCTAGCATGCAACGGCTTGGGGCAAGACTTGATAGGTAACCGTTCCAAAGCTGAGAGGCTGCACAGGTGAAATGTTCTTCAGGAAAGATGTAAGAACTTAGGACTGAGCCTTGTGGGGCAACGACAAATCAGTTAGAGAGTGAGGTGCTCCTGAAATTGAGAAAGAGCATCCAGACAGACAGGAAAAAAACACACAGTCTCGTCGGGTGCGAGTGAGGGCACTGGCCACACGAGAGAGGGCAGTTTCAGCACAAACATCGCATGAATCATTACTTGTACTGCAAGTATGCGTTTGCTATACTTAGCACTTAGTGAAGTGGAGCTAGTTAAAAACAGTCATATTCAATGTATGAATTGCTGTTATGTTGTTTGTGAAGAAATGAAATATTTCCAGATTAACAGCTGCACAATGCTTCATACTAGTATTCGGCTTGTCATTGACAGCTTCTGGTTTTGTCAGATTAAGCAACCGAAGTGCAGGGACGTGAAGCAGTGAAGACTGGATCACCAGCAGGGGCAGGCTGGACACCCAGTATTTATGCTCTGATTCAGCAGCCAAACATTTAACCCATAACCTATTCTCTGCTTCAGGTGTCTGCAATGCTCAAGTACCATCTCCAGAAGCATCAGTAATTTCAAACTATATTTCCCCCAACCTTAATCAACAGGATGCTATAGACTGAAAAGCAACCATCTCTTTGGGTCTAACAGAAAGGTGATGCTTTCCTTAAGAGAATAAGGAATGGTAAATTCTACAGAGCGCCTCCCATTTTGCTCTTCCCAATACTACAGGTATGCACAACAAAAGAGATCCTGGTTAATTTTTTCTAAGAAAGATAGTCTAACAAATCCAATGACTAAACACACATTGAACTCCCGAAAAGGCCTCACAAGAACAGAAGGGCCAGGAGGAAAGTTACACATCTTTTATGCATTGACAAGAATGAAAAGTTGCTTACTGTCTAAACCATTGGAAGCACTACAACAATGAAATTTGTACTTGTAAAGCGCACCCATACCCCCAAAGGGGTGTCCAGGCGCTGTACGCATACCGCTGTGGAACCCTTCCTGGCTTTTCCTTGTGAAATGTCCACTCCTGGGCACCCCCAGGGTGAAGCCAGGCATCCCAGCGCTGTTGGGGCCGTTGTGGAGATTAAGCAAGCTATTGCCCAGAGTTGCAGAGTGGGACCCATGATTAGAATAGGCACCGAGGCGAGAATTATCAGGTCCGAGGAAATTGAGCCCAAGACCCGCCGAGGCGGGAATTGAACCCTGGTCCCGGGCCAGATCTCTGCATCAGGGTCTGCCGCTCTAACCATTGAGCCACACTTCTCCACTGAAGGTTATATACAAAGAACAAAAACAGGAGGAGCATAGCAACAGAAGGAAAGTTACCTGAAACTACAGTTCTTTTAGCATTGGTATCTTTCATATATTCTATAACTACAACTCTCCATTCATTGGCGTCTGTCATAGATTCACATGCTTGAATCATTCCCCAACATCGAAGTAGGAGTCTGACAATAACTTTACAATAGATGTATCCGCAAATAACATGCCTGAAAGATTTTAAACCAACCTCACTTTTCTGCTACAATCACCTCATTGAAAAAGGCCCAAAGTCCAACCAATGAGATGGTAGGGTCCTGCACTCCACACCTCCAAGAAGGCATATCATCTCAGATTTCCAGTATGAGTTTGAAAAGAGTGACTGAAAATTAGTCACCAGCAGCAGAGAAGGGAGGGTCGTATGTGAATCTATGAACAATACCAACAGTGGAGAACCGTAGTAATAGATAAGTAACTTTTTTCTTCTATAGAATTCGATCTTTCATAGATTTATGTGCTTCAATCAGAGTAGCAAGCAATACTACAAATGAACAACTTCAAAAGTGTGAATGGTGGAATAGTACTAGACAGGCTCACCTTATTTGAAATGAGAGCAAATAGTTGCTTGTACCACCACTTCATCTTTCTCTGCTACTACCTCCAAACTGTAGTGCTGAGTGAGTGTGCTTGTTTCTCTAAGTAGCTGCATAATAGTTGTCTGCATAAGATTCCCCCACAAATATGGCTGCTAAAGCTGCCTTACTTCTTGTAGAATGTGCCTGACTGTTTTTGTAAGCGGTTTTTCCGCTTCTGCGTGACAGACTCTGATGGCAGCCATTAGACATTAGGAGATTCTTTTATAGGTATTGGATAACCTCTTGGGGATTAGAGAATGGCACCTGCAACTCATCAGATTTTTTTAAAGTATTCTGTCCTGTCCAAGTAGAATGTCAGACATCTGCACACATCATGAGAAATCTATGCTCTCTCTGCTGCATCAGAAGGGTTTTGAAAGACAGTTCGGCTGGTTCATTCAGGTGAAAGCTAACAGGCACTTTAGAAATGAATCCTGAATTAGTATGCAGTGTGGGTTGTCTGACAGAATATCGAGGAAACAAATATTGTGGGGACAAAATATCGTGTCAAAAATATAAAGGACCAAAATATCGAGAAGGTAAGTGTAATGAGGTACGTATAGATTTACTATTCTTATGCCACAACTGCATACCTTGACGATATATATATATATATATATATATATATATATATATATATATATATATATATATATATATATATATATATATATATCCCAAAGTAGGTCTCCTCCATTTCAAGCAGACACGGGGGACACAGCGGAGCAAGGTACGGCAGCTTTATTAACTGTGTGGCATGACGCGTTTCGGTGAATACCTTTATCAAATGCCGTTAGTTACTGGGTTAACTGCTACAGAGTCCTTTAAATAGTCCCGCCTCTCCTTCAAGTGTAGAGGGCTCACCTGACTCACAATTGTTCTGGAGCCATCGTTATGGTTCAAGGCAAAACTTCAACTCCCACAATGCAGCTTAATGTACAGCCGAAATGTGGAATGCTTGCAGCTTAGATATTGATTGCTTGCTGTGAGTTGAATGCTATATGCGAGCATAGTCATGTTGAATCCGCAGCACGGATGTCATGAAAACTGCCTCCCATGCCCCTACTTCCAGCCGCACTTCACCAAACGTAGCAGAAACTGGAGACGACGGTAACAGTGACCCCGTCTCTCCATACAGTGATGGACTGTACTTGCCAGCAGTTGCTCTGCATTCTTGGGTCAGGTGGCGGTTCTCGGATTCCGATACCTCGGATCAAATAAACCGGAGTTGCCACTGATGCCGAGAACGCTTAACGGAAGGGTCCCCCTGCGCGTCACTGGCTAACGCGCTTCACATCCCAAAGTAGGTCTCCTCCATTTCAAGCAGACACGGGGGACACAGTGGAGCAAGGTACGGCAGCTTTATTAACTGTGTGGCATGACGCGTTTCGGTGAATACCTTTATCAAATGCCGTTAGTTACTGGGTTAACTGCTACAGAGTCCTTTAAATAGTCCCGCCTCTCCTTCAAGTGTAGAGGGCTCACCTGACTCACAATTGTTCCGGAGCCATCGTTATAGTTCAAGGCAAAACTTCAACTCCCACAATGCAGCTTAATGTACAGCCAAAATGTGGAATGCTTGCAGCTTAGATATTGATTGCTTGCTGTGAGTTGAATGCTATATGCGAGCATAGTCAGGTTGAATCCGCAGCACAGATGTCATGAAAACTGCCTCCCATGCCCCTACTTCCAGCCGCACTTCACCAAACGTAGCAGAAACTGGAGACAACGGTAACAGTGACCCCGTCTCTCCATACAGTGATGGACTGTACTTGCCAGCAGTTCCTCTGCCTTCTTGGGTCAGGTGGCGGTTCTCGGATTCCGATACCGCGGATCAAATAAACTGGAGTTGCCACTCTTGCCGAGAACGCTTAACGGAAGGGTCCCCCTGCGCGTCACTGGCTAGCGCGCTTCACATCCCAAAGTAGGTCTCCTCCTTATATGTATATATATATATGTATGTATATATTATCTACTGGCGGTCGCCAGTAGATAGTTATAGTTAAAACCTATTATCCATAGGAAATCCGCGACATTCTATTTGAAATAACGTTGGCGCTGGTTGACGAATCTTCGCGAAAGTTTCCAACTTGTTGGGGCGCTCCGGTCCGCTCCTATCCTGAAAGTCTCGGGGTGATACGTTAAGCGGGGCCGAGAAAAAGGGGGTCCCAAACGCGTTTTCCCCATTCATATTTCCATAGGAACCTTTAGTCGCAGCTACAGCCCGAACTGCTGAACGGAATTACACCAAATTTGGCAAAGAGGTAGCCCTTGGTTCAGTGTCGTGCCTTTTGCTTAAATGGTGTAAATCCGTTCAGTAGTTCCTGAGAAAATCAAAAGTAAAGTCACATATATATCTGGGCGGAGCCTAACCACACATGTCATCGTGAGATCTGATTGGCTATCAGCACTTCATCCTGGAATTGCTGGCAGCCATCTTGGGACCAATATAAATGATAGTACCTCATTGAAATGCATTGTAGTGAATAGAAGATTTTGAGGGTCACCAAAAGGAGAACTATAAAGGGTGATAACAGGCTTTAGTTACATTAGAATTTATTTGTTGATGGTACCATACTAATTTTAGGAATTGTGGTGTATTCTAAGGTGATTTTACCATGTGAAAAACCTTCTGCTGGGATATCATGAATCATGTTTGAGAGAACACTATTTTCTCATGCTTGTCCCATGGAGGTTTGGAAGGTGCTCCAGAAGCTAAAATGAGAGCATATTTTCTGTAAATTCACATTATCTTTCTCACTCATGTGAGAATGAAGTCTGACATTCTCAGTAAAACATGTACATCCAACAAGGGCAGAGACTGTCAGTTGATTCCTTTGTGTTCTACTGCAGCTTCCCAGAGTGTTCTAAAGAACAACTAGAGTGCTAACAGCCTTACTTATGACAAAAGTATGGCACACCTGAAGCCATCTTGATTGGAATAAACTGGTAACACTTAAACAATTTAATTTAAAAAGGAACAAAATGATGGGGTTCATTTTGTCATAGAAATTATGGTTAGTGCTGTAGAAAGAAAAATTAGGACATGTTTCAAGTGTGATCTCAAATATCTTCCTGTTATATTTCAACAGGAGCAGCCTGCCAGTTGATGCCTTTGTGTTCTACTGCAGCTTCCCAGAGTGTTCTAAAGAACAACTAGAGCGCTAACAGCCTTACTTATGACAAAAGTATGGCACACTTGAAGCCATCTTGATTGGAATAAACTGGTAACACTTAAAACATTTAATTTAAAAAGGAACAAAATGATGGGGTTCATTTTGTCATAAAAATTATGGTTAGTGCTGTAGAAAGAAAAATTAGGACATATTTCAAGTGTGATCTCAAATATCTTCCTGTTATATTTCAACAGGAGCAGCCTGCCAGTTGATGCCTTTGTGTTCTACTGCAGCTTCCCAGAGTGTTCTAAAGAACAACTAGAGCGCTAACAGCCTTACTTATGACAAAAGTATGGCACACCTGAAGCCATCTTGATTGGAATAAACCAGTAACACTTAAAACATTTAATTTAAAAAGGAACAAAATGAGGGGTTCTTTTTGAAATAGAAATTATGGTTAGTGCTGCAGAAAGAAAAATTAGGGCATGTTTTAAGTGAGATCTCAAATCCTCTTCTATTTCATTAGAAAATTCTGACATGCAGACTGAAACAATCACTTTCAATACCAGCAGCAGACTACCAGTTAACTCCCTGGTGAGCAGTAGCTTTACTCCAGTGATCTAATGAGCAACTAGAGTGCTAACATTCTGAATTTATGGCAGATGTGAGACATCTGAATGCCTTCTTGATGGAATCAAAGTAAAAACTGAAAGCATTTCCTACTGAGGAGACTGCAGTAAATGAAGAAATTAGGAAACTTCATAACAAAGAAGTCTTCCAAGATGGCCACCAGTGAAAAAGAGCCCAAATGTAGCACAAATATTACCCAGATGTAGCCCACATATAGCCCAATGACAAAAGTGTGCAAAACACTTTTTATTTTTAGTTTTTTGCAGTTTTATGTAGTGCAGACTGGTCAGGTATTGGAGCATTGCATCTTAAAACATGACCCCCTACACTACAAAAACACCACTGCACTACCTTAAACCCTAAAACACTACCCCCAGCACGACCCCTACACTACACAAGCACCACTGCACTATCCTAAACCCTAAAACACTACCCCAGCACGACCCCCTACACTACCCAAACACCACTGCACTAACCTAAATCCTAAAACACTACCACCAGCACGACCCCTACACTACCCAAACACCACTGCACTACCCTAAAACATGACCCCCTACACTACACAAACACCACTGCACTACCCTAAACCCTAAAACACTACCCCCAGCACGACCTCCTACACTACACAAGCACCACTGCACTACCCTAAACCCTAAAACACTACCCCCAGCACGACCCCCTACACTACACAAACACCACTGCACTACCCTAAACCCTAAAACACTACCCCCAGCACGACCCCTACACTACCCAAACACCACTGCACTAACCTAAATCCTAAAACACTACCCCCAGCACGACCCCCTACACTACCCAAACACCACTGCCCTAAAACATGACCCCTACACTACACAAACACCACTGCTACCCTAAACCCTAAAACACTACCCCCAGCACGACCCCCTACACTACACAAGCACCACTGCACTACCCTAAACCCTAAAACACTACCCCCAGCACGACCCCCTACACTGCCCGAACACCACTGCACTGCCCTAAACCCTGAAACACCAGCCCCTGCATGACCCCCTACACTGCCCGAACACCACTGCACTGCCCTAAACCCTGAAACACCACCCCTAGCACGACCCCTACACTGCCCGAACACCACTGCACTGCCCTAAACCCTGAAACACCACCCCTTCTCGACCCCTACACTGCCCGAACACCACTGCACTGCCCTAAACCCTGAAACACCACCCCCAGTATGACCCCCTACACTGCCCGAACACCACTGCACTGCCGTAAACCCTGAAACACTACCCCCAGCAAGACCCCCTACACTGCCCGAACACCACTGCACTGCCTTAAACCCTGAAATATCACCCCAGCAAGACCCCTACACTGCCCGAACACCACTGACCTAAACCCTGAAACACCACCCCCAGCACGACCCCCTACACTGCCCGAACACCACTGCACTGCCCTAAACCCTGAAACACTACCCCCAGCATGACCCCCTACACTGCCCGAACACCACTGCTCTGCCCAAAACCCTGAAACACCAGCCCCAGCACAACCCGCTACACTGCCCGAACACCACTGCACTGCCCTAAACCTTGAAACACCAGCCCCTGCACGACCCCCTACACTGCCCGAACACCACTGCACTACCCTAAACCCTGAAACATCACCCCCAGCACGACCCCCTACACTGCCCGAGCACCACTGCACTGCCCTAAACCCTGAAACACCAGCCCCAGCATGACCCCCTACACTGCCCGAACACCACTGCACTGCCCTAAACCCTGAAACACCAGCCCCAGCACGACCGCCTACACTGCCCGAACACCACTGCACTGCCCTAAACCCTGAAACACCAGCCCCAGCACGACCCCCTACACTGCCCGAACACCACTGCACTGCCCTAAACCGTGAAACACCAGCCTCAGCACGACCCCCTACACTGCCTGAACACCACTGCACTGCCCGGAACCCTGAAACACCAGCCCCAGCACAACACCCTACACTGCCCGAACACCACTGCACTAAACCCTGAAACACCACCCCGTGCATGACCTCCTACACTGCCCGAACACCACTGCACTGCCCTAAACCCTGAAACACCACCCCCAGCGCGACCCCCTATACTGCGCGAACACCACTGCACTAAACCCTGAAACACCACCCCCTGCACAACCCCCTACACTGCTCGAACACTACTGCACTGCCCTAAACCCAGAAACACCATCCCCAGCACGACCCCCTATACTGCACGAACACCACTGCACTGCCCTAAACCCTGAAACACTACCCCCAGCAAGACCCCCTATCCTGCCCGAACACCACTGCACTGCCCTAAACCATGAAACATCACCCAGAGCAAGACCCCCTACACTGCCCGAACACCACTGCCCTAAACCCTAAAACACCACCCCCAGCAAGACCCCCTACACTGCCCGAACACCACTGCAGTGCCCTAAACCCTGAAACACCAGCCCCAGCCCGACCCCCTACACTGCCCGAACACCACTGCACTGCCCTAAACCCTGAAACACCACCCCTGCACGACCCCCTACACTGCCCGAACACCACTGTACTGCCCTAAACCCTGAAACCCCACCCCCAGCATGACCCCCTACACTGCCAGAACACCACTGCACTGCCCTAAACCCTGAAACACCACCCCCTACACTGCCCGAACATTACTGCACTGCCCTAAACCCTGAAACACCACCCCCAGCATGACCCCCTACACTGCACGAACACCACTGCACCGCCCTAAACCCTGAAACACTACCCCCAGAAAGACCCCCTACACTGCCCGAACACCACTGCACTACCCTAAAGCCTGAAACATCACCCCCAGCAAGACCCCCTACACTGCCCGAACACCACTGCCCTAAACCCTGAAACATCACCCCCAGCAAGACCCCCTACACTGCCCGAACACCACTGCACTGCCCTAAACCCTGAAACACCACCCCCAGCACGACCCCCTACACTGCCCGAACACCACTGCTCTGCCCAAAACCCTGAAACACCAGCCCCAGCACGACCCCCTACACTGCCCGAACACCACTGCACTGCCCTAAACCCTGAAACACCAGCCCCAGCACGACCCCCTACACTGCCCGAACACCACTGCACTGCCCTAAACCCTGAAACACCACCCTCAGCATGACCCCGTACACTGCCCGAACACAACTGCACTGCCCTAAACCCTGAAACACCAGCCCCAGCACGACCCCGTACACTGCCCGCACACCACTGCACTGCCCAAAACCCTGAAACACCAGCCCCAGCACAACCCCGTACACTGCCCGAACACCACTGCACTGCCCTAAACCCTGAAACACCAGCCCCAGCACGACCACCTACACTGCCCGAAAACTACTGCACTGCCCTAAACCCTGAAACACCACCCCCAGCAAGACTACCTACACTGGCCGAACACCACTGCACTGCCCTAAACCCTGAAACACCACCCCCTGCACGACCCCTACACTGCCCAAACACTACTGCACTGCCCTAAACCCTGAAACACCACCCCTCAGCACGACACCCTACACTGCCCGAACACCACTGCACTGCCCTAAACCCTGAAACACCACCCCAGCACGACCCCCTACACTGCCCGAACACCACTGCACTAAACCCTGAAACACCACCCCCTGCACGACCCCCTACACTGCCGGAACACCACTGCACTGCCCAAAACCCGGAAACACCACCCCCAGCACGACCCCCTACACTGCCCTAACACCACTGCACTGCCCTAAACCCTGAAACATCACCCCCAGCACAACCCCCTACACTGCCTGAGCACCATTGCTCTGCCCTAAACCCTGAAACACTAGCCCCAGCACGACCCCCTACACTGCCCGAACACCACTGCACTGCCCTAAACCCTGAAACACCACCCCCAGCACGACCCCCTACACTGCCCGAACACCACTGCACTGCCCTAAACCCTGAAACACCAGCCCCAGCATGACCCCCTACACTGCCCGAACACCACTGCACTGCCCTAAACCCTGAAACACCAGCCCCAGCACGACCCCCTACACTGCCCGAACACCACTGCACTGCCCTAAACCCTGAAACACCAGCCCCAGCACGACCCCCTACACTGCCCGAACACCACTGCACTGCCCTAAACCCTGAAACACCAGCCCCAGCACCACCCCCTACAATGCCCGAACACCACTGTACTGCCCTAAACCCTGAAACACCACCCCTGCACCGCCCCCTACACTGACCGAACACCACTGCCCTGCCCTAAACCCTGAAAAACCACCCCTGCACGACCCCCTACACTGCCCGAACACCACTGCACTGCCCTAAACCCTGAAACACCACCCCTGCACCACCCCCTACACTGCCCGAACACCACTGCACTGCCCTAAACCCTGAGACACCACCCCTGCACCGCCCCCTTTACTGCTCGAACACCACTGCACTGCCCCAAACCCTGAAACACCACCCCCAGCATGACCCCCTACACTGCCCAAACACCACTGCCCTAAACCCTGAAACACCACCCCTGCACGACGCCCTATACTGCCCGAACACCAGTGCACTGCCCTAAACCCTGAAACAGCACCCCCTGCACGACCCCCTACACTGCCCGAACATCACTGCACTGCCCTAAACCCTGAAACAGCACCCCCTGCACGACCCCCTACACTGCCCGAACACCACTGCACTGCCCTAAACCCTAGAACACTACCCCCAGCATGACCCCCTACACTACCCGAACACCACTGCACTACCCTAAACCCTAAAATACTCTCCCCAGCACGACCCCCTACACTACCCGAACACGACTGCACTGCCCTAAACCCTAAAACACTCCCCCAGCACTACCCCCTACACTACCCGAACACCACTGCACTGCCCTAAACCCTAAAACACTCCCCCAGCATGACCCCCTACACTACCTAAACACCACTGCACTGCCCTAAACCCTAAAACACTACCCCCGCATGACCCCCTACACTACCCAAATACCAATGCACTACCCTAATCCCTAAAACACTACCCCCTGCACAACCCCCTACACTACCCAAAGATCACTGCACTACCCTAAACTCTAAAACAATACCCCCGCACGACTCCCTACACTACCCAAAGACCACTGCACTACCCTAAACCCTAAAACACGACCTCCTACACTACACAAACACCACTGCACTACCCTAAACCCTAAAAACTACCCCCAGCACGAACCCCTACACTACCCAAACACCACTGCACTACCCTAAACCATAAAACACTACCCCCAGCAGTACCCCTACGCTACCCAAACACCACTGCACTACCCTAAACCCTAAAACACTACCCCCAGCAGTACCCCTACACTACCCAAACACCATTGCACTACCCTAAACCCTAAAACACTACCCCCAGCAGTATCCCCTACACTACCCAAACACCACTGCACTACCCTAAATCCTAAAACCCTAAAACACTAACCCCAGCACGACCCCCTACACTACCCAAACACCACTGTACTACCCTAAACCCTAAAACACTCCCCCAGCACGACTCCCTACACTACCCAAACACCACTGCACTACCCTAAACCCTAAATCTACCCCCAGCATGACCCCCTACACTACACAAACACCACTGCACTACCCCAAGCCCTAAAACACTACCCCCAGCACGACCCTCTTCACTACCTAAACACAACTGCACAATTTGTTACAGGCATTGCAACGCAGGCCTGTGGTGCTTACTGGAAGTACCTGGTGGGCTGGTTGGGCCCCAGGGACTCTCAGGATTCAAGGTGACCTAATCCCCCAACTTAAAACGCGCCACGGGGCGCGTTTGCACAGTGGTGAAGGGAGGGGGCGGGGCCTCAGGTGACATGTCCGCAAACACGCCCTGTGGTGCGTTTTAAGTTGGGGAGCTAACTCCTTTGAATCCTGGGGGCCAACTAGCCCACCAGGTACCTTCAGTAAGCACAACAGAGGTGCGTTGCAGAGAGGTGAAAAAGGTGCGTGGCCTCGGAACGCCTCTCTGCAACTCAGCTCTGTGGTCCTAACTGTAGGTACCTGGGGGCTAGTTGGGCCCCAGGGACCCTCAGGATTCAAGGGGACTTAATCCCGCAACTTAAAACGCGCCACGGGGCGCGTTTGCACACATGTCACCTCAGGCCCCCTCCCTTCACCACTGTGCAAACGCGCACTGGCTCTGGTTAGTCAGAGTCAGTTACCACCAGTACCCGTCTGAAAAGTTGTGGGCACAGGATGATTTTGCAACAAGGCCTCTTTCTGCTCCTCTGTTGGTTCTTTCTGCACATCTTTTGCTTCTTTCTGTGCGTTTTTTCTTCTTTCTTCACATGTCCTACCTCTGTTGGCATAGTTAGAAACTAGCATTTAAAAACCTTTGAAATTCACTTAAAAATCATAGTTTTCATGCACGTTATAGTTAGAAATTACCATTTAAAAAACCTTTGAAATTCACTGAAAAACCATAGGTTTCAGGCACGTTATAGTTAGAAATTAACATTTAAAAACCTTTGAAATTCACTGAAAAAACCATAGGTTTCAGGCACGTTATAGTTAGAAATTAGCATTTAAAAAACCTTTGAAATTCACTGAAAAAACCATAGGTTTCAGACACGTTATAGTTAGAAATTAGCATTTAAAAACCTTTGAAATTCACTGAAAAAACCATAGGTTTTAGGGACAGTTATAGTTAGTTGGACATTGCACTCGTACAAAACCCGTGAAATTCCCTGTTATAGTTAGTTCAGCTAACTATAACTCGCGCCCCGCAATGCACTGCTGATGACGTCACATATTACATCACTCATGACATGGTCAGTGACATCACTGATGACATCTCAAATGACATCACTGATGACATCATCCATGTGATAATTTCATGCATCTTCTCACACCCTAATATAACTTTTGATACACCCACTCTAAATTACAGACTGCCATTCTCAAAACCATAGACACTCCAACACCAAAAACTACATACCCACTCACTGATTCTTAGGTCTACACACACATCCACTCACTCACCTGTACAGTCACTCATACTTACAGTCACTCAGTACAGGACTATCATATGCACTCATACACCTATATAAACACTCACACACCGCCACTCATCCATAGAGGTACTCACACACCTAGTCAGTCATGCAAAAAATTAATCACACACCCATTTACTCACCTATACAGTTATACACACACCAGCTCACTTACTCATACAAATACTAGCACATTCTTACGCTCTTATACAATAACTGATACAAGCACACACGCATCTATACAGCCACTCTCACAATAACACACTCTCACTTACAGCCATTTAAATACTCTAACACACATATATACTGCCTTTTACATATGTAGTTACTCGCACATGTACCTCTGAGATATACATTCACTCACTAACACACCCATACACACACTCACCCACCCAAGCAGTCCATCACAGATGCACTCTTGAAATCATGCACCCAGTGAATCACCCACTCACACATCTATGTATAGAGTCACACACACCCCACCCACACAAACACTCAGGCAGCCATACAGATACTCAGAGAACCAATCAATAACCCATATAGACACTCATGTAGCTATTCGCAAATCCATGCATCCACTTACACACCAACAAACAGACGGATACAGACATTCACACAGTTTAGTCACTAACCCATGCATTCAGTAAGATACGTTTAATCACTCACTTGTAGAGTCAGTCACTCACATACTAAATCATCCATTCAGACACTTATACACCCACTCATTCTTCAATACGCCTTTCCCTATATATATTAAACATATTTAAACTTTACAGAAACACACAGTCACTGGATGATGTCATCAGTGATGTCATCAGTGATGTCATTTGAGATGTCATCAGTGATGTCATCCGTGATGTCACTGACCATGTCATGAGTGATGTAATATGTGACGTCATCAGCAGTGCATTGCGGGGCGCGAGTTATAGTTAGCTGAACTAACTATAACAGGGGAATTTCACGGGTTTTGTACGAGTGCAATGTCCAACTAACTATAACTGTCCCTAAAACCTATGGTTTTTTCAGTGAATATATATATATATATATATATATATATATATATATATATATATATATATACACGCTCCACTCCAGAAGGAAAGGACCAGCAGTCGCGTTGGGTAAATCCTTGTTATGGATTTATTCGCGCACACAAAATATAACAAAGAAACGTTTTTCGGCGTAAGCCTTCGTCGGTGTTGACGGGCACCGTTTCTGCAACCACATTTGTATTCAGTTCATTTCATTGAAAGCGAAGTTGGACCATCACAGATACTAATTTTACAGGTGCCATCTTGGAATGTGCAAATTCTTACGCCGAAACGCGTTTGTTTGTTATATTTTGTGTGCGCGAATAAATCCAAAACAAGGATTTACCCAACGCGAGTGCTGGTCCTTTCCTTCTGGAGTGGGAGTGTGAGATAAAAGCGGCTCTGCCGCCGCAGGACCAGGAGCACCCGAGAAAGAGTGCGGACACTACTTGGCAGAAGTTTGGAGCTAGGATATATATATATCAAGGTACATATATGTAGAGTTAAGTAGAGTTAAAGTTTGCTTACCCATAGAAATTTACCTTCACAATATTTTAGTCCTCGATATTCTTGACAAGATATTTTGTCCACACAATATTTTTTCTCCGATATTTTGTGGCTCTACGCTTTTTTATTGAACATAGGGCTCTTTACTCTAAACACCTGTATTTATCTTGATCTTCTAGATGAAGTGATAGGTAGTAGTTTATGTTTTCCACGAGAGCTATTTTAGGCTAACTCTGTGGATTCGCTCAAATTGACTTTCCATTACCTAGAATGATAATCTTAACCTACACTGGGTGTAAGAAAGGTGTTTCTGGCCAAGCGCACGTGATATACATTTATACATACTCTTCCTCCATGGTATATAATAAGTGAATATGTACAAAGATGTAGCAGCACCAATTTGACATGTAATGTTTTAGACAAAGGTTATATTCCAAAAGGCAATTCCTTAGTCACAAAACATCCAAAATCGGTTTTCTTGTTAGTAAATTAGTTCGAACAGTCCAGACATCACTACAGTCGCTAGACTTTGTTTACATTCAGCTGGGATAAAACTTACCCCCATTTTGTTGGTGAACTCTGCGTCGGATTGAAAACTCTGAGAAGACTGTTTATAAACTCTATAACGCCTCTGAGACAATAAAGAATGACATTCTTTAGGTCAAACTAACAAAACATGGCTATGGGAAATACTGTGATCTATGTGAGTCTGAGGTATGCATGAGCTAGTTTTAGGAGATAAAAGATAATAATATCATGGGGTTAGATGAAGAAAGGATAAAGACATTAAGATGAGCACCAAATATTAAATCTCTTCCATTTACCCATGTGTATTTTGTTAGTGGAGATAGCTCTATTTTGAGCAAGGCTTTCTCTACAGTCTGCAGTAAGGTCTAAATGAAAGAATGTATTGAACTCAGGAGCCAGGTTGACCACTTCAAAGATCCTGAATTGTGATGTAGGGCTTACCCTAGGCACTGGATAGGGGTATAATCTGTGATCCCAGAGGAATGGATGGTATTACCACAGATTGCAGCAGGTCCATGGCCCAGTTTCTTATGGATCACTTTGGAGCATTTAGAATTATCCAGCTTGGTTCCCATTTCAACTTTGCACTGACTCTCGGAATCAGTGGGATCAGAAGGAAAGCTTACACACATGTCCCTGACCATGCATTCCACCACGACCCTGTTTGTTGATACCCAATTGCATAGAGTTGGCATTTGTTTTGTGTCACAAGCAAGTCCAACTTTGTTCTTTCCCATACATCAAACACTTTCTGTATCTGATTGGTGTGAGTTTTCATTATGATTGCACAAGTCTGTTTGGTTGTTGTCAGTCTCAGGAAGACTTTCTGGGAGATCTGATAACATGCCCACTGCCACAGTTGTTGAGTTTCTACAAAAGGCATTGGTATGTAGAGTTTCCACTTGACTGGACCATTATTGCCGTGCTGCTAGCACCTGGTGATGTGCTTCCACCAGTCCATCAATGCATTCATGGCCATTATGAAGTCAGCTTGCAGTTAAAGGATTGAAAGTCCCTCTCCTGTCTTGCTTTCAGATGTCCACCACTGCGGATTGTTCATCCTCGGTGTGACATGGATCTGGTTTTCAAAAGAACCTGCCATTTGTGCCAATTGTTTGTCCAGTTCTTCCTGAGTTGACTGCATTCTCATCTGCCAAAAGGAAATGAGAATGATACATGACAATATCATGTCCAGTAGTTGTTTTGGGAGATGAACCCTGACTTAAGCCTATCTTTGAATCAGGTTTGCTTATGTAGATAAGCTCTCAAGTCTTTCATGAGAAGGATACCCTTTCGCTTCTACATTCTTCAGCATTGCACCTAAGAAATTAATTGTATGCAATCGCAGGCTTGACTTACTTTTTTCACCTCAAGGCTACTCTGCGGAATAATAGTGAGCAAGATGTTGTTGACTGCTTCGTCGTAACAAGGAAACCGCCTTTAAGTAACCAGTATTTGAGTTGTGTGATTAACTCAAGACCTAGGTATTGAAGATGTTCCTCTAATGGTGCCATACATTTTGTAAATATTCCTGGGGCAGATTTTAGGCTGCATGGTCGTACTTTGAATTGATAATAATTGCCAACCACCTCGAGCTGCAAGAATTTTCAATGCTTAGGATGAATGTGAATATAAAGCAGGCATTTTGAAGTTATAGAGAACATAAATTCCCCTTACCTAAGAAGCTGTAGTATCTTCTGCAGGGTCACGATGTGGAACAGTTGTTTTCATAGGAATACATTGAGCTAGCATCAATCTCCAATGGGTCTCCAGTCTCCTGATCTTATCTTTCTATATTCCGGTGATTCCTTAGAAGTGGTTCGATAGTGCTTTTTCATAGCATGGTAAGGATGTTGGCTTTCACTAAGCAAAGATCTCTGTGTTTTAGTTTAAGAGGTGGTGTTTGTGGAAGATACTGGACAAACTATACAGTATGTCTGAATTAAATTTCCCAAGACAACTTTATTTGATGTGATTTGTGCACAGTTCTTCCGAAACGCTGATTTCCTACCATCTTCGGGGCCTAGATCTCAAGGGAAAGTATGGGTGGGATCTCTTGCTAGTGGAGAAGTCAATGACGACATACAATATCTTGCAATTTTGACTGGCTTCCTAATCTTCGTTTTGTTTGTGGTTTGTTGGAGGCTGCTGCTGGAGGTGCTGTATAAACGTGCTGCTGAATATCACAGCAGCCTTGCCATTAAGGCTGTGATAAATGTAATTGATATGTATGATAGCGATAATTTGGAATCCCCCAAGATAAAAAGCTTGGCTTATCCTTCTAACAATCCGAAAGAACTGGTAGCATTGTTGTTGAAGAAAGCTAAGTGATCAAGATGTGTTGGTATTGACGGGCATCATTAATGTGCTTTCAAAACAATGGCTCACAATCAAAGGGTATATCAAGTAAGCAATTTTGGACTTAAAGTCCAAAATAAGTTGCCCTAAACCATCCTCGATCCAGGACTGCTGCATCTGCAAGTTTACAGAAGCCATTGCTTCCCACAGCCATAGTAGAATCAATGACAGATGCAGAAGCTTGCTTTTCTTTGCAAAGACTTGCTTTAGTCTTTTGCATGTATCTTCTGGTAAGAGGTCTTAGAAGGTGCTATATCAGATCACATCTGGCATTTGTTAGCATCTAGAATAGCCATAGCACTGGCTACTCTCACTGATGTGGCCACCGTCAAGGATACTCTCTTCCCGATAGCTTCGATTGCTCACCCATCTCTGTACAGCAGAGCTGTACAAGCAGTGCATGGATTCTAGTTCTCCTCTGCACCACCTGCATCACTTTGGAGTCTGCTTTAGGATGCCCTGTGAGGCATACAGGTGTGTTGTCTGCTGCCTATATTTTTTTGTTTAGTCTGAGAATCATTGCAACTATTGTTGTTAGTGTTTGAGTAATTTATTTATCCTTCTTGCCAGGCATGATTAATAATGGATATAGCTTTGACACATTTCCTTGATGGTTCTCTAATATCTTATAGGAAGCAATCTGTTTCCTTACTCCATGCACAAAGTTAGAATCTTTTTGAAACTCTTTTTTGAAAATCTTTTTATTAGTGATAGAATCTGGCAACATCATCCAGCAGTAAGTTTACCAGAGAAGTTGTAGTTGATTTCGTCACAGGAACTATGTAGTCATCCCAGTGACTTCTATGAGCTCTTGGAGCTTTGTGGAGTTCCACTTCTCTTATGTCACTGGAATCTTGATCATCATCTGAAGTGTGCACCTGATAGGCTGCTGAGCTAATTGTATTATTGGTGGCATTGACCATGTGAGCTGCTGATACTTGGGTAGTGATTGCGACATCTTTGGTGGTGTAAGAATGTACAGAGGAGCTGTCAAGGGGCAATGTGGTGGTTGGAAGGAGAGCCCAGCATCAACTCTGATAAGATCGACTGGCACTGAAAGCATTGGTGGTTGATGGCATTCTTCTTGATCTTACTCATAAGGTCAAAATGGGGGTTATAATGGGCACAACATTGTAGTAATTCATCTTTCCTAAATTGCAAGTAGTTTGGATGATAATGCTGAGGATGTAGGTCAGGATAATGCTGTGGTGAATTACCACTTTCCTCCTCAGTGTTGTGACATTTGACTTGGCCAGGGCAATAAGCAGGACCAAAAGGATCATGCAGGTAAGGCTGTTCCTCACGTTGATCACTAGCACTTAGCAACGGAGCTGTGGCAATATTGTAGATGGAATCCTCTCTTCAGATATAATGATAAGGGCCAGTCTTCCTGCTTCAGAATATATTATTGATGGGGCAGTCATCGATGGAAATGTCATTAACAGTTGTTACTTTGTTGATAATGAAGCGCCAACAGTGAAGTCGTTGATGATGCAACGCTGACAGGAGTCGAGGGTGGTGCCATAGATGATGACATTTTTGAAGGCGATACCATCGCCTACGATGAAGTCACTGACAGGGAAACTGTTGACGAGGATTTTACCTTTTTAGGGCTGGTTATAAATTCTCCAAAGAGAATGTGCAACGTATGGAAAACCATGATGAAATCTGACTTTAAAGGATTCACAATCTATGAAGTGCAATACATTGCACCTATTTAAAGCTTTTAGGGAACAACATGTGGATTTTGGTGCTTATTGTACTAAAACCTGCATGTCAAGGTAACTTCCATACTCTTTCCCATTTTAAATTCTACCTGCTGAAATGTAACAAATGGTGCTAACTTTACTGCACCAAATAAATATCAAGTGCGGTAGACTCCACATCTGAAATATCAACCCTTGCACAAGCATGAATTTTGCACAGGTGTCAAAAAATGGTTGATGGTGTGGATCTGGTGTGGATGTGGTGTGGAATCTTCTTCCGTTTACTTCTCGCTTCTGTGAAGGAGAGGCAGATCTAAGATTTTCAAGAGCTACATTGTTAATTTTTGCCTGCGTCTCAGTAGAGATTGAGCCTAGTTCACCTGCCAAATATCTCTTTTTAGAAGCTTTCCAGGTTCTAAGGGGTGTGCTTTCTTCTTTTGTGCAGGAGGAGCACAGAAGCATCCCAATGGGAGGGGGTTTCTACAAATTTACGGGCTATTTACAAAGATACCCTAAACTGTGAGTAATTTACACATGTAATTTACTCTTAAAATAATTTTTGATTTAATGCAATTAAATTCCTTAAAGATATACTTCAGGATTAAGTTAATAGTGCTGGAGCATTTTCTTATTTTGAAAATAAATTAAATGAATTTAGATGAAGTTAGCTTAAAAATAAGTTTAATAAACATTTTAATTTCTTCCTGTATTTTACCATAGGAGGCTCTACACTCACATTGTGGGGGTTTCCTATGATAAAGTATAAAGAAAAGTAAAAAAAAAAGTGTATTAAAAAAAATAGTAAAAATAGATTGTTGAATATTAATGTAAATTCTTTTTTGGCCTATCTATCTTCAATGTAGAACAAAATAAAAATGCTACAGCAAACTTAGTTTTCAATTAAATCATTAATTAGTTTGAATATATCTGCTTAAATTATTTGTCTGAAGTTTAAATTAAAAAATAAATTCCCACCTGAATACATTTTTTATTGAACATTATTATTAAAAGTGATGTATAGAATTATTTAAAAGCAATGTCATAATATTTTAATAAAAGTCAATATTACGTTAATTTATAAATTCAAAAAAGCTTGTCAACATTTTATAAGATATTTTGAACATTAGATTGTATTCACCTATATGTTTAGCTATTTTATATAATTTAATGTAGTTTAACATCATTTTAAGTACCTACCATTATTATTTTGTATTGGAGGGTGTTGCAGAACCAGTGATTGGCCATATGCGGTGCTGAACTTACTCCAGCTCTGAGCTGGAATAATTTACTACTGTTTTGGGTCCCTTTTTGGCTGTAGCATCTTTAGAAGTGCAGTTTATAAATAGCAATAAATAAATATATACTCTTTTGTGGGTGGGCACATGTCCCTCTCTAGACTTCTCCTTACTCTTCCCTACACCCTCCCATTTAGGGCTCGATTACGATGTCGGTCAGAGTTGCCTCCAACCGACACCATCTGTGTCTCGGGACCAACCGACTCTGGTCGGCGGTCCCGACACCGCAATTACAATGCGATTGCACATGATTGCTCCCATAGAGAAATGGGAGATTGCGTTAATCCCTGCACCGCGTGGCAGGCACCTTAGGGTGGCAGGTACTTTAGGGATTAACAGAAGGGTACCGTAGGTGCCCCCAAATGAAGGCTGCAAAGAGAAGGGGCCCTGATAGGGGCCCCCAAACTCGCTTTCCGACAGGCTTTCCATGTCAGAAAGCCCGGCAAGGAAAGCCTGTTGGAAATCGAGCACCATAATTCCAACGGCGGAAACACCGTCCATTGGGATTACGGGCCAGTCTCCAACTGGTCAACGGACTCCTGGAGCCCATCGGAAGCCAGCCGGAATGACCAGCCTGTTTCAATTCCAACCATCTAAATTGTAATTATGCGGTCGGAATTGAAACTGCGATGAGGCTTTCCGGGCCTCATCGTAATAAGGCCCTTAGTAGTAAGTATGCCCCTCTTTCAGTACCTCCCCCATTTATTATTAGCTAGTAAACCTACATGTGTGAGGATCTCCCCAAAGAAAACAGAGGTAGAGGTAGAGATTTCCTCTAGTAGGATTGTGAATAGCATTTTGCAGTGCTTTAGCAGCACTATTGTAGTACTAATAAACATACCAGAAAATGCGGTTTGTGAATAGGCCCATTCGTTTTTTGAAGCCATCTAAGCAGCCTTACCTCACGATTACTGAGGGATTTAGCAAAAAACATTCTGATTTGTGTTGCAGTCTTTTGGTTTAAAGGCAGACGATGCACATTCTGTGATCACCCGCGTAAATCCTTAATTTGCCACACACCTCAAAGACATTAATGGTCAAAACTATGAACCAAATACAGTAGTTACAGTGGAAAAACTCACACACAAACCCCCAAGGAAAGGTCTGAAAGAATGTAATTGAAGTTCCTGAAGTGAAAAAGGGACTTACCTGTTTTAAAAGTGAGCAAACCTCTACGACCCCCTTTTCACAAGCTATGCAGTAGAAATCTTAGATGAGATGGCTTCTAGAAGGTTGGAGTTCAGGGCACTCTCACCTCATTGTCTGGATTTCAAACCTTTGAATTAGGCAATTGTGCTAGTAAAGAATACCTGTTTAAGGCCTTTCAGACAGGTTTTGTTCCCTTACTGGTATTGTACATTTAAAGAGCGACTCCCACCTCAAGGATGGACAATGAGTCAATGAGTCAAGCATGTGTATCTATGAAACATCCAATGAGGTATGACACGCTTTTCATATTAGTGACTGTGGTGTGATTTCTCTGCTGTGTAAAATGTGTAGTGGCCTTGTTAGTACCTGCTTTATCCAACACTGGTTATCGTAAAGTTTCTCCTTGTATTCATGCAACATTGGCCTTAAACTCAAGTCCTTAGTGTCATCTGCTTCTCACAACCAAAAAAAGATTAGTCTCCATCCTGTTATGACCTCTGATATTGCTGTTTTATTTTAGCCTGTCCTTCTTCCTGGCCTTTACTTCCCCTGTGACGCCTACACTTGGCTTCTGCCCTGTTATTTATTGATCATTTTTTCCTTTTACTACCTCTTGGCCTATCCTAATAGACATAGGGCCTGATTTTGAATTTGGTGGATGAGCTATTCCATCACAAAGGTGATAGATATCTTGTCCACCTTATTGCAAGTGCCATAAGATGTAATGCACTTTTAATGAGGTGGGTGGGAGTAACACACCTGCCAACCTCTAAATTAGGCCCTACGAATGTTAACCTTCAAAGTCATTGTTAAATATGACTTTTAACTAGTTTGATACAAATCTTCGGTTTTCTATTCTGACCTTTTGATGTAGCTATGGGCATGCTTGCATGTACTGCTACAAGGTTTACCCTCAGACTGGTTAAGAATTGCTTTTTAAACTGTATAATAAATACCTTGGTGTCTCTTTCTATTTGTATGGAGTCATGCCTACCCTGAAATTCAACATTCATTTACCTAGGCACTGTTTTTCATTTTTAACGTGTTTCGTATTCTTGATATTCCTACACATTTTTGATAGACATACTCTGCCTTTCGTCAATAATAATTAACTTTCGGTGTAATACTGATATCTGTCAAACTACTACTGTCTATATATACATTTGGATCAAAGTGCAACGCACAGAGAGGTCTGTACCCTGGACGGTAGAACTTAGTGTTATAAAATGCAAAACAAAATAAACAAAACCATGCACTTTCACAAACTTCTCAATATATAAACTTGGAAAGGTTTGTTTGCGATATGGGAGCAAAGTGCAGTGAAATGGAACAATTTGTGACTGATAAAAGATGGATTTGGATCAAAGTGCAATGCATAGAGGTCTTTACCCTGGACGGTTGCACTTTGTAAACAAATACATAATTTTTTTCACAAACTTCTCAATATCCAAACTTGGAAAGGTTAATTTGGAAGATGGGAACAAAGTGCAGTGAAATGGAACAATCTGTGACTGATAAAAGATGGGCCAGGTTTAGAGAAAGCATCTCTCTCTCAATGTAGCACAAATGCCCTAGAGCTTGTATTTTTATTTCAATGATATTTATCCACTACACAATATTCATTACAGCGTGCATAGACATGAAGTTTATAACAGAAGTACTTATTTCCTGCAGACTTGCGATTTATTGTTCAACATCTGAAATGCAAGACCAGGCTAGTTACTTCAGCATAATTTTTGTTAGAACAATTGGAAACAATTTCTTATGACAAAATATCCATTAGGAAACAATTTGTTGTAAATGAAAGAGCACATTTAGACTTTGGAAAGAGGGTCTTGAATTTGGTTTCCCCATCAATGTTATCATGACCTCTTTTGTCATCTTTGCCACAGTGCTTACTAAATGAGGGTAAGCCTTCACCCATGAGACAGACATTACTATTGCCCCCCTAACTTCACTATGTGAATAAAGATATCCTACTTTCAAAATCCTGGATATAGTCTATTTTTTTAACATCTGTTTATTGGTTTTATCCATGCTCCTAAACAACCCCAATTCCCCCACCCCCAACTGAAACAATGACTTTGCACAACAACAGTACATAGGGATTTTACAGTACACACACACTGTTGTGACACAATCCTGTGAGGCCGCCATGATTGGAAATTGAACTGTATGGGGCCCGCCACGCAGCAAGACTGGATCTCGTCTAGGTAGAATCTAGTGCTGGTCTGATATTATCAAAGTAGTCCAACCAGGGTTGCTAGATCCAGGCACGTTTTTGGGGAACCCTTTGGCTTTATACAACAATTGCTCTTCTGGTGCGTGGAGTCCATGGCCCGCAGCCATCTGGAGATGCAGGGGGCTTCAGGAGAGCACCAGTGTCTCGCTATGTCTCTTTTTGCTACTACACATCCGATTCCAACAGGAGTTATTGTCCTGCGCTGCCATACCAACCTGGGTATATCCCCGTCAGTGACCTTTTGGGTTCTATATCAAAGGTGAAGCCTACCACCTGTTCCAGTGCATCAAAAATCCGAGTCTAGTAACTCTGAATGACCCCGCAGTCCCAACTTACATGAAGGAAAGTACCTTTTTCCTCTTACATTGTCTGCATGTGGGGTCGGGGTAGTGGCCTATTTGTCCATAGTGCCTCTGGAGTGAAGCATACCCATGAAAGTATTTGAATTGGATAAGGCACAGTCTGGGAGGGGGGGTGATTACCAGGGTCCTGGCCCCCACCTTTGCCTTGGTCCATTCATAATCAAGTAGCTCTCCCAAGTCCCGCTACCACTTTTCGTTTGAAACCCCTGTAGGGATCAGGGACCTTTATTACTAATGTTTTGCAAATCCTTCTTCTACAGCATAGGTTCCATAGGGATTTTGCATTCCAGGGGGCTGAAGTCTGGGAGGGCCACTAGCCTACTCTTGTACAGATCTAATGCATGTCTTAGTTGTATGTAAACATAGAACTGTGTCTTAAAAGCCCAAAGTCTTCAGTCAGTTGTGTGTAGGACAACTTATGATCCAAATCCCAAATATCTCCCACCTTGGAGATCCTGATTGTATCCCAAGCCCGGAATCCCAGGAGTCTTGTGACTCTTGGGAGCCATGATCCATAACATAGGGGCATTTCCTTTGTTGGTATCCCTTCCCATCCTGTCCATCTCAGGGCTAGGTGCCAGCATTCCAGGGGAATAGCGGTCACCAGAGCAATGCATGTTTGCGATTGGAACCATACAGTACTGACCACAGCCTGTCAGTACCCAGTGTGTCGATTTGCAGCTGGATCACTGAATCAGATCTAGTTCCAAAGATCCAGTCGTTGATAGGAATCATTTGTGTGGCCCAGTAGTATAGTTTCATGTCTATTGAGCCCATTCCTCTGTCAAACCGCAACTGTGTGCATTTTTTTGTGCGCTACTCTAGGAGGGCCCTTAGCCCAGATATAGTTATTCAATAAAGTTTGGATGGTGAAGTTCTAGGTTGGAGGGATCCAGTAGGGGTAGTTCTGTAGGGTGTCTAATATTTGAGGTAGGACTATTAATTTTCATCAATGCCCCTCTCCCCATCATGTTTAAGGGGAGTCTGCTCCATTTGTAGATGTGGTCCCTAATTTTATGAGTTAGGGGAACAATGTTTAGCTCCCAAATCTCCGGTTAGTCTCTAGTTACATGTACCCCAAGATATCTAAAGCTGCCCCGCCTTATTGTAATGTTTTGCAAGTTCGGAAACTCCCATCTTGCCCCTTCGGTCAGCGGGATCACCACCAATTTGTCCCAACTAACCTGGAGCTTGGAGACTTCCCCGTAAACCATTAGGATTTGCAGCAATTATGATAGGGAGAAGTCAGGTCTTTGTAGGATAAAACAAAATCATCTGCATAAAGGGAAATGCGGTCATCTGCATCCCCCACCAGTTGACACCCACACTTGTGTGTCTTGCCTGATCCATTCTGCCAACCGTTCTGTGGTCAGGGCAAATAATAGGGGGGACAGAGGGCACCACTGGTGGGTTCCTCGTGTTATTGGGAATGGTTGTGACAGTGCCCCGGTGACGAGTCCACGGGGTGCAATAGAGTACCCTTACGCATTCTCGAAAATACAGTCCGAAGCCCATCTTTTCAAGTACCTGATGGAGAAAGAGCCATTCGACAGAATCAAATGCTTTTTCAAAGTCTAATAGTGCTAACGCAGTTGGCTCTCCCAATATGTCTACATGGGCCATCGTCATTTATACTTGGCAAAGACAGTGTTGAGTGCCCCTACGGGGCATAAATCCATTCTGGTCTTTGTGGAATAGGGAGTTTTTCGCCTTGATCAGAATGTTGGCCAAGGCTCAGCCCACTATTTTGTTATCTAAAATAATTAAGGAGATCAGCCTATAGGAGGCGTAGTAAGTAGGCGGCTTGCCAGGCTTAGGAATGGCAATGATGGTGGCCTCACATAAATCTCTGGGCAGTTGTTTCTCTTGCAAGACTTCATTAACCGTAGACAGCAGACATTGGACCAGGCGAGCGGCGCTGGCTTTCATGAACACCATGGGGAATCCATTGGGTCCTGGTGCCTTGCCCGTGGGCATTCTCTGCATAGCCTCTATCAGTTCTACCTCAGTCAGCAGGCAGTCTAGCGCCATGATGTCCGAGGCGGTCAGTTTTTGGAACATCAAAATCCTGAGTTGTCGGGTGCTGGCACTTCAGCGCCCCAGGAGGTCTAGATCTATATGGTGTTTCGCAGTAGTCTGCAAACATGTCTGCAATCTTGTGGGATGCATATATTACTTTTCCCTCAGGGGTATGAATTTTGGGTAGCAGTCTTCTTTCCATGTCCCTATTGGCAAGCCAGTAAAGCAATTTACTGGTCTTTTCCCCATGCTCGTAGAGTCTGTGCTCTGAATCTGTGAAGGCCATCTTTCCAGCGTCCAGCTGCCTTTGTTTCAGAGCCGCCTGTGCCTCCGCCAGTCAGCGCCCAGTCTCTTTGTTCGGGGATATAATGTTCAGCTGCTCAATGTGAGATGTTTGCTCCTCTAGATTTGCATTTTCCCGGACTCTGTCCTTTTTCCAGCCAGCTAAAGGACCAATAATTTGGCCTCTTAGCACCACTTTTAAGGTTCCCCAAAGGACCACGTTGGCTATCTCTGGGCTGGAGTTAGTCTTCAGGTAGTCATCTATGCACTCCCTGAGAGATTCTCGGAATATCTCACTTTGTAACCACCAGGGGTTTAGTTTCCATTGTCTCTCACCTCGTGAGGAGGGATGCCTAATTGTTACGTCCATCGCTGTGGGGTCAGAGAGGGGGCAGGAAAGTAGCCTAAATCCCGCCACCCCTCCCAGGTCCCCAGCCGGGACCAAGAAGTGATCTAATTTAGAATATGTTTTGTTGGCATAGGAATAGAAAGTGTATTGGAAGACCTCCAGGTTCCGCATTCTCCATGTGTCGCATAGGCAAAGGGAGCTAGCCCAATACAGCAGAGACAAGGGATGCCGGTGGGACCCAGCCCCCATTGAATCCCAGGCTGGGTCAATCATCGAGTTAAAGTCCCCAACCTAGATCAGCCTGTAGCCCAAGGACAACAAGACTATCCGGGCCATATCTGTCATTGTGGTGTCAGATATAGACTATTGCTTATGCACTAGCACCCCTTCCTGAGTATCCATAACAGCGTGTTAGTCCCCATCACATTCTGCTGTTTCCTATCTCCATCAAGCACCAACTGTCCCCATAAACCTATTTTACCCCATGCTAGAATTTTGGTAATACGTTTTTTGGTTTTTAATATTATCTTACTTTTCAAGAATGGGGCCAGAGGGGAGATGACTGCGTGGATCCCCTGTGCACTAGATCTCATGGTTTGCTTTCTGTCTAACACTACTGGATGGGCTTTGTGTGGCAACCATTTCTTCTGGGGAAGGTGCAAATGGGAAGGAAGAGCAAGGAAGCCCACAAATGCACACAGTTGCCAAGTGAAGTGCATCTGAAAGTGCAGCCCTTATATACTGTTCTGCCTACTGTGATCCCGAAGAGAAACCCTCTCACCATCTTAGATAGGTGGGACCCTTATTCCCTAAACAGCGAGCCTCCGGAATCTTAGAGTGGATGAGATGCAAAATTCTTTCATGCGTGAATCCCCAATCTCCATCTCAAGGGTAGTTGTAGATGCCTTGTCACCGTTCTGTTCTGTGAGGTACCCCTGATTCTTCCATGTATCTGCCACTCCGTGTAGTCTGAAGTGTGAACTTTGAAGCCTGTTATCAGGTGAGCCCTGACACTGCCAGTGGGGTTGGAGGAGGTCTCCGCTCTACTCAAGGGTTGCCTCTGCTAGAAAAAGGGGCAGTGGTTTGGGTGCATCCCCAGCTTATTTGTGGTACTGAATAATTTAGGGGTGTTCAGCCATTGGGGACTTGAAAAGGTTGAACAGATTTAATCCTGCAATAAATGTCAAGTTGATGTCCCTACTAGCTATTAGTCCTCTTGTCATCTCAGGGAATTTTATTTCGACTCTAGACTTGCAATAAGGGCATTTTCACTTCTTAATTCAGTATCATCATGGACATATAATAACCCATTCACCTGTTAGGGGGGAGGTCTTAGAGGAGACAGGAGCCAAGGGGAGAAAAGTGTTCCCTTTTATTTGTCGGCCTGAATGTGGTAGAGGAGGAGACCACATTACTGTGTAACTACTAAGTCTAGGAGAGGATAATAGAGTAGAAAGGTTAATGGCATGTAATCAGTCCATTACAGGTGAATGAAGACTGGTATGGCTTACAGTATGCTTGCAATCACTTCAAGTAATGGTGTCCTGCTGTTTGAATCTGCAGGGGAAGATATGGTCTCTTCATAAGATTCCATCTATAACTTGCTGAACGTTTCTGGCATGGGTGATGGCATGTAACATCCACATGGCTTCAGTGCTCATAGAGCAGAAACAAAGCTGTTGTTCGGGGTTTGTCACAGGGAGTTCGGTTAGACAGCGGAGATAGCTCGACTATTGAAGAAAAAGTAAGCTATCTTGGATGCTTGCTGACCACCAGTATAGCATTTCACTTATGCTATGCATAACATCTGAAATTTAGATGAGGTCTAGGCGCTGAGAAAGGCAGAGGTAGACTTAAGACTTGTCACAGCAGGAAGGTCATTGTCATATGCACTATGTAGACTTAAGACTTGTCACAGCAGGAAGGTCATTGTCATTTGCACTATGTAGACTTAAGACTTGTCACAGCAGGAAGGTCATTGTCATATGCACTATGTAGACTTAAGACTTGTCACAGCAGGAAGGTCATTGTCATTTGCACTATGTAGACTTAAGACTTGTCACATCAGGAAGGTCCTTGTCATTTGCACTATACCAGTGGCCATCCCATAGTGTGTTCTCAACAGTTTTCCTATTCTATTGTTTGTGACTTTCTGCTGCCTTTCTCCCGACATCTCCTGGGAATTTGCGAGGTGCTGAGGGGAGGTGAAGGCGGACCACATGACCATGGAGATGGCTGTGAACTGGAAGCAGAGGTCCTAAACATACCTTTACCACTGCATTAACCTTTGTGACTAGGCCCCTACATCTGCTTCTCTTTACAATATAGTTGTAGTCGATATCCATGCAGTTCGAAATTAAAACTTTGGGATATTGTTAGTATCCGTCGTACCCACTAAACAACAAATAGTACACCTACCCATTCTGATCTAAGCCTGCCATTGACACTCTGCAATCCATTTCCCTTAAAGCCAAGACCTTCTCTTAGTCTAAACGTTTTTCAGAATATATACTGACCCTCCTTGATCCTTTAAATCTGACGTGTTCGCACCCTACCACATCCCAACCATTTCAGAGGAGTGCGGACTCTGGATCTGATCACACAGTGCTATTGAGTCTGCATCCTGCTCACACTGTATTTCCAGGAGAGTCCAAGCCTTGCCCACTATTATGCCACCTGTGGCAGATTAGTGCAGTGTGCAATGAAAAGGGGTACCTGCAGCTAAAGGTTTCCAGAATTAGTATCTTTAATAGATCCACACGCTTGAATTATTCCCAGATGTCAAACTGGGAATCTTTGGTAGTCAAAACATATACGCTACATTGAAACCAGCTATACACTACTTCTATTCTCTCCACATAATTATTTGACTCAAACGCCAAATAATGAGGTGGAGAAATACGGAGTAGAATTCCTCACGAAGCCTCCCAGTGTAAGAGTTTAAAATTTGTCACGAGAAAATCATTTTTTAGGCCTCATGAAAGGGTAGGGGATGCGTCGCATATTATTCTATCTCCAATATCAATGTTGGAATACTAACAGCACAGCTATGTAACGTTTGTCTTTGCTAGCTTTGGATCTCTCAAAGATTCATATGCTTGAATTAAGATTAGAAAAGAGGTACCACAAGAGAAAACAAGGGTAGGCCAACAAGTGCCAAGCTTCACCTCCTGTGCCACAGATGACTCAGCACTGAAGAACTGTACATCAAGTCAGTAATGTCTGGAAAAGTCTTTGATTAGGCGTGTTTCATCCTCCATGGCTCCGCTCTGGGAATCTCTTTCAGGGCCATTCCAGCAGACAGCAGTTGTAGCCACCATGACTCTAGTAGAGTAAACTCTGACCCCACCAGAGAGATGTTTGCCCATCATATTACTGGCCGTAGTGAAGCAGCATACAATTCATATAACCAAACCTTATTTCAGCGTGGCTAATTCCTTTTTAGTCTGTTTCAAAAAATAGGTCAGATTGGCAAACAACTTTCTTCCAATGAAATCAAAACATCTTTTGACAAATTAATATAATGATCTTCCAGGCGCAGCTGATGGCTTTGTTAAACAAGCATTTGCAATGCAATAGGTCACGCATTTATGCGAGTTTGACCTATTGGCATTGTAAATGACAATGCCTTTTATTTATGTTTTGGTTTTTAAAACATAAATAAAAGGCATGGTCATTTACAATGTCAATAGCTTAAACTCTCGTAAATGCGAGACCTATTGCATTGCAAATGCTTGTCTTTCAAGGGACTTGTAGTCCTGGTTTTATAATTGGACAAACAGGGCTACAAATTCCTAAATGTAAAAAAAAAAGCACCTGGATTTGATATGCTACTCATATATGGACCTAGGAACGAAGGGTTCTGGATACTCTAAAGCATATCTGCCCATATCAGGGCCGGCCTTGGACATGGGCGAGCCAGACCCAGGCCTGGGGGCACCAATTTTCATAGGGGCACCGCAGGGAGCTGCCTGACAAAGTCATGCAAACAGCAGCTCGTCGATCCCACTTGGTCTCAATCATGTCCTGTTAAAGACAGTGCTATCAGCGCTTAATGTACTTCTGCGTAATCGTTAGCACCCCATCAAACCTCTGCCCTCCTCCCATCTTCCTTACACTTCCTGCCATCACACCGCAACAACTCCCTATTCCCACAACAAACACCAAATTTTCTTTCCACCCAGGGCCCTGTCCTGGTCAATCCAATTTAGGGCCAGCCCTGCCCCACATCACTTTATCAAGGAGATTGCACCCCCAGAAAAGGGTAACAAGCAAAATCTGTGAGTATGCACAAATGCCTACTTTTTAGCTTAATACAGCAAAACATTATTTAAGGCAGAGAAACTATGGGCCTTATTAAGAGGCAGATATCCCATCCTTATTTATTATAAGAGCCTCAGGGTATAATGCACTTGTAATACGGCAGACGGGACATCCTTCACACTTGTGACAGAGTATCCAGTCCGCTAAACTCTAAAAGAGGCCTCATGTGTTGTTCCTTCGAATGATGAAAAGTAAACTTCAGTTTCAATGCTCAAACGCATTACAAAATAGCAAGCATTATCAAAGCCAATAGACCTGGCTTGCAAACTTGAGTTACAAGCCTGACCAGTTGGCTTTGTCACTGTATGTAATCAGAGGCCCAGCATCAGTATGACAAGGGCCTATGGATGCACTTAATGTGAAAAGTAGCTAGGCGGAGAGTTTAATAAGGGGCACTGGTTGCACTGAAAAGCTGCATGGTCCTGGCGGCAAGATGGGATGGATCCAACAGGTACGTCGAAAGATAGATGGGCATTTCAGGTTCTGACAGATCCCGATCTTGAAGCATGGCCTTCTTCGAGAGACGATATAAATCAGCAGCCTCGCAGCAGGATGAAAAGGAGCAGCCAGACATGACGAAAAGCAGCATCACCCCAGTGGCATGTTGAGAGGGAGTCGCTGGGCTGCTGAAAGGTAGATAGAAGCCAAAAGACTTGCATTTGGGTAGCCATCTTGGTGTCAGGCCACCCTAAAGTGAAAGAAAATTGGTGGCCATCTTCAGGTCAGGCTAACACTTAGGCCCTGACAAAGACAATGAATACTGTGTTGTATTAAAAATAAAAAATAAATTCTGCATAATTTGCACATACCTGATGAAGAAATGCATGTATGACGATTTAGTGTACCTTGAAGATGTGAAATAGTCCTTCATGCACTGCAATGTAGAGATAGACGATCCGAACAGCCAATAGTATGAGGTAATAGAGCTTTACTAATTTTGGGGCGGAGCCAAAACCATTCTATATATACATTAAAGTATTCTTAACAACAGGTGTTGTAGACAACTAAAGCTGTCTTAAGCAAGGCCTTAAAAAAGCATAACACCTATGAAGCGCTTGTTATATATTAATGAAATAGCTTTATAATGCTTACAAATCACATGTTAACTTAAGGCCCCTATACTGGGACTTTAATACATTTACATGGCAAAAGGAAGTGCCCACTAAAGTATACATAAATGTGTGGCACTCCAAATAGCATATATTCGTTTCTAAAGCATTTAAGGGAAGTTCACATTGAGTTTATACAGCACATAAAAGAACATACAAATGTCTCAACTCTTAGAAACTCTACACAGCACCAATAAATAATACATATATATATATATATTCATCCAAAAACGTCCACAATTGAAGACGCACTCAGCTTCAGGCGATTCCTGCTGCGAGCAGGATCCTTTATTAGGCAACCAGTGTGCACAATCAGGTATTTCAACTCAACAGCCCAACGCGTTTCGGAGATTCTCTTCTCCTTGATCACAGGCTTACAAATAGGCAGATATGGTTAGAACAAGTCTCTGATTCGCCATTTATCGCCCTCCAGTGGGCCTTAATTCTGCAAGGCTTCTTGGGACTTGTAGTCTCTCCGTTCACATATTACCCCGATGGGTTCTGACTCACTGTAATTTCGGTTGTTACTCTCGATAGAGCCCCCCAGTTGCACCGCCAGTACATTTCTTTAGCCAACCTGTTGCTCTGCTAAATGACGACAGTGTATCTGTCTCCACAGTCCGCTTTACCATCTTGCGGCGGTGCAGTGTTCCCGACCTGGACCGGCCGGTAAATTTTCATCCAAAAACGTCCACAATTGAAGACGCACTCAGCTTCAGGCGATTCCTGCTGCGAGTAGGATCCTTTATTAGGCAACCAGCGTACACAATCAGGTATTTCAACTCAACAGCCCAACGCGTTTCGGAGATTCTCTTCTCCTTGATCACAGGCTTACAAATAGGCAGATATGGTTAGAACAAGTCTCTGATTCGCCATTTATCGCCCTCCAGTGGGCCTTAATTCTGCAAGGCTTCTTGGGACTTGTAGTCTCTCCGTTCACATATTACCTCGATGGGTTCTGACTCATTGTAATTTCGGTTGTTACTCTCGATAGAGCCCCCCAGTTGCGCCGCCAGTACATTTCTTTAGCCAACCTGTTGCTCTGCTTAATGACGACAGTGTATCTGTCTGCATAGTCCGCTTTACCATCTTGCGGCAGTGCAGTCTTCCCGACCTGGACCGGCCAGTAAATTTTCATCCAAAAACGTCCACAATTGAAGACGCACTCAGCTTCAGGCGATTCCTGCTGCGAGCACGATCCTTTATTAGGCAACCAGCGTGCACAATCAGGTATTTCAACTCAACAGCCCAACACGTTTCGGAGATTCTCTTCTCCTTGATCACGGGCTTACAAATGGGCAGATACGGTTAGAACAAGTCTCTGATTCGCCATTTATCGCCCTCTAGTGGGCCTTAATTCTGCAAGGCTTCTTGGGACTTGTAGTCTCTCCATTCACATATTACACCGATGGGTTCTGACTTACTGTAATTTCGGTTGTTACTCTCGATAGAGCCCCCAGTTGCGCTGCCAGTACATTTCTTTGGCCAACCTGTTGCTCTGCTTAATGACAACAGTGTATCTGTCTCCACAGTCCGCTTTACCATCTTGCGGCAGTGCAGTCTTCCCGACCTGGACCGGCCGGTAAATTTTCATTTAAAAACGTCCACAATTGAAGACGTACTCAGCTTCAGGCGATTCCTGCTGTGAGCAGGATCCTTTATTAGGCAACCAGCGTGCACAATCAGGTATTTCAACTCAACAACCCAACGCGTTTCGGAGATTCTCTTCTCCTTGATCACGGGCTTACAAATGGGCAGATACAGTTAGAACAAGTCTCTGATTCGCCATTTATAGCCCTCTAGTGGGCCTTAATTCTGCAAGGCTTCTTGGAACTTGTAGTCTCTCCGTTCACATATTACCCCGATGGGTTCTGACTCACTGTAATTTCGGTTGTTACTCTCGATAGAGCCCCCCAGTTGTGCCGCCAGTACATTTCTTTAGCCAACCTGTTGCTCTGCTTAATGACGACAGTGTATCTGTCTGCACAGACCGCTTTACCATCTTGCGGCAATGCAGTCTTCCCGACCTGGACCGGCCGGTAAATTTTCATCCAAAAACGTCCACAATTGAAGACGCACTCAGCTTCAGGCGATTCCTGCTGCGAGCAGGATCCTTATTAGGCAATTCACCGACATCGATATAGCAGGATGGCAGGTTGCATAATTGACTGGCTACGTGACCGGAGGCTCTATGGAGAGCTGTGATCAAAATTGTTTCTAGGCAGAACCCATGCAGGGTAATATGTTTAGCGTAAGGACTACAAGTCCCAGAAGGCTGATGACATCAGGAGCCCATCAGGGGGCGATAAAACGGCTATGAGGGACTGCACTCCCACGCATCTGCCAGTTACCAACCGACCCGTGAACAAGGAGCAGGAGCTCCGAAAAGCGTAGGGTTAAGCAATGAAATGTCTGGAAGCGGTTGTTGGTTTTTAATAAATACATGACCCTGCTGTGCAAGCCGGGTTGCCTGTCATTGTGTGCGCCTTCAATTTGTGGACAACCTTTGGACGATATATATATATCCAACGAACAGTTCGCGTCGTAACCCAAGCCGCTAACAATGGCGGGCCGTGACGGGGTCGCGGGCCCCAATCAATCCAAACCGTATTGCATTCGCAAATCCAGGAAACAATACTTCACGGCCACACAGTAATCCTTATAGCGTGATTTTTATTTTATCTCAGCCAAGTCACTCTATGCGTTTCGGAGCGTCCTGCTCCTTGTTCACGAGTAAAAGTGAAATGCACATCGTAGTGTTTTTATAAATTATCATGTGACCACCTCAACACAAATGGCAGTGAAAACAGACTTCATGGTGTTTAACAATCAAAGTGGATACAACGTGATGCGATATAAGTATTCATTACAATGACAGAAAGTGCATTCTTATCTTTTAGTTGTTTATATTCTATTACATCAAAAATGAAGCAAGTTAAATGCAAGTGCGAAATTGTTGACATCTCGAGGAACTTAAATACATGTAAATATCCCTCCTTCAAGAGTTCCAAAGTAAATTATCAATGAAGCGACAGTGCGCTCGTGAGACCAAATTGAAAATCTTTTGCGCATTGTATCAAGATGCACACTCCAATTTAATCACGGTACTAGTGTAGCCTTACACTTCCGCTGGCCCCTGTGGGCTTCCACCACATATAGATTGCCCCATAAGTCCTGTTTGGGAGTGTATAAATGACTCATTAAATGCAGATAACCGTGTATACCGCCCCAGTGGGCATTGTAGTTACCAGTGGTCTCACTACTACCACAATATAAAGCAAAAGGGAATGGGAAAAATTAGCTAACTCCAAATTTCCTCAGTCACCTCGTCCCGCCACAGTGGGCCATTGCTCATAAATCCAGTCTTACCCTAGCAGGACGCTCCGAAATGCGTAGAGTGACTTGGTTGAGATAAAATAAAAATCACTCTAAAAGGATTACTGTGTGGCCATGAAGTATTGTGTCCTGGATTTGCGAATGCGATACGGTTTGGATATATATATATATATCAAGGTGTCTCTACAGAACTTCGAAAGACTCTTGGCACTTGGGAGCCCAGGTAATATTTAGAAATGTCCTTATGGAGGACATGGAGCATTGGAGCAAGTAGTGCTAAAAAGAGCTACATACATTGTGTGCTACTCCAATAGTGCATAGAAGTACCTCCGTTGCGCCTAGAATCCCGCTAACTCACCTTGAAGAGTGCATAGTGCAAGTACTGGTAGGGCTCCCTCCGCTGGAAGTCCCGCAGCGTGTCCCGGCCGGGGTAGGGCACCAGGTAGGCGGGCAGGCCCTGCTTGCACTTCCTCAGGCAGACGGCGGTGTGCAGCAAGCGGCAGAAGAGCAGCAGTTCCTGGTGCCAGCCCTCCAGGGGTTCGGTGGTCTCCAAGCGCCAGCGCTCCTCGGGCTCCGGGGTGCCTGCTGTCCCCTGCAGGCCGCACTCCCGGCTGCAGGTGGCCTCGCTGTCTTGCAGGATGTGCTCCAGTAGACGCACCGTCTCCCTCCAGCTCTCCCCCGGGTAGTGTCTCCAGCGCCAGGCTATAGGTGGCCATCAGGGGCGCTAGGTCCGCCCGGGGGAAGCCCCGGAAGCTGTACTTCTCGTACTAAGCCGGAGAGACGGGTGCGCCAGTAGGAGCAGGAGACCCCAGAGCATGGCTAGGCGGGCGCTACGAAAGGAATGTAGCCGAGTGTGGAGGTCCATGGCAGTTTGTTGTGGGGGCAACATCTTCATGAACCTAGGATGCCCTGTGCAGCCCCCATGGGCTCAGACAGCAGCCCCCCCTAGGATCAACCCACTGCTCGCTGCCCCCCTGGAGCTGGTCCCGAACTCCAAGCCCCTGGTGCACCTCTTGCCCCCAGTCACTTCCTATGCTCCGTCTGATCCCAAACACTGCTGCCCCGGCCCTGGTGCCCTCTGCACCTTCTGTCACTTGTGATGCATCAGACGTCCTGCTCTTTCTGCCCTGATGCAAATTTTGCTGTCACTCATTATGCTCTGGCTGGCCTTGCACCCCCTGCTGATTCTGCCTCTGTGCAGCTGGACTGGCCCTGCTGCTACTTCTGATGCTGCTGCTGCCCCAGATCTCCTGATGCCGCCCCTCTGCTGCGCTCTGTCTTGCCCTTGACGTCCCTCTCTTGCCCCCTGTTTTGAGCACACGCTGTAACCTGCACGTAGCACCTGGCTCGAGAATTCCGTTCATTGAAAGACGTGGAAAAAAATATTTGCAATGCCATAGGTCTAGCATTTAAATGCGAGACCTATGGCATTGCAAACAAGGGGCTGCCATTGTCCCAGCTCAATAAAGAAAAAAAGTACATGTACCGTGTGTATCAACCAAGTAAAGGGGCCGCATTTGGCGGTTTTTAATGTATTCACTTGTGTTTAGAGTGATTTAAAGATATTACTGCCTTTTATTCCAGCTGTAGTTTCACTCTCTTCCCCGCTGTTTACTGGTTTTTTCTGATATTCCTGCTGTTCTCGTCAGTTTTCGGCCGCTACTGCCCTTGTGGCCCCGCCCCCTACACAGTCCCGCTCCCACCTCCTACCTGCTCCCGCCCCCCTCCCCTACTTATGGCGACCGCTGCGGGGGAGCACGTGTGAAGCCTTGACCTCTGGCCCAGGCTAGCACTCTCCCCAGCAGCTCCGCCTCACAGTCGCTCCGCTCTTGAGCTCCTGTGTCCTCTCCTAGCAGAGTTCGAGCCGGCAGCCTGCCCCTGCGCCTCAGGTTTTTTTTTCCCATCTGCCAACTGTTCCGCTAATCCTTGTGCTCCGTATTACCGCATTTGGCGGTTTTTACTGTATTTACTTGTGTTTAGAGTGATTTAAAGATATTACTGCCTTTTATTCCCGCTGTAGTTTCACTCTCTTCCCCGATGTTTACTGTTTTTTTTCTGATATTCCCGCTGTTCTGGTCAGTTTCCCGCTGCTACTGCCCTTGCGGCCCCGCCCCCCTACACAGTACCGCTCCCGCCTCCTACCTGCTCCTGCCCCCTCCCCTACTTATGGTGACCGCTGCGCGGTCGCGCCGCTGGCGCGCCGAAGGCGCTCCTAAGGCAAGCCGGTCTGCGCCCGTCCGCGACCAGCGCCAGGAACCTTGGTCCTCCGGGGCCTCACCGCTATGACTCAACCTCCCTCCACGCACTCAACCCCGGAAGACACGCCGACTGCGCAAGATCCTCGTCGGACACCACCCACGGGCAGTTCTCGTGCAGACCCTTCCGCAAATACTTCACCATCGACAGAGCCCCTGGGACCGCCAAAGGAACGCCCGATACACACACCACCGAAACCCTGACTTGCATCCTGCTCAACGTGCGCTCCTTGCACCGACACACCGTTGAGATCTGGGACCTGCTCGACACCCTCTCGCCCGACGTCACCTTCTTCACGGAAACCTGGACCAACACCACCTCCGGTCCCGACATCGCCACCGCCATCCCGGACGGCTACAAGATCCAGAGAAAGAACCGTCCGCACCGCCCAGGAGGAGGACTCGCCATCGCACACAAGACCCCCATCCGACTCTCCACATCCAGCACGAGTGACCCCCCACTCCAACACAGAATACCTCCACTTCCAGATCCAGACAAGCCCCAGGACCACCCTACGCGGCACCCTCATCTACAGACCCCCAGGACCTCGCACCCACCACGCAACCACCATCGCAGAGCTCGCCGCACCCCACGCCATCACCTCCACAGACTACATTCTACTCGGGGACCTGGACTTCCACCTCGACAACAGCAACGACTCCGACTCGACTACTCTCCTCGCCACCCTAGCTAACCTTGGATTGAACCAGCTCGTCAACACACCCACCCACAGAGCGGGTCACACCCTCGACCCCATCTTCGCGGGAGGAACAAACTTCTGCTTCTGCCACACCACCCAGCCCCTCTGGACTGACCACCACTGCGTTCATTTCACCTTCAACACCACCCCCGTACCCAAACCCGCCCCACGCCCGCCACAACGGAACTGGAGCAAGGTCACAGAGGAGCACCTCAACACCACCCTCCGTCAATACCCCCCCAACGCTGCGACCGACACCAACTCCGCAGCCAGAGAGTTTCACCGCTGGATCTCCAGCTGCGCCGACAAGCTCGCACCCCTCCGCCCGCCAAACAACGCCCGCAGAAAGTCGCCTGGTTCACCACAGAACTTCAAGATGCCAGACGCTGCTGCAGACGCATAGAGAAAAGTTGGCGAAACCTGAAAACCACAGAAGCACAGAACGACCACAAGAGCGCCCTAAAGGAATACCACCAGCGCAGAAGAGACACCAAACGGACCTTCATAAGAGACAAAATCCAGACCAACGTGACCAACACCAAGGAACTGTTCAACGTCATACATCAGTTCGCAAAACCCACCTGCGAAGCCACGGACGTCACACCTTCCCAGGAACTCTGCGACAAGCTCAGCTCCTACTTCCATCTCAAGATCAAGGCTCTCTACGACAACTTCAGCGAACCAACGATGAGCACTACCCACCGCCGCCAATAAGCCAACCATCACGTCCTGGGATCCCGCTACCGTTGAACTCATCACAGTGACCATAAAGAAAACCCACTCAGGAGCCCCAACGGACCCCTGCCCACCGCACATCTTCCACAGAGCCGCCACCGTCATCGCACCCGAACTAGGACGCACCATCAACGCCTCCCCCAGATCAGGCATCTGCCCAGACGACTGGAAACGGGCGGAGGTAAAACCCCTCCTCAAGAAACCATCGGAAGACCCAACGGACCTGAAAAACTACAAGCCCATCTCTCTCCTCCCCTTTGCGGCCAAAGTCACCGAGAAACTCGTAAACGCCCAGCTGACCGCCTTCATAGAAGAGAACTCCATCCTAGACGCCTCCCAGTCTGGATTCCGCAGCAACCACGGCACCGAGACCGCCCTCCTCGCCGCCACTGACGACATCCACACGCTACTCGACCAGGGACACACCGCAGCCCTCATCCTTCTAGACCTCTCCGCAGCCTTCGACACCGTGTCTCATCGCACTCTCGCAGCCAGACTGCACGACGCGGGAAATACAAGGAGCTGCCCTCAACTGGATCCAATCCTTCCTCTTCGGCAGAACCCAGATGATCCGACACCCTCCCTTCCTCTCCAAACCCACTGAAATCAACTGCGGAGTACCCCAGGGATCATCACTCAGCCCCACGCTCTTCAACATCTACATGGCCCCCCTCGCCGCCATCGTCAGACAGCTTGGGCTCAGCATTGTATCCTACTCCGACGACACCCAGCTCATCCTCTCGCTCACGAAGAATCCCGAGGACACCAGACTCTGTTTCCAGGAAGGTATGAAGGACGTGGCAGCCTGGATGAAGTATTGTATTTAAACAGAGAGAGACCTCTTGTCAGCAACCAAGGGAGTGGAGTACTATCAGTACCAAAAAACAAGTTGTCCCTTGATTCACTCAATCAACACGAACACCCTATGAATAGTGGAGTTCTCAATTCATAAAAAGCACATAGATAAACTTTAAAAAAATGTTTTACTCAAAATCCCTGAAACACTCAAACAATGATCCCACTATAACATACAGTGCAAAAAGGTCAATTTATTTCTTTAGTACATGTAAATATTATTAAAACACAATTTATATAATAAAACACCTATAATAAAATACAATGCATCAGTTCAACATAAATTAAAAACAATATAATTCATCAAGTCAGGACATAACATAACATCTTATAACACTTTTACCACAGAGAACCCTAAAAAATAGGGAAAAGAACAATGATAGACAGTGTACTTTGTCTTTTAGCTCAACAATTACCTAGGAATAATTTTTAGCAAGATTAGCCTGGATACATGTACTCTATTTTGTATCTACAGGTCCAACTTGTCCTCGGGATAATGTACAGAAATGCGTCGACGCGTTTCGATGGGTATCTGATTATTCCATCTTTATCAAGACAGTCATTACGTTCACTTTTCTTTGTGGTATATTTGATTGTTATAACCTGTATGAACAAGTATATAAAAATATATATTTAAAACCTTAAAGTGATTCTACTATACACAAAATTTACAGTGACATTTGTTGTATTCTATTTCCATACAACAACATTCTACTATCACAACTCATGATTCCATAATTCATTTTATATACACTCACATGTACTACGACTCAATTTAATCTCCTTATACGATATGCTCATGCCTTTTACATCAAATATATTTCTCCAATTGTCTACACTGCATATCAACATTTCATAAGGGTATTTACAGCTTATCCCTTCTAAGCATCACATTACTCCTGCTTACAACCTTCAAAAAAAAGGAAAGGAAGGAGACAGTTTTTGCTAAAGCACTTCTGAAGCTACCCCACATTTGTGTACAGTTTTTGGGTCCAAAAAACACTCCACAATAACCCGCTGTGTAACAAATAAATACACCTAAGGTATTACACTCTCCCTCCTACAAATAACCCACTTGTCTAGGGAGTAGAGACCACTCCTGGCATTATGTGCCATACTTTGCTGTTGGTATATTTTCGTATTCAAACTCAATTGGAAAATACCTATCTAGATCACTAAATCCATTTGTATGCCTGCACAGGGCGTTCTCTTTGTTCTCACCTGAATGAAAGAGAGTTGATGTTTGCACTTATTCTTATACTTCTTTTGCAGATTCGAAGAATGGTCTATTAATGGACCCCTAGTGAATAGAGAGTATTTTGTATATTACTATTACTATACCAGAGGATGTCTGCCATATAATCTAACTCAACACACTGCAGTGCCTCTCCTCCTATATATTTTTTGTCATACCTTCTTAACTTGACTTGAATAATCCCCGTTTCCCAACTGCCGTATATTCTTGAACGGTTCAATCCGGAGCCCCAGATTTCTAGTTCTGTGTCCAAAAATTCACATATGTAGTCCAAGGTAGAGGGGCTTAGGTACATACACCTCCTCACCTACCGATGCGCTTACGTCGCACTATAAAATAAAGAAACAACCCCATTGTATTACACCCATGAATGTAAGAGAGGGAAATTCATTTAGATAGGCTGTTCGTATGTCTATCCCATCTATTTTATAGGATTCCTTTCTCACCTTATTCGCTCATGGATTCCCTGTCCTACTTCCTCCTTTTGGAAAATGTGAATGGGAGACCACTGCATTGTCCTCGTTTAAATACTGTCTCGCGATCTCTCATTGGTTCCTACAAACCACATGGCCCGCATGCACTGCTTGTGCTGATCTGCCACTCCTAACCCGGAAGCTAACTCCATGGTTTTCATGGGTTTTAGCAACATCTTTGTTTATTTGTATAAATACAACTTTATTGGTTTCGTATACGTACATCTAATCGAAAAAGGGTCTCAGAGGATCCCATACATCTTCGTGAATAATAACACCAGCTTTGTTTATTTGTACAAACACAACTTTGTTTGTTTGTATAGATACATCTAATTCCAGCAGGGTTTCAAGGGATCCCATACATATAATTGCAGTACATTCATGAATATAGCCAATACTGCTAGATTTAACTCGCAGAATTGATCTATTTATACCCAATAGTATACTTTAATCAATGTATAATTTCTGATCGCTGTCTCGGGCCACTCGAATCACTAGTGGGAGACACTTGCACTGGACACTTTACTCTCCCATTAATTCTAGCCAACGCTTATAAATTCATGTCTAATTTTACAACCTACCTAATCTCTGACCCCCCATTGCAGAAACTATCTGCTGTGCATACAATATCTACAGATCTAAATTACCTTCTGTTTATTGGTTGGCCACTAACAGAAGGTTTAGACCTGAATTTATAAGCATTGGCTAGAATTAATGGGAGAGTAAAGTGTCCAGTGCAAGTGTTTAAAGTCTTTAGGTTGGCAGTTGCACAGATCATATCCTCTGTTGTAACTGTGCTATCTAGTTTTCTTGTTGGCCATGTGTTAACTTAGGTAGCTGGATGCCTGCTAATTAAGCCAACACCTGAACGGGCATTATGGAGCATGCCTCAAATCAGTCACTGTAGAATTCACTAAAGACCTGACTTATGCTTCTGTTGTCCAAAGAAGCCGTCCTGTTGTGGTCCTTATTCCTTTTATCGTCTGTTCTTTTTGGCATATCATGGTTCGCAAATGAAGTTCAAACCTGCTATCAACCACAGCCGGACTGGGAACAGAAACCAGTCCTAGCTACTCTGCTCAACCGGCCTGGGGGTGGAGGTCGAGGGTGCTACTGAGAACCTTCGGTTCCCTTTGCTAGTGTCAAGCACCACTGTCGCTTTTGTTACAGGGGGCCGATATTGCAGCACTGATGCAAAACCGGCCCTCAGCAACAAAACCGTCCCCCACGGGCTAAAAACTGGCCCCCATTGTTTTGGCCCACTGGGAAAACACCCAGGGCCTGCTACGGTCAGTCCGGCCCTGCTATCGACACAGTCTTCTCCATTTCATCCATTTGTGTCCCTGGAATGTTGATATCACCTTTCAGCTCATTCTGATAGTCGATAAGGTCCCTCTTGATTGTAGAGAGCTCCAACTTTGTTTCGGAGAGGAACTGCTATAAGAAGTCTGGTGTTGGGCTCAACAGGTTTCTGTTGTTGAGTGTCAAGAATCTTTCTTCAATTGCTTATTTCAAAGCATATCCCTCAAAAACAATCTATGCCTCCCCCTGTCCGTTGCCATTTCCCTGTATTCAGGTTACAAAGCGACAATTTCAACTGTCTAGTGGCAACAGTTTCCCCTCCCTCCTGCGTAGGGCCCATTCCCAGCCATGAATGATGTGTCAGTAAAGCAGATTCCAAGAGGGGCCAAAGTTCCTGCAATCTAATTCATTAAGCATGTGCAAGTTGGGATAGTGGAAGCTATGCATAAATAGTAGCCACTCACTCTCTCCCCTTCAGCTCAATTTGGCACAGTGTCAAGGAATCGCAGATCCGTTATGGCATCAAGCAATAAAAGTGGTGCCATGGAGGACAGGAAACAATTTCAAAGCCTTCCCAGTGGACAGTATCATTTCTAGGGTACTTAGGGTCGGTGCTACCAGGGTGAGTGTTGCTTGGTTGAGGTAGTGACGTATTTCCCCTCCAACAAGTTACTTCAGTGTACATATGACAGTGTTCTCAGTATGCTGGGCTTGATGCCGGAGACCAGCCACCGCTCACCTTCAACATAGACTGCCTCCCTCATGGCATCCGTTAGGGCCTCTTTTTGATTGCTGATGTGGGTTGTATGCTGTCATGAGTAGGGGCGAGGAAAATTCCTGTGCAGAAAGTGAAACGTAGAAATGTTGCCCTTTTTTCCCAACCGCAGAGTGGAACTAGGGCTGATACGCCGCTCTGTGGGTGTGAAAAAAAACAAAGAATGCACAGTTGCTTTCTGAAGCAATGTGAGGTACTGGGAAATGCATTTACCTTAATGCTAGCTTACATAAGGTACTCTTGTTGCCCTGCCCCTTCACTGTGCATTTCAAAGCAACTTTCCTAGTAGGGAAGTCTGTTTGCAGCCCCTCCCTGCAGGATCCTGCAGGCAGGCATGCAACACGCCCAAGCTCTTCCAATGGGAAAGCTTCTCTGAGGAGCAATGCCAGGTGCCAGCCATTTTAATTGACACAAGAATTTCTTGTTCCTTGAATTCCTCAATGCCCAAAATGAAGAAATCTTGTTTTGCAGAGCATTTCTCTTGCTTTCAATCCGTTTTCCAATATGCAGTAGGCCTGGAGGTTAACATTTGCTTACTGTGGATGGAAAAGAAGGAATTTCGTCAGTCCTAGTGATACGCTTACATTATCCCCATCCAGGTTTTGCCTGCATCGTGTTGGCTCCAGTGCCTCCACAGAGAGGGATTTTGATCCCTTGCACAGGGAGTTGCCTCCAAAGACAGTTCACGTGGGTCGCTCTGTATCTGGAAGGAGGCTTCTATGAGCGCATCTTCTTTCCGGCCTATCTCCTGGGGCAGAGGTGCTCCAGTGTTTCAATGACGAAGCGCAACGTGCCAGGGTTAGTACATTTTCCCTCGCTGCTAGTGCAGGTCCTGCCAAGTGCTGGCACCCAGGGTGTCTGGGGTGCTCTATTTGTCACTGTTTTGTTGGGGCTTGGAGGAGCCTCACAGGAACGTGCCTACTCCATCCCCCATAAGGCCTCGCCTCCGAGATGCATCTTCATATAAAAGGATAACAGCACTTTAAGAACAATTCTGGGATTTTTCCTGAAAGAAACTTTATCTTTGCAGAAGCACAGGTAGGTCTACTTGAAAAGGCTTGCATCTCACCTGTCTCGTCTGGCTGAAGGAATGCCAAGTAAGAAGGCTGACTTCCAGGAAAAGTGCAAAATGAAGGCTCAGTGGGTGGGCCTGAAAGGTTTATTTAATAGCCCTATTAGTACATTATTCATTTCCAACGAGGGAACTAGTCTCACCATTTGTTGGAGAAAGAATGAAAAACTCCTCTCCTTAACTCCTTTATTATTCTGAGGAGAATATGTATGGGCAATTTGACCTCCTTAAGCAGCATCTCAAGAAGGCAGCCAGCCCTAGCAAGATGGAGAAGGAATAGTAATTACTGATGCAGAGGCATGTCGAGTCGATCCAGGTTCTTCGAATGTGCCTAAATAGCGAAAGATTTGCATTTCATATTGTAAGACTTCGAGCCTCCAGCAACACAGCAGAGACCTCCTTCCTCCCTGCCTGCAGATACAGGATTATTGTGTTGTGTGTGCGAACCCTCATTTGAGGCTTTTTCACTCATAGGATGAAAGCCTTAAAGACTATCCTGAAAGCCAAGGGCTAACAGGTTGATGACGTGGTAACTGAATGGGACCACAGGCCACTGCCCTGAAGATCCTGCAGTTAGGCTCCTCATCCCACAGGGAAGCATCCATAATATGGAAGACTTGTGGACTGCAAGAACATATTTGGCCGACGAAAATGTAACTGCTCAGCGCTACTATGTTCAGTGGAATGATTGAAATAACATCGTCATAGTCTCCGCTGATCTTTTGTTACTGCATGTTCTGTTGTTCTTAGGCTTGCCTACCGCTTGGAGGGCTTTGCAATGGAAGAGGATGCACAAAGACAATGACATGCAGCCCTAGAGTCCCCCGAGCTTTCTGACAATCACTGTCTTCTAAGACTGTCTACGTGAAGCTAAGCTTGTGACCAATCTCTGTAGAAGGATAGACTTCCCTTCCAGGTTGGAGTCCTGGCAACTAGTAAAATGGCGCCTGTCAGACGTTACAGATTCGACTTTCTAGTGTTCAAAGCAAGACCAAACATCAACAGGAGACGGATGGCAGACTGTACTAAGAGGCATGCTTGGTGTAATGAGGAAGCTCTGATCAGTCAGGCGAATAGGTATAGCTACACTGCCAGAATGCACTACCACAAATATGCTGCTTGAAGTGTTTGCTTTGTTCGCCATAAGTTGGCAGGGTATGCCCAGACGTGGGTCCCTTGCTCACTTTGCCACTGGATTCAAGCTAGCCTGGCTGATGAGGGGTGTTACCCCGAAACCGGTCCCAGGATGCTTGCTTCCGGTTCAGGGAAGACCTGGCTTGGCAGTTTGGGCTGGACGGTTCCCATGAGGCACAGGGTCAAGACTGATTTGCATATAGCTGGGTCTGAACTGAGGTGGCGAAGTGAGCTAAAGAACGATGATGGATTCAACCCAGATCTGTGACTGGGGGTGAGTGTCTGAAAAGTTTCAGCGCTCCGTCCATCATCTCCTTGTGTTTGCTTTGTTCGCCATAAGTTGGAAGGGTATGCCCAGACGTGGGCCCCTTGCTCACTTTGCCACTGGATTCAAGCTAGCCTGGCTGATGAGGGGTGTGACCCCGAAACCGGTCCCAGGATGCTTGTTTCCGGTTCAGGGAAGACCTGGCTTGGCAGTTCGGGCTGGACTGTTCCCATGAGGCACAGGGTCAAGACTGAGTAGCATATAGCTGGGTCTGAACTGAGGTGGCGAAGTGAGCTAAAGAACGATGATGGATTCAACCCAGATCTGTGACTGGGGGTGAGTGTCTGTAAAGTTTCAGCGCTCTGTCTATAATCTCCTTGTGTTTGCTTTGTTCACCATAGGTTGGCAGGGTATGCCCAGACATGGGTCCCTTGCTCACTTTGCCACTGGATTTCAAGCTAGCCTGGCTGATGAGGGGTGTTACCCCGAAACCGGTCCTGGGATGCTTGTTCCCGGTTCAGGGAAGACCTGGCTTGACAGTTCAGGCTGGACTGTTCCCATGAGGCACAGGGTCAAGACTGATTTGCATATAGCTGGGTCTGAACTAACTGGGGGTGAGTGTCTGAAAAGTTTCAGCACTCCGTCCATCATCTCCTTGTGTTTGCTAGAAGATCCAGGCATTCTGGGAAAATCTCAAGGCAGAGTGGAAGTAAGGCTTGATGGGAAAATGCTGCCCTTCCACTATGAAATGTAAGTATTGTCTGTGCTGCGGATGGATTGGAATACTGATGTAGGCATCTTCCAAGTCAACAGAAAACAAAAAGGTCACCCTCTATGCTCAAGGGGAGCGTTTACTGAAGGTTTTTTCGAGGGACCCCCCACACTCAGCTTCTTTGACTTTAAGCCTAATTTCTTTGGAGCACATACAATGGTTTGAGAAAAATACTTAAATGCTCCTGTTGGCAAATTTTCCTCTGGGACACCTGAAACGCTTAAAAAAAGAGTCTGAAATGCTGCTTTATTTAAATGATTCCATAGTACTTATCCTACCTTTAATTACTAAAACATCACAAGTCACCCTCACACTCAAGCGGTCCATGCCATGATAATACCGTCTCTGAAGGGCATTCTCCAGTTGAGCTACAAACAAAGCAGAGAGTGTTGGAGGCAGTGCTTAATTTGAGCCGGTGGTTTCCGCTGCTCAGCACCTGCATCTAATTGCCAGCACCAGGGCTTATGACAGTCTGCCACACGGTGGAGCTGTCTGGCTAATATAGGCATTAGCACAACGACAGCTGTGTGTGATGGTTAGTAGCTGTGTTTGTACTGTCATTGCCAGCTGGCAGGGGCAATGTGTGGTTCACGCTGCAGTGGCCTGCCAACAAGAGCCCCAGCACTTAGTTTACAAATTTAGCACTGGTTGGAGGGGAAAGGAACGCACCTGGATGCTGTTATAAATTAAACAAAAGCTCCTCCCTGATTAGACTGGGCAGCTGGGTATGGGGTTCTGATCTGGGTATGGGGTTCTGATCCCTGGCAATGAGAAGATCGAGGCTGGTACTAAAGGTGTCTCAGTATTCCCATATTGAGTTTAATGTGCTCTTAAAAACAATACCTTGGAGCACTGCACTCATTGAACAGCAGGGAAAAAAGGGGTTTCCATGTACCTCACATGCACAGCATCGTGTGTGCCATGCTTCCTGCATCTCACATGCGATGTCATGAGTTTGTTCCCCGTATCTTACATGCAGTCGTCTGTTTTCTCCCTGCTCCTCACATTCGAAGCATCATGCAAGCTTGTACTTGAACCTCAAATGCGCAACCTCATGTATGCCTCATGTACGCCTGCTCCCTGCTCTGCACATGTACAGCCTCTGTACCTGCACCTCACATGCACAGCGTCATGTTTGCTTGTTCCTTGCACCTCACATGCACCTCCTCATGTGTGCCTGCCCCTCACATCAGCTTCTTGAGTTACCCACTCCCTGTGCCCCACATAAGCAGTATCAGTGTGTTCCCTACACCCTACATAGCATCAGCTTTATATGTCCCTTCACCTCACATACAGAGCTCCCACTCTCTGCTGCACTTCAAGTGTTCAGCCATCATGTCTGCCTGTTTCAGAATCCAGCACCTCATGTGCAGAGCAGCATGTCTGCCTCCTCATTGCACAAAATATTGTAATTCACGAGTGCATCACCAATCTCTTCTCCTCCTCACCCTCTCCACGGCACGCCCTCTCCTCTTTATTGACAGTGGCTCTGGGCAAGAATATTTTTGGCCCTGGGGCTGAGAAAGACTAAGACTAGGGCAGGGGCTCACAGTTATTCAGCAATTAATTCAGTGGCCAGAGCACTGCAACTAATTCAGGCCAGGGCTTACCTACTGAAAGAATCAGAGCCAGACTGGAAAAGGCAAGTGGTGTGGGCATTGATAGGGCGGTAGCAATTCAATACTGCCTGTGCTACGCCACTTGTATGCTAACAAGCTTTTCGGTCCCTACTGCTCCGAACTGGCAGTGCACACGTTCCACAAGATGTAAGCGCGGTGCCGCGCTCCTAAAGGCAGTGGGAGCTGCTCAGCGCCAGCAGTGCACAAGTTGCACACGATAAAAAGCGCGGTGCTAGGCTCTTAAAGGCAGGGGGAGCGGAGCGGATGCGATGTCTCAGATGACGACTAACGTCATCCTCTTCAGGCCGCCCCACCCCGCCCCATCTAAGCTTAGGTCTATCAGAGCAGCTAGTTTGAGTGAGGGCAGGCAACAGCTCTTAAAAAAAGGCCCAAGAAACGATATAGACAATAAAGGCTACAAAATGAAAATATGCCAGCGCAAGCTATTCCTGGGGCCTCAGAGAGCTGTACTGGTAAAAGGGGATCACTGACACAATATTGGAGGTACACAATATTGTTTGACAAAACAATTGTGTCAAAAATATCATTTACCAAAATATTGTGGCCCTAAAGTGTCCCTATACTTATGATGGTAAGTACAAAAGTATTGGAAAAAAAATATCGCTGATACTAACATCACCAAAAATATTGATTTTTAATATAAATAGAGTATAAAGTAGTAAATGTGAAATATTTTAAAATATAGATTAATATAATGTAAATTAAATAAATTCCACAAATATTTAATACTGTATATAAATACAGAATTATATAAACACAAACACACACACACACACATATATATATATTCACTGAAAAAACCATAGGTTTTAGGGACAGTTATAGTTAGTTGGACATTGCACTCGTACAAAACCCGTGAAATTCCCCCGTTATAGTTAGTTCAGCTAACTATAACTCGCGCCCCCGCAATGCACTGCTGATGACGTCACATATTACATCACTCATGACATGGTCAGTGACATCACTGATGACATCACTGATGACATCTCAAATGACATCACTGATGACATCATCCAGTGACTGTGTGTTTCTGTAAAGTTTAAATATGTTTAATATATATAGGGAAAGGCGTATTGAAGAATGAGTGGGTGTATAAGTGTCTGAATGGATGATTTAGTACGTACGTGACTGACTCTACAAGTGAGTGATTAAACGTATCTTACTGAATGCATGGGTTAGTGACTAAACTGTGTGAATGTCTGTATCCGTCTGTTGGTGTGTAAGTGGATGCATGGATTTGCGAATAGCTACATGAGTGTCTATATGGGTTATTGATTGGTTCTATGAGTATCTGTATGGATGCCTGAGTGTTTGTGTGGATGGGGTGTGTGCGACTGTGCATAGATGTGAGTGGGTGATTCACTGGGTGGATGGTTTCAAGAGTGCATCTGTGATAGACTGTATGGGTGGGTAAGTGTGTGTAAGAGTGTGTTAGTGAGTGAATGTATGTCCCAGTGGTACATGTGTGAGTAACTACATATGTGAAAGGCAGTATATATGTGTATTGGAGTATATAAATAGCTATAAGCGAGAGTGAGTGATTGTGATAGTGGCTGTATGGATGAGTGTGTGCTTGTATCAGTGATTGTATAAGAGCGTAACAATGTGCTAGTATTTGTATGATTAAGTGAGCTGGTGTGTGTATAACTGTATAGGTGAGTAAATGGCAGTGTGTTTAATTATTTGCATGACTGACTAGGTGTGTGAGTACCTCTATGGATGAGTGGCGGTGTTTGAGTGTCTATATAGGAGTAAGAGTGCATATGATAGTCCTGTACTGAGTGACCATAAGTATGAGTGACTGTACGGGTGAGTGAGTGGATGTGTGTGTGTAGACCTAAGAATCAGTGAGTGGGTATGTAGTTATTGGTGTTGGAGTGTCTATGGTTTTGCGAATGGCACTCTGTAATTTAGATTGGGTGTATCAAAGGTTATATTAGGGTGTGAGGAGCTGCATCAGATTATCACGTGGATGATGTCATCAGTGATGTCATTTGAGATGTCATCAGTGATGTCATCAGTGATGTCACTGACCATGTCATGAGTGATGTAATATGTGACGTCATCAGCAGTGCATTATGGGGCGCGAGTTATAGTTAGCTGAACTAACTATAACGGGGGAATTTCACGGGTTTTGTACGAGTGCAATGTCCAACTAACTATAACTGTCCCTAAAACCTATGGTTTTTTCAGTGAATTTCAAAGGTTTTTTAAATGCTAATTTCTAACTATAACGTGTCTGAAACCTATGGTTTTTTCAGTGAATTTCAAAGGTTTTTTAAATGCTGATTTCTAACTATAACGTGTCTGAAACCTATGGTTTTTTCAGTGAATTTCAAAGGTTTTTAAAATGCTAATTTGTAACTATAACGTGCCTGAAACCTACGGTTTTTTCAGTGAATTTCAAAGGTTTTTTAAATGACAATTTTTAAATGTATTAATTTTTATATTAATTTTTTTCATACTGATTTACTACATTTTTAGAAACAATTTCTTTTACATATTTTATTTTTAAATTACATTGTAATTACATTATACATTACATTACAAAAATACTTTCTCAGAATGAATTACTTTAGTTTAAATACTTTGCACATAGGCAATAGACTTTTAAGTACAGTAGTTACAGTTGTTGCAATGGGCAACACATTTTCAAACACAATGCAACATTCAGCTCAATGTGAATTTCTAGTTAAATGCAATTAGTTACTTTATGGATTACTTTTCTAACCACAGGACTGGATCCTAGATTCAGTCCTGGTACATCTCCTGTAAACAGTTGAGTAAAAGCGTTTTGGTTACAGTCGTGATTTTTAAGGAATATTATTGTATTTTAAAAGTTGACACTTAGAAACTTTTTCTCATAGAATCACCAATGTTATCCTATGGAAGGAAATTCACTTAGCAGGTAAAAACTGTTATCGTTACTTTTTCTTACTCAGTGTTGGATCCTGGATCCAGCACTGGTGCATCTCCTGTAAACAGTTGAAAGAATGCGTTTAAGTCATACAGGCGATTTTTAAGGAATATTTGTAGTTTGTGAAAATCGACACTTTGAAACTTTTCTGCTGAAAACCAGACAATGGATTCCTATGGAAGAAAATATAAGTTACTGGTAAGTATGGTTCAAATTACTTTTCAGGGCCAGTACTGGGCTGAAAGATACAGCACTGAGGTCTCTCCTTATAACAGGTGAGTAAATCGGAATTCGTATTTCGGCTGATTTTAGAGGAATATTTGTATGAATCAAAAATCAACACTTAGAAACTTTTTCAGCAAAAAGCAGGCAATGATATCCTATGGAAGGAAATTCAAGTTACTGGTAAGTACGGTTAAAATTACTTTTGAGGATCAGTACTGGGCTGAAAGATGCAGCACTGAGGTCTCTCCTGATAACAGGTGAGTAAATCGGAATTCGTATTTCGGCTGATTTTAGAGGAATATTTTAAAGTTCCAAAACTCCACACTTAGAAGAATTTCCAAGTGAAACCAGTCAATGTTAGCCTATGGAAGGAAATTCAAGTTACTGGTAAGTACGGTTAAAATTACTTTTCAGGACCAGTACTGGGCTGAAAGATGCAGCACTGAGGTCTCTCCTGATAACAGGTGAGTAAATCAGAATTCGGATTTTGGCTGATTTTAGAGGAATATTTGTATGTTTCAAAATCAACACTTAGAAACTTTTTCAGCAAAAAGCAGGCAATGATATCCTATGGAAGGAAATTCAAGTTACTGGTAAGTACGGTTAAAATTACTTTTGAGGATCAGTACTGGGCTGAAAGATGCAGCACTGAGGTCTCTCCTGATAACAGGTGAGTAAATCGGAATTCGTATTTCGGCTGATTTTAGAGGAATATTTTAAAGTTCCAAAACTCCACACTTAGAAGAATTTCCAAGTGAAACCAGTCAATGTTAGCCTATGAAGGAAATTCAAGTTACCGGTAAGTACGGTTAAAATTACTTTTGAGGATCAGTACTGGGCTGAAAGATGCAGCACTGAGGTCTCTCCTGATAACAGGTGAGTAAATCGGAATTCGTATTTCGGCTGATTTTAGAGGAATATTTTAAAGTTCCAAAACTCCACACTTAGAAGAATTTCCAAGTGAAACCAGTCAATGTTAGCCTATGGAAGGAAATTCAAGTTACTGGTAAGTACGGTTAAAATTACTTTTGAGGATCAGTACTGGGCTGAAAGATGCAGCACTGAGGTCTCTCCTGATAACAGGTGAGTAAATCGGAATTCGTATTTCGGCTGATTTTAGAGGAATATTTTAAAGTTCCAAAACTCCACACACAGAAGAATTTCCAAGTGAAACCAGTCAATGTTAGCTATGAAGGAAATTCAAGTTTCCGGTAAGTACGGTTAAAATTACTTTTCAGGACCAGTACTGGGCTGAAAGATACAGCACTGAGGTCTCTCCTTATAACAGGTGAGTAAATCGGAATTCGTATTTCGGCTGATTTTAGAGGAATATTTGTATGTTTCAAAAATCAACACTTAGAAACTTTTTCAGCAAAAAGCAGGCAATGATATCCTATGGAAGGAAATTCAAGTTACTGGTAAGTACGGTTAAAATTACTTTTGAGGATCAGTACTGGGCTGAAAGATGCAGCACTGAGGTCTCTCCTGATAACAGGTGAGTAAATCAGAATTCGGATTTCGGCTGATTTTAGAGGAATATTTGTATGTTTCAAAAATCAACACTTAGAAGAATTTCCAAGTGAAACCAGTCAATGTTAGCCTATGAAGGAAATTCAAGTTACCGGTAAGTACGGTTAAAATTACTTTTGAGGATCAGTACTGGGCTGAAAGATGCAGCACTGAGGTCTCTCCTGATAACAGGTGAGTAAATCGGAATTCGTATTTCGGCTGATTTTAGAGGAATATTTTAAAGTTCCAAAACTCCACACTTAGAAGAATTTCCAAGTGAAACCAGTCAATGTTAGCCTATGGAAGGAAATTCAAGTTACTGGTAAGTACGGTTAAAATTACTTTTGAGGATCAGTACTGGGCTGAAAGATGCAGCACTGAGGTCTCTCCTGATAACAGGTGAGTAAATCGGAATTCGTATTTCGGCTGATTTTAGAGGAATATTTTAAAGTTCCAAAACTCCACACACAGAAGAATTTCCAAGTGAAACCAGTCAATGTTAGCCTATGAAGGAAATTCAAGTTTCCGGTAAGTACGGTTAAAATTACTTTTCAGGACCAGTACTGGGCTGAAAGATACAGCACTGAGGTCTCTCCTTATAACAGGTGAGTAAATCGGAATTCGTATTTCGGCTGATTTTAGAGGAATATTTGTATGTTTCAAAAATCAACACTTAGAAACTTTTTCAGCAAAAAGCAGGCAATGATATCCTATGGAAGGAAATTCAAGTTACTGGTAAGTACGGTTAAAATTACTTTTGAGGATCAGTACTGGGCTGAAAGATGCAGCACTGAGGTCTCTCCTGATAACAGGTGAGTAAATCAGAATTCGGATTTCGGCTGATTTTAGAGGAATATTTGTATGTTTCAAAATCAACACTTAGAAGAATTTCCAAGTGAAACCAGTCAATGTTAGCCTATGAAGGAAATTCAAGTTACCGGTAAGTACGGTTAAAATTACTTTTGAGGATCAGTACTGGGCTGAAAGATGCAGCACTGAGGTCTCTCCTGATAACAGGTGAGTAAATCGGAATTCGTATTTCGGCTGATTTTAGAGGAATATTTTAAAGTTCCAAAACTCCACACTTAGAAGAATTTCCAAGTGAAACCAGTCAATGTTAGCCTATGGAAGGAAATTCAAGTTACTGGTAAGTACGGTTAAAATTACTTTTCAGGATTAGTACTGGGCTGAAAGATGCAGCACTGAGGTCTCTCCTGATAACAGGTGAGTAAATCGGAATTCGTATTTCGGCTGATTTTAGAGGAATATTTGCACAATGGTGAAGGGAGGGGGCGGGGCCTGAGGTGACATCTGTAAACGCGCCCGTGGCGCGTTTTAAGTTGGGGGATTAAGTCCCCTTGAATCATGAGGGTCCCTACGGGCCAACTAGCTCACCAGGAACCTCCAGTATGCGCTAGGGGCTGCGTTGCAGAGACATGTACAGAGGCCACACCCCTTTACACCTCTCTGCAACGCAACTCTGTGGCGCTTTCTGGACGTACCTGTTGGGCTAGTTGGCCCCCAGGGACCCTCAGGATTGAAGAGGATTTAATTCCCCATCTTAAAACGCGCCACGGGGCCTGTTTGCACACATGTCACCTGAAGCCCCGCCCCTCCCTTCACCACTGTGCAAACGCGCCCCGTGGCGCGTTTTAAGTCGGGGGATTAACTCCCTTGAATCCTGAGGGTCCCTGGGGTGCAACTAGCCCACCATATACCTCCAAAAGCGCCATAGAGCTGCGTTGCAGAGAGGTGTAAAAGGGGCGTGGCCTCTGTACACCTCTCTGCAAGGCAGCCCTCTGGCGCATACTGGAGGTTCCTCGTGGGCTAGTTGGCCCCCAGGGACCCCCAGTATTCAAGGGGAATTGTTCTCTCTGCAAACGCGCCAGGGGCGCGTTTGCAGAGTGGTGAAGGAAGGGGGCGGGGCCTACGGGCCCAATCGTTTTTTTGCCGATTTAAAAAAAAAAACTTTTTGCCCAGGGGTCCTTGTGGGACCCCCTGAGCAGACCTAGGGGTCAGGGTGTTTCTACCCTGCTCCCTTTGTGCGCTTTGCGCACTTGTTTCTGTCCCTCGGTTCTACGAGGGACAAAATGGCTGCCAACACTTCCTGATTTGGAGTGTTGACAGCCAATTAACATAAAGCTCGTGCTCGGGAGGATCCGCGGCCCTAGATATATCTATCTTTTTACTTTTGATTTTCTCAGCAACTACTGAACGGATTTACACCATTTAACAAAAGGGTTCTTTCTGAACCAAGAACTACCTCTTTGCCAAATTTGGTGTAATTCCGTTCAGCAGTTCGGGCTGTAGCCGTGTCTAAAGTTTCCTATGGAAAATTGCATGGGGAAAACGCGCTTTGGGACCCCCTTTTTCTCGGCCCCCGCTTGACGAATCCCCCCGAGACTTTCAGGGTAGGAGCGGACCGGAGCGCCCCACAAAGTTTGAAAATTTTGCGAAGATACGTCAACCGGCAAGAGAGTTATTTCAAATAGAATGTCGCTGATTTCCTATGGATAATAGGTTGTAACTATAACTATCTACTGGCGACCGCCAGTAGATAATATATATATATCCTGCAACACACAAGCTCCTTCTGGAACCACTAGGGACCCGTGAGAAGTGGCACACTCGCCGGCAGAGCGTACCGGCATAAATATTCCCCAAACAAATCCAATATGCGTGCTCTCAGGAAAAACCAAATCCACGACTCGAAATGCTGACTGCAAAGCGTTTAATTACATGACGCGTTTCGAATGCTGCCGCATTCTTGGTCACATGTAAAGTGCACACCAAATGAAAAGACTTAAATACAGTCACATGGTAATTGAGTTCAAAACAAATGCAAAAGGTCGTAAAGCAGGGCGGCCATGTTGGACAGGTACACAATCAATGAAAAGTATACATACTTGAAACAAATTAAGTCAAATCGCATTGTCAGGCAGCCACAAAACCAAAGAAAATATGATGAAATAAGCATGTCAGTCAAATGCACTATTAATATAAACACTAAATAAGCAATGAAGTTAGCATAACGAACATGCAGGTGGGTAAGGAGCCTACAGGGTATCACAGGCTCTACTGAAAATACCGGGCAAGTGCCCTTATGAGTACCAATGACAGTTCTTAACTGTGGCTCAACAGTCCTGACAACATGATAACAGGGGCAACGATAATGCAAACATGTAAGACCGCTACTCGAAAGTCAGACATGTATGTCCTGCTACAGAAATAAATATGAACAATATTACCATGTGGCGAGATGATCAAAAAAGTGAAACATGAAGAAAAGGTTAGGCGGCCCGTGCTCATGGTGTCAAGTGAAGTGGGCCCCTTCCTTTCCTCCTGCAAAGGAAACAGAAAACATACAAAAGTTAAAAACAGTGACCTCCCAATGCTAACTTCATTGCTTATTTAGCGTTTATATTAATAGTGCATTTGACTGACATGCTTATTTCATCATATTTTCTTTGGTTTTGTGGCTGCCTGACAATGCGATTTGACTTCAGCCCACTTGGGTTTCATTTTAGAATTGGTATCGATATTATATATTGAACTGTCCTTTTTCTGTCATGTTATTATTATTTTTTTCACGCACTTTGTGAATCATTTATTTTTGATTATACTGTGATATTTATCCTAATTGATTTAATTCCTTACATGACAGTATGTTAATTTGTTTCAAGTATGTATACTTTTCAGTGATTGTGTACCTGTCCAACATGGCCGCCCTGCTTGACGACCTTTTGCATTTGTTTTGAACTCAATTACCATGTGACTGTATTTAAGTCTTTTCATTTGGTGTGCACTTTACATGTGACCAAGAATGCGGCAGCATTCGAAACGCGTCATGTAATTAATTTGGTTTTTCCTGAGAGCACGCATATTGGATTTGTTAGTGGAATATATATATATATATATACACATATATATATATATATATGTATGTCTATATGTGTTTGTGTTTATATAAATATATACAAATATACAGTGTAACATAAGTTATATTATTTTTTTAATATTTAAACTTTATTACTGTGAAAATAAAACATATATATAATACAAGCATAAAAAAACCATAAAAAATATAAACAATTCACTATAAAAATATGTTAATTAATTTAGACAAAAATCTATACATATAATATATATTCCATATTTAAAACCCAATAAAACACATTTACTAAAAATACTATAAAGAGTAAAAAAGCGTTGGATTCCGGAGGTATTAAATTTAATACTCCCACGCCAGTCTGTACAACAGTAGGGAAAGCGTTGGACTTCGGAGTTGTTAGATTTACTATTCCCACTCCAGTCTGTGCTACAGTAGGGAAATTGTTGGAATTTGTAGGGGTTACACTTTCTATTCACACTCCAGTCTGTGCAACAGTAGAGAAAGTGTTGGACTTTAGAAGGAATACATTTACTATTCTCACTCCAGTCTGTGCAACATAAGGGAAAGCGTTCTACTTCAGAGGAGGGAAGATTTATTATTCCCACTCCAGTCTATACAACAGCAGGGAAAGCGTTGGACTTCAGAGGGGTTAATTTTACAATTCGCACTCCAGTCTATGCAAAAGTAGGAGAAGCGTTGGACTTCTGAGGGGTAAGATTTACTATTCCCACTCCAGTCTGTGCTACAGTAGGGAAAGTGTTGGACTTCGGAAGTACTTCACTTCAAACACTTTACATACTTGAATAACCCTAAACATCTATAAAAAAATATATGAAACTCTTAATATAAACAGTATCAATATACATAAAATATATATTTTAAAAAATCTAACAATTTACATAATTAATAAACAATTTAATAATTATCAATGAAAAAATAATTATCATTTAATGATTAGTTAATTAACTTTCCGCCCTATACCTCTACAAACCAAGCAGTCCACACTTAAAATATAACTAAAACAAATAAGTATAACATAATTTACATAATTAATAATCAATTAAATAATTAACAAACTATTAATTATTAGTTAATAAACGTCCTACCCTATACCCTACAAATCCAGCAGCCCACACCTAAAATATAGCTAAAATATATAATAATTACACAATATACATAATTATTAATCAATTAAAATATTAATAAAAATAGTAGTATTACTTAATTAACTTCCCACGCTATACTCCTAATAATAATCCATATTTGTAAAGAGCGAACATCTTACCCCTTCAGGTTTCAAGGCGCTGGGGGGCCGTCGGGGAGATTAAGTGAGCTATTGCCCAGAGTCACATGGTGCTTAGCTGAGCTGCCACCGGCGCCGAAGTTCGAACTGTGAGCCCCGAGCTTCAGAGTCAGCCGCTCTGGCCGCTGCGCTACACCACTCCCATCTACAAATCTAGCAACCAGCACCTAACATAAAACTTAAATAAATCAATATAACATGAGGGACAAAATTAATATCAACCACATACTTACTTAAAAATTATTAATTAATAATTAATTATTGATTAACCTCCCACCCTATAGCCTCTACAAGCCCAACACCCCTACAACATTATAATTTACTATTAGAAATTACATTAAAAAATCAAAATCACTTTAAATTACAAATGATATTAAACAAATTAATAACATTTATACAAACAATAACACGTAAAATATATATATGCACTAAAACACATTAAAATAATTTTTAAACGATATTTTTAACAACCATATTTTAAAAAATTATATTAAAACAACAATATTCTTAACAACTATATTACTTAGCTAGAAAAACAATATTCTTGACAACAATATTTTTGCATCACAATATTTTTGTATCACAATATTTGTTTTCCAATATTTCTGTATCTCGATATTAAAAACTTGATATTTTGTGCAAATACCAGTAAAACACTGCTTAATTTCTGAACAATTAAATAGTAAATATTTTTATGGAATCCATCTTAGTCTATTTTATTTTCACATGCTTTTACTTAATTTTGCCTTCCCTTAGGGGCCCATTACGATACCCGGCGTAAAATAATCCGCCAGGCATGGAAGCGGCAAAAATCCGCCCGCACACACCGTCTGAACACCGACCACGCCATTACGATTACACAAACCGAAAACCGCCATCGGCGGAAAAATCACACAAGATACCGCCCGCCATCGTCCGAGTCGGAGTCAAACCGCCCGCCACGGACGGAAACACGCACGACAACACAAAACCGCCCGCCCTCACGGCCGACACACCGCACGTGAGATTACGATCGCACCGCCATGAGCGCGGGAAAACTACAAATATACCGCCCGCCAGCGCAAACAACGCCGATGAGAATCGACACGGCAGAAGCCATGGCGCCCACGTCCCTGCACAGAAACCATCCGCTGACAAAAACAATCGCACACAACATGGCCAACAAGTCCACACAGCAAGGCACGCACAAATACACAAGCACAGTACACATCCCGAAAACACCCCCCCTGGACAAACAAAAACTACAAAGGCCAGAACACCAGACACAACACACCTGAAAACAACGGACCATGGGGACACACCCACATAGGTAAGTACAAAAGCAGCACTCCCACAGACCACAACCCCTTGCAACATTGCAAACTAGAGAGGAGAGGAGAGGACACAGTGACACAGCAAGGACAGCAGCACACCACAGAAACGCACACATCACAAACACCACCACCACCACCACCACCAAACACCGGCACCACAAACCCCCTGCACATTACACAACACACACCGCACCAGCACCACAAACACCATGGCACCACAAAGAATGCCCAAGTTCACGCCCATGGAGCTGACGGTCATGGTCGACGAGATTATCAAGGTGCACCCACAAATCTATGGGAACCTGGTCCAGCACACACCACTAGCCACCAGAAACAGAATGTGGAACCGGATCGTAGACCAGGTCAATGCAGTCGGGACCCTGCCCAGGAACAGAGTTGAAATCAACAAACGGTGGAATGACGTCAAGAGCCTGGTCAAGAAGAAGGAGAACAAGAACAGAGAGCTGGCTGCCGTCACTGGCGGAGGGAATCCCGCGCTCTTCAAGACCTTCAAAGCGTGGGAGGAGAAGGTGCGAGTCATTATACATCCGGAGATCCTCGCCGGATTAGCAGGGGGAGTGGAGGCTGGTAAGTACAAACTAATGTATACCAGCACACCGCTATGTACTCACATGCACTACCACCATGCCACAGCTCCCAGGGACAAACACCCCCATGTCCAGCACACAATACACAACACATCACACACACATGCAACAGACACCACCACACACAGCCCAAACAGAACAACTGTAAGATACGTGGGGACATGTGTACACTCAGCCAGCCACGTAACCACCAATAGGTCCCCAAGTATGCCAGAAGCGCCACAACGAGCACCCACCACACCCATGTGTCCGCCATAGCTGCACTAACCGACAAGTAACAGGTAAGTGGCAGGAACACAAAGTGCAGTGGGTGGGAGGGTGGACAGCCCAAGTACAACACACACCAGGCCCCTAGTCCCACAGCACAGCAAGGAGGAGCATCCCCCACACCCCACAGCCACGTGTCAGCCACCGCAGTGCACACCGACAGCCGAAAGGTAGACATCACGGTCCACAACAATCGGTGTCAGTGGGTGTCCAGCCACCACCACGACCCACAACACCCCCCACCCCCACAGACCTGCAACATGGAGCACCCCCGCTTAGAACCATGTGGCATCCAGTACAGTGCACGCCCGAACAACCTGCAGGTGGGAAACTGGACAGGGCTGGATTACTGGAGGCATGAGGACCGTAACACGACCAACACATGGGACATGTCACGTAGCAGACGAACACGCAGCACCGCCCACCGTCACGAACAAGTGAACAATGTGCACACGGACATGAACCACAGACTCACACCTCACATGACCCATCACAGACACAGCAACACCCAAGGAGCCACGTCTGCATGCACAAGCCACACTGAATATAGTACCACACGGCAGCCACTGTGCAACTCATCACACACAACCGAAACACCATTGAAGTCCTGTCCATGTAGCCCCTACTGCCTGTCAACCACACACCCCACAACTACGCCTATGTAAGACAAACAACACTAGACGCAACAGAGCGGAACAACATAAATGCACACGAACACCACTGAACCCATCAAACACACAGACACACCATGCACATACAACATACCATCCATCCCATCCGTCAGCCCCAGTCTCATGAAAGGCATGTCATCCGCACAGCTGCCACACATACAGCAGTCACGCTAAGATACATGCCCATGACCAACCATGTGCCAGAAGTCAATGAAGCGCACGCCACACTGTGAGCAACAACACACAACATGGGCCACACCCCCCACGAGCACTGCAGTGATGCACATGGCACAGGGCAGCACGCACACCAAGGAGATGGGACAACTGCAATACGTTGGCTGCCACACAACCAACAATCACTCATAACGATGCGTCCAATGCCATGTCCAGTAATCACAACAGACAGCAAATATGCAGGCCATGTCAGGCATGCACACACCTCAGACCATGCACTGTCATGCTGCCACAACACATGTCACGTTCGGCACCCATGGCTCACAGCATGTACCCCAAAAGCATATTCCCTCCCAAATGCGAATCTGGGGCATGGCCCCCATGTTGCCATATGCGTTCCTAAGCGTTCCATTTGAACCCCAAAAGCATATTTCCTCCCAAATGCGAATCTGGGGCATGGCCCCCATGTTGCCATATGCGTTCCTAAGCGTTCCATTTGAACCCCAAAAGTAAAGTACAAACCAGACCCAGGATGGGCCAGGAGCCCGCATACACCAGAGTCACAATAAGTAGGGGCACAGCAACACACCCATCGGCATGGCCAATCCGTCCCATGCCACATGTGCACAGCACACAGTCCCATTGCCAAGCACACACAACTACAAATGGTACAGCCACACACACGCCTCCGGGAAACCCATGTACGAGATTGCACGAACTGTTAATGTCAGACGACAAATACATACTTCGCAAGGTGCAACACAATAACAAATCTCATTCTTTCCACAGGTGACGAACTGCTGGATGCTGGGGATGGAGCCAGCAGCCAGCACAGCCAGCCTACAAGCCCCCAACGAGGACACACGGATGTGGAGGATCTGTCCTCCTCTTCGGACACGGACCACCAAGCAGGCCCATCTGGTGTGGCAGGGCCCAGCCGCTCCCCAGGACCCCTCCTACCCACCAACTCATCATCCAGGGCTGCTGAACATTCCCAGCCCCCTGCTGCCACTGTCGTTGCGGCCACACCCACGGACATTGCGGCCACACCCACGGTCATTGCGGCCACACCCACGGTCATTGCGGTCACTACCACTGCCGCAACCGCCACCATCGCCGCACCGACCACCACCGCCGCCACCACCACCACGTCTTCGCTGGCACCAGCCCCAGCGCAGGTGGTGGCCCGGCCGACTGGATCCACCCTGGGAGCCACAGCGAGGACCGTGGTGAGCAATGTGGCTAGTGGGCAGGCCGGTGGCAGCAGTACCGGTAGGAGGAGCAGGGTCAGGAAAACGCAAGTCTCCCCTGGGAGCCATGCCCTGCCTCAAATGGCCAGAGTCCTTGGGGCCTATGAAGAGGCCCAAGGACAATGGGCCAGGTCTGCTTCAGACACGCGGGAGGTGCTGGGGGTGCTGAGGTCCATGGACGCCCGTATGGGCCAACTCGTGGACCTCATGGGCCAGCTGGTGGTGAGGTCACAGCCAGGGACAGCAGCTCCACCACCGCCACCACCGCCACCACCTGCCGGGGCGCAGGGTCGAGCAGCAGTGTCCAGTTCCCCTGCGTCCACAGCCAGTGAGCACACCTCACCCCCACCAGCAGGTCGCCACCACACACCCCCTCCCAAACGTGGAAGGGGCCGTCCGAAGTACAAACAGATCTCCCGGGAGGACTACGCACGCTCCAGACGCAAGTGAGGCAGCCAGCCAGCCTTCCTTGACCACCCACTGCATTGACTTGGACTACGATCCCACTCCACACAGCCATCTGGATGGCATGTGTCTGTTGGACCATGGACATGGAACCAGTGGGTACACCCTGAGCATCACGCAGCCATGACCGACAGCTCATTGTCACTGCACGCACCACTTTTGTCATCACCTTACACACAATCACATGTCACAGTTTGAAATAAATGCACCTCTTACACAAACTGCTGTTTGTGCCCTGTGTTTTATTTGTACGGAATACAACGGCCACCTTGGGCTGAAAGGCACCTGATGCGTGGCATGGCAATGGAACCGGAGGGCCTGTAGGAACCTAGGGGTGGGAGACAGAACAGGAGCACATTCAATGAGTGTGTCACACACCCATCACACAGTACATGTCAACAACTACAAGCAATGTACACACATCGCACAGAGCAATAGGGCACAATGCCACAGCCACCAACAGTGGCATACTACCCTGGCCATGGAGCGTTGACACACAGCACGCAGTGAACAAACGGCCACCCTGACACAGCACACACACACCTGCACAGATACAGCCACATCAGCCGGCGTACATGGACACTCACCGTCAAGTGAAGTAGTGGGCGATGAGCTGCTGCCGCACATTACCAGCTTCCTCCTCTCCGCTGTCCTCCTCACTCGAGCTGTCCTGGTCTGCGGGCTGGGGCCCTGGTTGATCTCCGTCATCCACGATGAGGGGGATCTGCTTCCGAATGGCCAGATTGTGCAGCATGCAGCACGCCACCACTATCTGGCACACCTTCTGTGGGGAGTACGCCAGCGCACCCTCGGTGCGGTCCAGGCACCTGAACCTGGACTTGAGGAGGCCAAAGGTACGCTCGACCACACGTCTGGTCCTCCCATGTGCCTCATTGTAGCGATCGTCTGCTGGGGTGCGAGGATTCCTCAATGGACTGAGCAGCCATGCCCCATTCGGGTACGCAGAGTCACCTGGGTGTGAGGGACACAGAGAACCGTTGCTATTCCAACTGGACAGGGGACAGCATCGCACAGCCAGCACGCTACACCACTCCACATACTCACCGACAATACAGCCACGATCCTGTTGCAGATTGGACATCAGTCGTGGCAAGATGCTGTTGCGCATTATGTGTGCGTCATGGGCCGAGCCTGGGAACTTTGCACACACGTGGGTGATCACCATGTCCGCAAGGCACACCACTTGCACATTCAGGGAGTGCGTGTGCTTCCTGTTGCGGTACAGGTGCTCAGTGGCCTGTGGTGGAACAAGGCCAACATGTGTGCAGTCAATGGCTCCAACGACGTGTGGGATTCTGCCAAGGGCATAGAATGCACCCTTCACTGCCGCCAATTCACGAGCCCTGGGGAAGCGGATGTACCTGTTTCGGTACAGCATCATGGCTGCCAGTACATCCCTCAGCACCTTGCTGAACATGGGCTGGGACATCCCTCCTCCACTGCCCACTGTGTGCTGGAATGACCCAGTGGCGAAGAAATGCATGGCGGCCATCACCTTAGCCGTGGGGGTGACAGCTGTCGGATACACCCTGCGGGGACGGAGATTCCCGTTCCAACATGGCACACAGTCGATGCAGGGTTGGCCTGTCCAGCCGAAACTTCCTAATGACCTCTGTATCGTCCATGTCCGCCAGCAATTGGTATGGGCGGTCAATGTTCGGTCTCCGCCTAGGGAAAATGGCAGTGGACACATGTCAAAGCAACACAACACATAGCAATTTCGCATACACATCACTGACATGACTGAGCAGGCACATGAGCCACAGCCCAGCTGTCAAGCTGGGACGGCACGGCCACAATACACTTACACAGGTCTCCCAACAATGGCAATGGCTAGTGATACAAACCACTGCCATGTGCATGCACATGGGGATCTAGGCCCCAATGACTTGCGGGGCGTGCTGATGGGGACTGACTGCATATTCGTCCAGCGGCAACGCCACGGCAACATGAATGTCTGCTGAGCATGGAACTGCTTCCGAGGCTGGATGAGTATGGCACACGACGACGACGATGTGGGCACAGGCTGAGCGGCCAAAACAAGTGGGACCTGTGGCACGAGGGGATATGAGACAGTAGTAGGTGTCAGCACTGCACCCTATGTACAGCACTGTACGGATCACACCTCCCGAAACATTGACAGGTGTCCACATTGACAGCCCCATGCCAAGACGGCTGTGTGCTTGCAGTCACACGTCACAGGTGAGAGGTTACATTGCACGTGCCAGGTGGCAGACGTACATAGTGGGAGCTGGCATGTGTGTGCATGTGTCTCCTGTTCAGGATCCACCAGATGGGCGCTGACTCTGTACTGAGCATTGGACACAGCATGTTCCGTGGAAGGCTTGTGTGTGTGGGATGGTGGCACTGGATGTGCCTCCGTTGGGTGGGGGGCCATGCACAGGGCGGGTACGTCGATGATTGCGCATTGTTGGTCACGGTGGGTGCACCCACTAAGATGTGTTGCCCTGTGTTCAATTCCTATGTCCGCATGATGATGGACTGTAGATGTGGGCAGACTACACATTGGTCGATGTGCTGTCTATATGCATGTGCCTTCACACCAGGCACAGCTGCCCCTGCACATGTGACCCCTGCTGGACTCGCTGCGGGGTCTGTGGAGCTGATGCACCTTCTGTGCGTGGGGCGGACAGCTCTCCTCACTTCCCACATTGCGCATGTCATGACTTTGCCGCAGGTGACATGGATCATGGAGGGCCCACATGTACGCGTGGGTAGGCTACACATGATTGTTCACTGGTCGCCACCCCCAGTCAGTGTTTCGAATGGGAAGGTTGTCGTGCTGGTGGTATATTCGATGTGGCGGATGGGCGGGCCTAGGTGCGGGCTTACATTCCGGACATGGGGGGTAGTTGGATTGGCGACTAGTTGCAGTACACACGGGACACGTCTCTTCCTTTCCACATCTGGGTCATCCCTTGTACTCACTGACAGTGATACAGTCATCTTCGCCCCAGCCCTCATGTCCTCCCCTCGCTCCCCCAATATGCATGTGCACCTGCGAGGCTAGCGCTTGCACAGGCAGCCCCAAGCTCGCACCAGAGAGGGCAAGGAGTGTATGTGTGGGTCCAGTTGCACAAGTGGGCTGTCTCAGGGTATGATGTGTTACGGGACGCCGTCCACCTGCGTGGTGCCCCAAATGGAGACCCGGCCTGCATGGACTATGCATCACAGTCTTCGCCTTCCGGATCCGCCACCTGCAACACCCAGTGGCTGTGGCTGCCCTTGCGGCCAGGCCGCGTCCGTCTGTGACTGATGGCCCACACATTCACTCTTTGGCCTCTCTGGGGAGGGCTCGGGGGTGGTGGCGCACGCGCTTGCACTTAGTCGCAATGGCATGTGTCGTGGTTGGTATGATGGGCAATGGATGGGATGGTGCGAGCCACCTCCCGTGACGTCAGTGCTGCTCGTGCTGTGGTGCGTCCCCCTACACTTCCATCTGACTTGTGCCATGCTAGACGTTGAGGTTCTATTGCCTGCGTGATATGACCAGGAGGAGCGCGAGGAGACCTCTCACACACCATGCTCCACTGCCATCCCGTGCCCTGTATCGCCTGTGCGGATTGACTATGTTGGGGTTACACCTGGTCGACTGGGGCTGTGTGTGCCTTGTCAAGGGGCATGGCGGGCGCATAACAGGATCCAGCTTGTCCACAGAGGGTGGGCTGAGGTGCGCCTGGTACCGCTTTGTACGTGTGCCCGGCTGCTGTGCACACACGTGTTCACTCCCCCGACAGGTGTCCTCTCACAATGCCCAGGGAAGCGGTGGTGTACTGTTCATGACCCCTCCCAACACGGCGTGCTCCAACTTGGCATGTGCGCATCTACCCGTCACACCCACCCACCTGAGCACTGCGTCCATACGACTTCACACGACACATGTGTGTCTTCCACAGTTGTGCTACTCATTTGCGTTGACATCCAATACCAGTGGACTACATGGTCATGTCACGACTGCCGTGTACTTCACATACTCTCATCCTCTCTCATTCGTACTTGTGAAATGAGTCAGCGGAGACAGTTTTGGTTTCAAACATTATATTGAGTCTTCTGTCCTCTGTGATGCAGTATAGTGGACACTACTGGCAGCGGAATACATGTTGAGGATATACTGAGCATGATTGCAAATGGGATAGGGTGTGGGGTTACATGTGATTGGCTGTTGCATGTGGGATGTGGGCTTCAGAGTTACATCTGCTTGGCCAAGGCTGTGCTAATGTACATTTACGTATAGCTGCGGAGCTGCGGACTTTGACACAGACGGTATACATGTAGCCTACCAGACCGCTTGGCATCATGGGCACAGTCCATCTCAGTTCCATGTGACAGGTTTGCTGCGGTTGTTCCTCATGCACGCGTGCATGTGAGATGACATCAGGGCATGTGCTTGCGTGCATGCAGCGGCGTGCCACTTGTTGTTGCAATGTGGTGGTTACTGGACATGTCACAGTCACTGGGGTCGTGTTGTAGTTGTATGCACTTGTCGTCCATGCAAAGGTCCTGGTATGGGATTCCCGGGGCGGGGGTGGGAGGGGTGCAGCACCCACAGACTCCAGGCGACCTATTCATGTCCACTGAGCGGTGTGTGTGTCCATGGGCGCTGGATCCATGTCGTGTCCTGGTTGTTCGTGCAGTTCCATCCATGTGGGTGCGATACACAGACCCCATGCCACTGCCTCCCACGATGCATGCGGTGTTCCTGGATGTGATGGGGAACAGTGTGCATGTCCCGGTCACATCCGATGTCATGGCGATGTCGTTGATGGTGTGGTTACAGTTGCCGGTCGTTTGGTATGGCTGTTGTGGTGGTGACTGGCCAGTCCGTGCGGAAGCTAAGCATGGGTGCGGGGTTGGACATCATAGGTCAATCGGGGAACCTGCGTTGTGGTCCGACGAATTTACAGGTTGTCAGGTATGCGATGCCGTCCAGCAGGGCTTCCATGTCATTGGTGGTGTACATGTTTGCCAGCCAATGTAGCGGATGGTGGCTGTCAAGGTGTTGTTCGTAAGTTGTCCCTTGGAGGACCATGATGGGGCATGCTGGGTGACATTCGATGTAGCTGTTCTCGATGATCCGTCGTGTGGAGGCACAGTGGTCCCATTTCAGTGCGGGTGCGATGTTGGCCACATACGCCATGCCCCCATAGGCAGAGCAGGCCCTGTCGTGTGCGTCCAGAGGGAGGAGTAGTGGTAGCAGGTCCGCCTTTAGACATGCCGGGTTGGAGAGGCACATCTCCACGGGATGCTGGTAGGGACACCTCCGACAGTAGAAGACGGGCATGACGCAGCTGAACAATGTGATGCGGTAAGTCAGTCAGTAACTTACGTTCAGCAGGGACAGGAGATCGCATCCCAATGTATGTATCAGGTTGGTTTTGTACAGCTTGAGCTGTCCGGCGTAGTTGGGTAGGTGTGTTGCGGTTGCCATTTTGCAGCGGTGCGTTGTGGTGGCGTGCTCCGGCTGTGTGTGCAGTCTGCAATGTGCACGCTCCGAGGTTGCTGTGAGCTCTGTGTAGTCGTAGGGAGACAGGACTTGTGTTCTGTTGGCTTGTGCGGAGGACACGGGCCCTCATCCCACATGCTTCTCAGACAGTTCAAGGTCAGTGATGTGTGACTCCTTCCAATTAACTTGCATGTGGCCGACATGGGGGAGTGTTTTCTTTTTTCTTCCCCGTCCGTTGTGTGCTTCTGTGATATGCGCTATCTGCCCTGTGGTCGGTCTCCTCGGCATGCCTGTGTTGGTCTTTTCTTGGACAATGGCTGTATTCACCGGCTTCTTTCGTAGGGCTGTGGTTTCGGAGTTGGAATGGAAGGTCATTCAGTGCTGTCTGCTCTCCCTTGTGTGGGCGGCAGGCTGCCTTTCCGCTCTGCGTTGGGCCTTGTGTGTGAATGTTATTCTTGGGCCACCTGTTGTCGGTCCCCGGGCTCTTTGGTGTTCCGTTTTATATGTCTTGTTCATATGTGCCGGGTGGTATGGGTGTTTCAGTGTGGTACTGGCGTTCCTCTTCCCGAAGGGGCCCTGCTTCTCCTAGTTGGTGTTGCCGCCGCTGTGTGCTACGCCATGTTTGTTACACTGGGGTGTGTCCTGCTGTTGCGTGACTTCACTGACATGTGTGCGTCGGTTGTGTGGCGTTGGGTGTTGTCCGTGAATTGGGCGTTGGGGACATGTCTGTGGCAGGCCTGTCACGTGTCATGTGCGTTCGGGGTGGGGCTGATGTGTGTGCTGCTTGGTTGTGTCCCTGTGTCTGTGTGCGACGCATGCATGGCGCTGCGGTTGGCCTCTGCGTTGTGCGCATGTGTGGCGGCGTCATCGCCGCTTTGGGGCCGTGACGGGGTCGTTGGTTCCTAGTCCCAGGTGGTGTGTACACATGTGTTACGCGATGTTACGATTTGGCCTGTGTGTCATATGTGGATGCAATGGTGGATGTGTAGTGTACACGCGCTGGTGGGGGGTTGTCCGCTTTTTCCGCCCTTGCACTGTGTGCGCTGTTTGCGTGCACTTGTTGTGTGTGTGCCTACCTGCGTCTCCGCGGTACGTTGCGTCCTTGGTGGTGCATCAGCAAGAGCATGGGGAGGGCCTGCAGTACTGGATTCATGCTCGGGGGAGCCGCTTCTTCGTTGTCCGTGCTCGGCGTCCGTGTTACCGCTTCGGTTTGTCGTACGGTATCTCTTAGCCGTGGGAGCCGTTTGTTTGCGGCATCGTAATTTATACGCCGGGCGGTACGTGATTTCGTCGGGCGGTGTGTGTCAATTGTGCTGCGCCGCTACGTGTACGGACGCACTTTGATGGCGGACGGTGTTGCTGGCTTGCCGGCGGTGTTTGGCCTACTTTTCGCATCGTAATTGGGCGGGCGTGTGGACTGCTGCGTGCCGGCGGTAACTGGTGGTTTTTGCATCCGCCAGCACGGCGGTTGTGCTTCCGCCCGCCATCGTAATGACCCCCTAAGAGTGTTAGCTATTTTTAGGATGTTGTGTTTCTGTATTGTTTTGTATAGCACATTTATCTTGTACAGTGCATACTTTAAACTAAGTCACTGCCAGGTGTTTATAATGGGCTACGATTGTGAGATTTGGAGTTAAGGCTAAAGGCAGTGGGAGGTACTCACAATGCCTATCAGGAGTCAAACAGGTGTTGAGAATACTTAGTCATCCAATCCTTGGCTTCTCTGCGTAATGCACTGAGCAATGGTAACATTTTTTTGTTGTAATTGTGCTTCCATGCAAAATGCAAATTTGTGTGAAGGGGGTACACAGTTGTCAATATTTTGACAAGGTGAAATTTTAAATAAATGCAGTGGTTACGGATGAGTGCATGTGTTATGTGTTTGGGAGTGGTGAAGTGAAGGAGATACGAGAAAATGCATTCAGTAGAGTGCCAAAGGGGAAAGAGATGAGGAGTAAGATATTCAGATGGACGAGATGTGGAGAGAAAAAGGGTAGACATGTCTAACACAGAGTGAACATACCATGAATGATTGAGACACTCTAAAGACCAGTCTGCTGCCCTCTCTTCCCCAAGCGGTTCCCAGACAAAACAGGAGAGAGCAACGAGTTCCCGTCTGCCACCCTCTCTTGTCCATGACCGCCTCTCCTGCAGTCCAGCCGCCAGAAGTAAGCTTCCTCCCCAAATAAGTGGTTGGGGTCTACGGGGACTGCGTTCCCCCATTGAGTGATAGAGGTCCATGGGGCTGGGGACCTTGGACGGAGTCCTCCATCTTGGCGGTGAAACATCAGCAGGAACACCATATGCAGCCTGTCTTTGTCACTTACGGAGGAACTGTAGCCTGTTCTACACCTCACAACGGACTGCAGGGGCCCACTTATGCTTCCCCATCGCTTCCACTGCACACCTGCTTCTTATCGGTGGGAATGGTAAGGGCGAGGCAGCCATGTTGTCCCCCTCTACTGGCCCTCTGCGTTGCCAGCTTACTTCAGCTCGGAGAGTGAAACGGCCCAAGGTGCTGCAATACCGCGCGTGTTGACCCAGTGGCGCGGGGGCAATGGTAGAGCAAATGAATGAAGATGACTAGCCCTTCACAAAAGCTCAGATCAGCTAATAACATTACAAATGGTGCTAAGAATGATGAAAAGGGAATGAACAAGAGGCGAAGCAAGAATGCAGTCAGTAACAGCTGAAGATCACGGGGTGAGCCCAATTCTGCGTCCGTCTGGCTCGACCGACCCCGGGCCGCTTAAGGGTTTGCCACATGACTCTAATGGGACTGCCTTTGTTCCAGGCCCGGTTTGCGTGACTAACCCCTGGTGTCACCCTACAGGTGCTGGTCTGTGGGGCCTGAATGCTTAATCCAGCTACAATAGGCTCAATACCCTACCCCCCACTACCCATCATGTACACTGTTACGTGTATCTGTGTTTATCCCATGTAACCGCTTCCATTTCAAAAGTCATATGTATAATCTATCACTGTTCACAATATACTTCTCTGTATGTTGTTGTTTTGTATTCGCTCCTATCCTACGTAATTGTATCTACACATATCTAACTTGTGCAACTGTTACGTTTCCCGACTATGTAAAGCACTCTGATACCTTCGGGTCAAGTTCGTTCAGTATAAAACTCTACAAATAAATAAATAAAATAAATAAGACCACTACCCTTCCAAAGATAACGTTTAATTCAGAGTCTCACAATTAGAAGAAAACCTCATCAATCTACTCCAATTTATAAAATAGTTAATCAAAATTCCACTAGTTAGTGTGCTCGTGGGTATCACCCTCCGCTCAAGGGTTCATTATATCAGGAAACTGCAAACTGAGATACCGAAAGGTATTAATTACCGCATTGAATACCGTTGTTTTCCATGATTTGTTATTATGTGCTCAGGTTTAATCCTGGGATACTTTTTTTTTGTTTGGCCCGACATAATGGTTTTATGGGTACGCACGTTCCCTTGTAGAACAGACGCATTCATATTTGTACGTCTGGAACAAGTTTATCTAGGGTTATCAACACACTGAAAGAGGTAGTTTTTTTCTTTTTTTAGTCAGTACAGAGGACACTCTAATGCTGAGAACCCGTATTTCTGCCCCAGGCATCCCATTCCAATATGGTCAACTCTTTTTGTTACATCGTTCACATGAGGCAAGATCGTTTTCTATCTTTAAACATTGAGGTCTCCTAGAAGGAACTTTGTATTTGGACAGGGGATTTTGAGGCGATAACTTAAAGCCTACTTGTTGGGTGAGTACAGAGGTCAGTTTAATGCTGAGAAACGTATAACTCCCATGGACATTCCATTTCAATATGGCCACACTTTTTGATACATCAGACATATCAGGCAAGTCCTGTTTCTGTCTCCAAGCAGGGAGCTCATAAGTAGCAAGATCTCCCAGCAGGGAGTTTGTACTTGGACACAGAGTTTGAGGAGATAACGTAAAGCCTACTCGTTGGGCAAGTACAGAGGACACGCAAATACTGAGAAATGTATTTCTCCCCTAGACACTCCATTTCAATATGGCCGCCACTTTTTGATACATCAGACACATGAGGCAAGGCAAGTCCTGTTTCTATCTCTAAACAGGGAGCTCATAAGTAGCAAGGTCCCCTCGCAGGAACTTTTTATTAGGGCACAGGAGTTTAAGGAGATAGGCTGAAGCTTACTTGTTGGGTGGCTACAGAGGACACTCTAATGCTGAGGAACGTATTTCATCCCTAGACACTCCATTCCAAAATGGGCAACACTTTTTGATACGTCAGACACGTGGGAAGTCCTGTTTCTATCTTCAAACAGGGAGCTCATAAGTAGCACGGTGTCCTAGCAGGAACTTTGTATTTGGACACGGGAGTTTGAGGAGATAACTTGAAGCCTACTTGTTGGGGTAAGTGAAATTAGGGTAACCTCTGTGGTTAGTTTAACTGTCCTAATAAAGGGAGGAATTACCGCTCGCCTGCATGTATGTGTAGATTACTGGGGTTGATATTTTTTTAACCTGTAGTTGAGAGGCTGTTCTCATAGCACCATGTTTTCTATATGGTTTTACATCTCTCAGTTAGTCTGGTACTTGTGAAGGACGGTACGGGGTGCTCAATCAGTGTTTAATGAATACTGTATTTTTAGAATGCTTCATAACTGATTATTACGTATTTACCAATATAAAAATGAACTTCTATTCATATGGCTGTTTGGACAATAGGCAACCTGTGTGGACACATGCTTTAGGTTGTAGGATAGCATTTGATTTAATCACATATTGATTTGTGTTAGATTGATTTAAATTGATGATTAGAAATAATGCTGATATGCAAGAAATAAACTTATGCTTTTGATACAAAACGCTGGTTTTGATTATTGAATTTAAGTGTTAATCTAAACTTATGATTGGAAATTATTGCTGAAACGTACCACATACAAGACATTTAATTGAGTTATTGTTTTCTTCAGATTCTAGTACACGTTACCCAAACGAAAGGCCTCCCAGGCTTGAATGCATTGGGGATCGGGGAAACACGGGATTGTAAAGCCATCGGTTATTGATGGAAATTAAGGAATGAAGTCTTTACACACCTGGAAGTTGGTCACAGTGTGGAAACAAAACACTAATAAAATTAATGATTTATGAGAACTGAAACCTTTTGGTTAGTAAGACGGTTGGAATGGAACTACAATAATATTGATTAATATTGATTAAGACTGGAGACTCCTCGAAGTACCTGAAGTAGTGCTTAAAGGGACGTGTGTAGTTTTCTATACATGTGTATGGTAATTCAGAGTCTCACAATTTCAGAGTTGCAATATTTTCAATCTTAATTATTTACAACAAAACATTGTTGATCATTTTTCTTAAAAGCCAACAATCATTGACAAAACCAATAGTCCAGGTGTATGTCAGCTGTGTTTTGGCTTGCAAAGAAACCAAAATACGGGGGAAATCACAGAAATTTAATTTGTGTTTAAGCCACACCCTCATTTACATAGGCCTTGCCCTTTTAGAGACCCTCTCCCACACTTCTTTCATCCTACTTAAAACCCTGAGTATTAGGTGTACTGGTTTTGGCCACATTGGTGGTGGCATGAAAACGGTGATGGTGCTGGAGGTGTTATTGGTGGTGGTGAGATCTGCATTGTGGTGGTGGAGCTGATAGTTGCAATATTGGCGGTGACACTGTAGTTGTATTAGTGGTGGAATTTCTATTGTTATGGTAGTTTTGGTGGTGATATTGGGAGTCGCAGGTGTACTGTATGCATGAGAATAAGAGTTTTGTATAAAAGTGTGAGAGCTGAATTTACTTTTTAGATGTTCCTCCAGTATTGCAATTCAAGCACTCCATAGGAGGTGTAATATACAAAACAGCCAATACCATACAGTCATAGGGAAATGGCCCTCTGGGAGAAGCCAAGCCCCTCTATATATATACTTTTGAGAATAAGTAGCAAACGGTCTACAACAGATAAAGTTGTCTGCAGCTAGACCTCAAAAAGTTGTCTTGCAATGTTTTTTGTGTGTGAGAAAACCTCAAGCAAGCAAATTACAAAAAAAACAACCAGGAACTTCTTTCACTGCAGAAATTAACAGAGGTCTGCTTTAACACTGCCAAGTTATCCCTTCAGTGGCTGTTATCACGACTTTGTTGTAGAAGAAAATAAGTTACTTACCTGTAACTACGGTTATCCAGTATTGGTATCTTTCATAGATTCACATGACTGAATCATTCCCCGTCGTCGAGATGGGAGTCCCACGGTAAAATATTCAAGCAGTGCCTTAAATCCTTAATAGGCTATAATGGCCCTAGGCGATCTCCTTAGTAGCCTATCCATGTCCTTTTTAAAAAAGGACCAAATGTTGGCATATAGCCAATCAGCTGCTAGCACCCTCTAGAACACCCCCAGCAGGAGCCAGTTCTCTTCAGATTTTCAAAGCACAAGTGGGAAGTAAGGATCCCAAAATTCAATGAGAACTGACTCCACGGGGAGGAGGATGGGTTGCACGTGAATCTAAGAAAGATACCAATACTGGATAACCGTAGTTACAGGTAAGTAACTTATTTTCTTATCCAGTATTGGGGTATCTTTCATAGATTCACATGCCTGAATCAGAATAGCAAGCAGTACCCTGAAACTGTACTGTTGTTAGCGGACGGTGGGAGACATATAATCTTAAACTCCCAATGTTATAGCCATATACCAGAAACATTTCTAGTAGTCATAAAATCTAATATGAACTGTATGCATTAAATATTTCAGTAAAGCAAAATGCTAAAAAACCATCACTGTTGAGATAAATCCTTCATGATACACGAACACTCACATATAAACACAGTCCTACACAGTGATTTATACATATAGATATATATACAAATATCTATTCCTTTTGTCTATACATTTTCAGGTTAACGCCCTACCTTTATTAGAACAAAGGAAAGATTTCCTCTTATGTCAAACAAAGAGGCTGACCTTATTTGAAGAGATGCCGCAGCACCGCCTGACCAACCGCTGCATCCTCTTGTTGTGTAGATTGTAAACAGTAATGCTTCGTAAATGTGTGGACATTCTTCCATGTCGCAGCACGGCATATCTTGTCTAATGTCACTCCAGCAAATAAAGCTGCCGATGAAGAAACAGTTCTTGTGGAGTGTGCTTTGGTTCTTGCTGTTAGAGGCTTGTTAGCCTTTTCATGACAGAACTGAATCGCGGCTGAGACCCATCTGGCGATCGTAGCCTTTGTTACAGCTGTTCCCTCTTTCCTTGTCCGTAAGCGACCAGGAGCTGATCTGTTTTCCTTATTTCCTTCGTCTTGTATAGGTAGAATTTCAGACACCTTTTGATATCCAACGTATGCAATGCCTGTTCTGCTGGGCTAGATGGATTTGGAAAGAAGGATTGCAATATCACAGGTTCATTGAGGTGAAATTGCGTTGGTACCTTTGGAATAAATGTCGGGTTTGTTCGTAAAGTTACGTAGTTTTCAGTAAAATGTAGAAAAGGTTCCTTTACTGTAAAGGCTTGTATTTCACTCACCCTCCTTGAAGAGGTAAGAGCTAGTAAAAGGGATACCTTCCATGTGAGGAACTTGAGCTCCGCCTTGTGAATTGGCTCAAACGGTTGTCTCATCAACTGCGCTAGGACCACATTGAGCTTCCATTCTGGAGGAGGTGCACGCACCGGGGAAATGTGCGGAAAAAAGGCCTCTCATGAATTGCTTTATGAGACTAGATGCACAGAGAGAAGGAGCTTGAGGAGATTTCCTATAACGGGAAATTGCAGCCAGGTGAACCTTCACTGAAGAGAAAGTGAGACCTGATTTAGCTAGAGAGAGGAGGTACGGCAAAATCTGCTCAGCAGGGGCTTGCAGTGGGTGGACGTTATTTCTTTCACACCAGCAACAGAATCTTTTCCATTTCAAACTATATGCTTTGATAGTGCTTTTAGCACGGGATTTAGCAATGATTTCTCTACAGTCTTGCGGAATATTTAGGTCTCTAAATTCTAGGAATTCAGGAGCCATGCGTGCAAGTGAAGAGAGTGTGGATCCGGATGATTCACTTGGCCCTTGTTCCTCGATAACATCGTTGAGGACGGCTGTAGACGAATGGGCCTCGCTTGCGACAACAGGAGCACTTCCGGGAACCAGTATTGCCTGGGCCACCATGGTGCTATCAGGATCAGGCAGCAGCCTTCCGATTTCATTTTGATTAGTACCCTGGGAATTAACGGGATGGGGGGGAAAGCGTAGGCATATATCCCTGACCATCGCATTAAAGGGCATTCCCCCTTGACCCTGGCAGTGGGAATCTGCTGGCATAATACTGGCTTTTGGCATTCTCCTCCGTTGCAAAGAGGTCCAAAGCTGGTTTCCCTCATTTTTGGAAGACCTTGTCCAACTGGGATGGTTCTAGCTCCCACTCGTGGCAACTGGACTGAGACCTGCTTAACGTGTCTGCTAGGGTATTGTGCAGACCCCTGACATGCTCGGCCTTCAACGAGATTCCATGGTACGTTGTCCATTCCCATAATTCCTGCGCTTCTTGAGACAGCGTAATGGATCTTGTTCCTCCTTGCTTGTTTATATAGTACATGCTGGTAGTATTGTCCGTACAGACCAACACTGAGGAGCATGTTATTCTTGGCAGGTAAGCTTGGAGAGATAGGAATATGGCTTTGAGCTCCAAACTGTTGATGTGCTGCTTTTTCTGTACCGAAGACCATTTGCCCTGGATTTGCAAGTCCTGCAGATGACCTCACCAGCCCTCCATGGAGGCGTCTGTTGTTAGAATGAAGTCTGGGGTGTTTTGTAGAAAAGTTAGGCCTTGAACGAGATTTGTCGCTTGAGACCACCACTGTAGTGTTTCCACCATCCATGTTGTGATTCGAATTACATCTTCGAAGGATCCCGAAGCTTGTTGCCACTGTTTCTGCAGCTCTTCCTGAAGAGGCCTCATCTTTAGTCTGGCTAGAGGTACCAGATTTATTGCTGAAGAGCACATCCCCAGGAGCGATTTGAACATTCGTACAGAAACTGACCCTTTTTTTAAAATGGTCTTTGCCAGCCTTTGTAGACGTATCTGTCTCTCTTGAGACAAGAATGCCTTCCATTGAACGGTGTCCAAGAATGCTCCCAGAAAAGATTACTTGAGTTGGATGTAAAACCGATTTTTCCCTGTTTAGGGTGAGTCCCAATGTATTGAATAAACGGAGGCAAGCTCTCGTTGTTTGATCGGCCTCCTGCGCTGTTGCTGCTTTGAGCAGCCAATCGTCAAGGTATGAAAAAAATTGAAACCCCTGAGACTGCAGGGTCGTCGCTACTGGCGCCAGGCACTTGGTGAAAATCCGTGGTGCTGATTTTAGGCCAAACGGGAGCACCTTGAATTGATAGTGGGTACCAGCCACTCTGAACAGTAGAAATTTCCAGTGCTTTGGGTGGTTTGGGATATGGAAATATGCGTCTTCCATGTCGAGCAAAGTCATGAAATCTCCTTTGTTTAAGCATCCCAGAATATTGGAGAGTGTTACCATCCTGACCGTCTGTTTCTTGAGAAACTTGTTGAGTTTCCTTAGGTCCAGAATCGGTCTCCATTCTCCTGACTTCTTTCTTATTAGGAAGAAACAAGAATAAAAACCTCTTCCCTTCTGAGCGAATGGTACTTCTTCTATTGCTTCCTTGAGGAGCATGGTCAAGACTTCCTTTCGTAATAAGTGAAGACGAGGGGGAGGGGGACCCCTGGGTGGAGTGATCGGTGGCCGCTGAATAAATTCTAGAGTGTGACCCTTGGTGACTAGGTCCAACACCCAGCGGTCTGATGTTATTTGTTGCCACCGCTGTACATAAGCAGAAATTTTCGCACTCACGGGCAGGGAGGGAAGTTGGGATGGTACCCTGACATACTCATTGTTTTCTGCCTGAGGCACGGCCTTGTTGGGGTGCTCGCTGGTGGCCTCCCTGGCGAGAGAAACCAGCCGTCGATGATTGACGATAAGATGGAGGGTTGTAAGATTGGCGATATTGAGATTGGTATGGTTGATATTGTTGAGCCCTCTGATATCCTCCTTTGTAAGTGGCGAATCCTCGCCCTCTAGCATCTCTGAATGGTACTCTTCTGTATTGCAGAGCTCCCAAAGACTTTGCGGTGTCCGTTTAATTTTTTATCGCCAATAGAGCTTCATCAATGTGCTTTCCAAAGAGCGATTCCCCGTCAAAAGCCATATCAAGAACTTTTGTTTGTACCTCAGGTCTGAAAGTAGTTGCTTTTAGCCACCCCTGGCGTCGAAGTACAGCCGCTCCTGCCAACTGTCTAAAACCAGTATTTGCTATGTCAAGGGCACAGTCAATTGTTTCTGAAGCTGCACGCTCACCCTTCAGCAGGATATTGCGTGCATCTTGTCTGTTTTCCTCTGGGATGAGGTCTATCAGTTCTGCCATATCGGACCACATCTGGCGGTCATAGCGACCGATAATGGCTAGAGCATTTGCTGCTCTGATTGTTACAGCTGCCATTGATGAAAACCTTTTCCCCAGAATGTCCATTCTACGCCCTTCCTTGTCTGGGGGGGTAGTAATCGGGGTGGCTGGGATCTTCGAGCGTCTCTGTGCAGCCTGGGAGATGACTGAATCTGGCTTAGGATGCCCAATAAGGCAAGATGGAGAGTCATCCGGAGCCCTATATTTCTTTTCTACATGAGGCAGTACCGGTGGTATGGATGCTGGTGTTTTCATAATCCTGATGCCCTCCTGCCATATATGGTTGATGATAGGAATTGAGCGTACCACTTTCTTTGTGTCCTCTTTAAAATCGTACAGAAAATATTCTGTTTGTTTTACAGTAATGGGTAAGTGGAACCTGTTGGCTGCCCTTTGCAGTAAACTGTGAAACCCCCCGATATCTTCTGGAGGAGAGTCTGAAGGGAAGTGCGGAGGAGGGGATGGTGTTGGAATCACATAATCATCCCAAGGATCAGGAACAGATGCCGGGTCTGGTAATTCACCTTCCTCTACTTCTTCTCCCGAGGAGGAAGTGTTCTGTTCTTCGGGGTCGGCTGCCACCGAGCCCGGTACATTCACAGGTGTGCTAGGCATTTGAGGACCTGGTGCACCTGCAGGTTCTTCCACTTTAGGAACCTGGTCTTTTGGTTGACGTTGTTGAGGAGGGAATCTTTGTCTGTAATCCTCCAACATGGCTTGAAGATCTTCTATTAATGATGGCGGTAGATGAGCCATTTCTCTGTGGCGCGGTTCCTGTCGGAGGTTAAATTGATAGCTATGACGTGGAGCCATATACTGTTCCTAGTAATATTGTGCCTCCTGATAATCTTCCTCCTCTTCATCATCCTCCTGGCACTTTACATGGAGCTCAGATGGACTGTGAGCTTCCCCATAGAGGCCGTCATCATCATCATCATCCTCCTCTTCCTCGATATATCCTTCCAAAAGATGCAATGGAAGCAAAGGCGACACCTTGCTATAGTCCTGCATAGACAGGTGTAAAAATGTCTTTGTAACTGTAGTGACCTGAGTAATCCTCGTCGACGGGGGCGTCAATGGTGCAGAAGTTATAATCGAGGGGATTTCCTTCATCGACGGTGCTGTCGTCAACTGTATTGTTATCGCGGGTGTCGTCGTCGACGGTGTCTTCGTCGATGGTGTTGTCTTCGTCGACGGTATCTTCATCTCGACGATGTCTTCGTCGACGGTGCCTTCGTCTTCAACGACGAAGAAGCTCTCGTCGTCGAGATAGAAACTTTAGTAGATAGAATAGGGGACTGGATCGCCGTCGTCGTCACAGTTGCCGTCGACGATGTTACACATATTGTCGTCGACGAGAGAGAAATTGTCATCGACGATGGCTTTTTCAACTGTTTTTTACTCACAGGATCAGAAGAGGAAGATATCGGATGATCTCTTTCTTTCTTGACAGGTGTAGAGGGCACAGACAACGTTGGTTCAGAGGAATGTTTGGTAGTCCTCTCCTTACTTGCAGCTTTTTCTTGGGAAGATTTAAAATGTTTTCTTCCCTCACCTGAGGATCTGTCCTGGGATCTAGCCCTCTTGTGGGATGTTGAAGCTACATCCTCTTCCTCATCAGAAGAACAAGATTGTTGTTTTGTAGTTTGGAGCCACAATAGCAATCTTCCCTCTCTGTCCTTGAGGGTTTTGTTAGAGAAGGTGCGACAGATCTTACAATCTCTCACCTCATGCCTGGGATAGAGGCAGTAAATACATTCTTTATGTGGATCATCCACATGGACCCTTTTTTTCCCACAGGTTTTACAAGGGCGGAAAAGGCCTTTCTTGTCTGACATGATATCTAGATTTGCTGAATAGAAGAAAACTGAATAGCACTCAGGCAGACTCCCTTCCACACAACGTGCGGTGAAAATCTGAAGAGAACTGGCTCCTGCAATGGGTGTTCTAGAGGGTGCTAGCAGCTGATTGGCTGTATGCCAACATTTGGTCCTTTTTTTAAAAGGACATGGATAGGCTACTAAGGAGATGGCCTAGGGCCATTATAGCCTATTAAGGATTTAAGGCACTGCTTGAATATTTTACTGTGGGACTCCCATCTCGAAGACGGGGAATGATTCAGCCATGTGAATCTATGAAAGATACCCCAATACTGGATAAAGTTACATGTAGGCAGCAGTAGCAGTGACTGCTTATGTAGCTAATGTGTCCTAATCTGTTCATATGCCATGTCCGTTCCTATGCAGACAGCTGACTTAGTGGCACTGTTTCTATAGTGCTGACCAGATTTACTGTGAGTGGTTGAGTATATTTTATTTTATTTATGAGGCACAAACCAGACTCTTTACAATGACAGAAAAAATATAGATTACAGATATAATCACCAATGTATACATGAATAGTAGCATTATGCATATTTTTACAAAGATTAATGTAGAAGATCAAATCCAATTTCAATGTTAATATCTGGAAACTAAGCGGACATTGAAAGACAAACATTAACACACTGAACAAGAGGACAATGCTGCAGGAGCAAGTAAAACATGAACCAAGAATAACAAGTTGGCACAAGAGACCCAGGTAGAGAATGTGAAGGTACGAGAGACAAAGGTTTTATAAGCCACAAACCAGGCCTCAAGACGCACTGCATCTAATTGCAACCTATACATTAATATTAGCATTATGCATACTTTACAAATCAATAATGTAGCGCATCAATCTCAGTCCCAATGTTAATATATGGAAACTTTGTGGACATACTGATAAACATCAAGAAGACTCAACGACACATCCATGCTACGGAGCGAGTAAGATATGATCCAGAATTAACATGGTGGCACAACGCCCATGGGATTTTAGTCTAGAATAGCGAGTAGTGAATATCAAAATACCCGAATATTGGAGCCAAAATATCAAGGACCAAAATATAGAGGAGGTAAGTATATATAGGTAAGTATAGATTTATCATTCTTAACTCAGCTTCTATGTAATTTGACATTATATATTAAGCATAATAAACCTATACTTAAGCATATATACATACCTTTTTGGTCCTCAATATTTTGGCAATGATATTTTGGTATCTAGGTATTTCCTACTCTGTATTCCGTACCTCCACCTGTGCATGGTGGCATGAGCACAGAGGGGGCGGCGCAGGTCTCATGGCAAGTGAGAAAATGGGAAGTCTGGTGAAACAAAGGGCCCGGAAATACAGCAATAAACCTACTGCATCCAACAGTTCTAGGTCGGCCAAGAAAAACTTGAAAGTTCAATGTGTGGTGTGATAGACTAGAAAGGAGTGAGATGACAAAAAAGCGGCAACAAAACAGGCAACCATAATTGGGTCAGGGAGGAATTGTGAGGGTCAAGAAACATGCAGGTCACAAAGATGTATAGGATAAAATACCCCCTTTTGTATATTATATGGATATAGCAATTCACCAAGGAGTTCCTTGACCATATAGAGGTACGAGGACAAATGCCAAGTTTCTTTTTAAGGCTATGGAATTCTAAGGTGACTTGCAATATCCTTATCTTTTAGGGCAGTGGGTACTTTGGGGCATATTAGCAAGACCGGCGATAAAATTATCGCCGTTTTAGCGGCAGGAAACTGCCGCTAAAACGGCGATAATGGGCTTGCTAATATGCGTTATAGAATTCCAATAGAAGCCCAGGTTAGATGTCCTGCACATCTAACCTGGGCTTCTATTGAATTCTATAACGCATATTAGCAAGCCCATTATCGCCGCTTTAGCGGCAGTTTCCTGCCGCTAAAACGGCGATAATTTTATCGCCGGTCTTGCTAATATGCCCCTTTATTCCTTGTAATACATGATCACATCATCACCTTTCCCACAAACGACTTAAATATTTGTTGCATAACTATTTCATATGAAAGAGAGAGCTTGTTTGCAAACATGAAGATAATTTAATCTCTAGTGCAAATTTAAACACATCAAAATAGCTGTTAGAGATTGCTTTCAAAAAGATATTAGAATCAGTTTAATACACGTCAGTTTTTTTTAAACGCACAGTAGCTCAGAATGTCTAGAAACATGCAGAAGGATTCTAACTTTTCTTTATTTATCTAAGGAGTGAAAAAAATACATGTTGCCATAAATATCTCCTTTCTATTTGTCATCATTCAGATAGAAAAAACAGTGCAGAAGAAAGAAAAGCGACTTTTAGTTTTGTTCATTAAATAGCTGCTTTAAATATGCTCCGTTACCTGACCTGCCTTTGCCCTTGGCTGCTGGTTCCAGCAGCAGGCATTGTGATGTCAGAATGCAACTGTAATAAGTTATTACAGTTGAGTTCTGACGTCATTTCTCTATAACAGGTGACTGGGTGCTTCACAAGTCTCCTATTATTAAGAAATTAGAGACAGTTTTTAGGTCGAGCCTAGCGCAGCGCGCATGCGCTGCTCTAGTAAAAGGCCTTTTGGAAACACTTCAGCTTTTCTTCAAGCTCGTGCGTGTGGTGCTCACACGCTATTGGCCTTTGCGTCTGGCTTTCAAAATTGAAAGCACGCAATTGGCCAAAGGTGTGTGGATGTCCCAGCTTTTTGGGAAATGTTTACTCCCAGAGCGTTTTGCTCTCGGGAGCCAGCAGCGGCGCGCAGGCTGCCATCTGTTTTGGGTCAGGTTTCATCCTTTGAACGCCGCTCCTCGTCCCCGACCCCCACCCGCTTCTTCACTCCAGAGGCTTCCCTGGGAACGCGCGAGCGCGCGCTTCAAAACCATTTCAGCATGTCTGGCTGCAGTCGTGTGTACATGCACACAGTCCTGGCGTTATTCCGCAGCGCCGAACTGTTGGCGCTAGCTTGTTTTCCTTTTAGTTAAGTACTCTACGGGAGTGTGTGTGTTTTTAAGCTGTCTTCCTTGTGTGCTTCTCTGCCAACCCAGTCTCTGTGTTTCTGTGTCTCACCGTGTGCTTCCCTTACACCCCCTCCCCCCTGAACTTGCCTCCGTCTTGCTCGGTCTCTACGTGTTCTTCTGGGACTTTTAACACCATTTCTGTGTTTCTCTGTCTCGCCCTGGGTTTCTCTGTTCCAATCCTCAGACTTCATATTGCTTGTCACGCTGTGTGCTTCTGTGCTCCCTTCCCCGCCCGGATCTCAGTGTTGCTGTCTCACCCTCTGCTTCTCTGCACCCCTCATGTTTCTGTCTCCCGTGCTTCCACCACCGCCTCCATCTTGCTTTGGTTCGCCGTTTCCTTTTGTGCATCCCCTGTGTTGCATTGTCTCATTATATGTTTCTCTGCCACCCCTGTGTTCCTTTTGTCTTTTGTGTTGCTTCTCAGCGCCTCTGTTACCCATTTTGATTACCCATCCACCTGCGGCCGCCGTTTTCCTTCTGTGTTTCTTAAACTCTGGTCAGTAACTAAATATAGAAAACAACACCTGTATTATTTTGTATGTGCGCACATGCGTGGAGCTTGCGCCTGCAAAATTATAAGCTCGTCTGCATCAAAAGCTTTTTTTCTTTAATTGTTCGGCAATGCTGCTCACCATCAGGGATGCTATACAGGAGGGCAAAAATACATTGGCAAAGCCACTAGGTCCGAAAAGCATGACTAATTGGCTTTGCCAGTGTTTGTTTTTAATTCCACTGTTTTAACATAGCCCTCAGTCTTGTTGGAGGGTTTAAATAAGCCGAAATTGCTGCTTCTTATTAATGCATATACTGTGCGCATGTGTGACAGCGCATGCAAGCCCACAACGGCCCCCTTGGAATTAAACTATTCTTAAATGGCCACATTGTGCTAACGTGCGTGCGTACGCTTCCAATGCGTGTGCAATGTCTCCATTATGGCCCCGGTCGCTAATGTGGCTTTTACTGTTCCAACATGGCCATTTAAGAACGTTAAAATAAAAAGCATTGGCAAAGTCAATATGTTAGCACTGGCCTGGAGCCGACCTGTTGGCTCTGCCAGTGCTTGTTTATAATGAAATGACTGGTGGCCTTTGGTACTTTCAAAAGTAGTGACGTGGAAATGAAAACGGAAACGAGTAATCTTTCAAGCTTTTTGTGGCTTTTGGTGACAAACCTGAATAGTTGCCATGGCACAACAAGCACTTAACATAGTCTCTATGGAGAGAACCACCTAGCTGCTATGCAGTTAAGTCGCCAATGAATAGAAAAGACTATGCAGTTTGTTCACAAATACCTCAATGTAGTTCCTCCATCAGTGAAACATATAAACTCTTCATTATATTTTATGGAGGTTATTTTTCGGTATCAATGTTCATGTGTTTTGGTCATGCTAACATTTCTAACAGAATGACAATACAGAGCAACAAGAGGCGTATAAGAGCAGTAACAGGCTGAGCAACACATCAACTGATATATTCCATTTTCTTTTATCAAGAATACATGGCTGCATTTCCAACTACTGCACTCCAGCACTGACTGATTGACTGTCTATCCCAGACCTAATTTCACAATTTCTCTCTCTCCTCCTTATTCCCTCATTCCTCCCTTCCTTATTGGCCTCCGTAATCCCCCTTACTACTTTCCTTCCTTCGTTCCTAACCCTCCCTCCTTTTCCCATTCTTCATTACTTCAACCATCTCTTCCCCCTTCCTCGATTCTTCTGCCCCGCAAACCCTTCCTTCCTATTTACTTCCACTGCCCCTTCTGCCTATCACCCTCTCTGCCTCCCTATCTTTCTTCATTACCTCCTTTCCTCCTTCTTGCCCGTCTTAATCCCTCTCTTCACTCCTTAAACGTATACCCAGCCTTATTTCCTCAAACCTTATTTCAACTTCACTTATTCCAGTCATTCATATCTTGCCCTTCAACCTTTCACTAAGTCCTTTCTTTTTTCTTCTTGCTTTCTCTCCTATCCTTTCTTTCCTCTTTTTCTCCCTCACTCCGTCTTTCCCTTCCTCTCACATCCTCTCATCTTTCCTCCCTTCCTTCTCTTAATTCCTTCCTCCTTTCTTCCCTTCCTTCCTGAATTTCTCCATCACATTGCTCTTTCACTCAACATCACACAGTTCCATGCCACATAATTCAACATAATTCAACTCCACACATTTCCGTTCCACACTACATAATTCACCAACAAACCGCATAATTCAACTCAAAAACACAATTACATAACACCACATACATCCAATCCAAACCACATAATTCCACATCATGCTTCAAAATTCAACAGCACACCACATAATTAAACTCCACTACATACCATTCCACACCCCAAAATACCATTCCACATAATTACACACCATCACACCTACTCCACATAATTCCAATATGCTCCATACCACATAATTACTATCCACATATTTCATCTGTATACCATGCCACAGAATTCCACTACACAAATCCACTCCACACCACACAATTCCACGCCACACAATTCCACAACTAACAATTCCAATCCAACTCACATAATTCTACCACACACCACATATATACACTCTACAACATATAGGTAAAAGACATTATCATTTACAATGCCAATAGCTCTAACTCAAGCAAATGCTAGAGCTATTGCAGTCCTTTTTAGATCACAAAAGTAAAAAAAGACGCCTGCGTCATTTCATGTGGTAATGCCTGCATGTGCCTACAAAAGAATGTGGCCATTCTTGTTTATTATAACTTTTCAACATGCTGCACAGCAGCCACGCTGCTCTACTACATAGCTTAAAAACAAAGGCCAAGCCAAAACCTCTGGCTAAGCACTTATAAGGTCCCAAAGGCGAGACCTATTGGCTATGCCAATGCTTGTTTTACAGGGTGAGCAGAATCTCATGTATTATAAAGCAATAATGTTGACCAAATCAGACAGATTGGAAAAGTCATATATCACTTAGGTGCACACTGTAGGGGATGAAAGGTGAACCTTTTAGACGTGCTGTTGCAAATAACTTCTTACTAGATCTCACAGAGTGGTGGTATAGGTGTACTAAAAATGGCACACCCATACTCATTTTTAAGTTTAGCTAGAAGAATGTGGCTTGCAGCCTTCATGGTACAAGGCTCAATGAAAGAATGTAGACTGAAAGCATGATGTCACTTACGAAATTGCTGGCTTTATGTTTAGTTGAGCTGTCAAAGTCCTGGTACAAGGCGTAGTTTTGCTTTCTCACAGTATTATTCTTATGCCATCTGATATTTTCATTTTTAAAAACTCTGTCTTCACAAATTACTGGAGTGAGGCAGCAATTGCTTGACACTTACAAAGAGTTATTGAATGGTATGCTTTGTTTTACTTGACATCTAAACCCAGTCTATGACAACTTTTGAAAGGAGCAGCTAAACTGAAAATAACTGGTCATTAGTCAAGATGCTTTTTTCCAGAATGTGGATACTAAACAACCATAGGACTGCGTTTCCCAAGCTGGGCACCACCCACTAGACACCAGGGAAATGTTTGGTGCAGAGGGAGCAGCTTCCCTGGAACTCTTTCTGCCCTCCCCTTGGGGGCAAATTGGTGGTGTTTACGCTCGATCTGCCCACCAGGGGCGAGGGGCGTGTCAGAAGGCCCACTAGACATCAGAAATAAGAGACCAAAAAAAGGGGATGGAGGTGGCCCACGGAGGTACCAGGCCATGCCCCTTCCCCCAGAGGGGACAATACAGTATTTCTGTCTACACCCTCTCCCCGTTTTATCAGGAGGAGTGTGGTAAGGCTAGGTAGTAGACATTTTTTGGTTCCTCTCAGATTCCAGAACTTTCCATCCCAAAAATGTGAAGAAAATGAATGGTTTTAGCCAAAGCTCGAGATTTGCCAGTTATTCTGGGTAAGATAACATAGTGGCATGCACACAGGTCACACCACCCTGGACTCCCATAGGTGTCTAGTTTGCAGAAATGTCTGGGTTTAGTAGGTTTCCTTGGGCAGCGGCTCTGCCTGGGCCCAACCAAAATGGGTTGATTTGATGGTGAAAATGTTATATCTTCACACTGCATTTTGGGATCTGTCATGTCACTGGAATTAGGCCAAGTCACACAAGTGGAGTACCATTTTTTTATTTGGAGAAGTGGGGAAATGATGAGTGACTGGAATTTTGTGGATCTCCACAGATTCCGGAATTTTCCCTCACAGAAACATGACAAAATAAAAAGTTACTTATTATCATTAATGATCTTTCTGATGAATGTTCTATCTCACCTGTTGAATAATCCAAGGTGTCAGACTGGATCTGTAAAATTCAAACCTCTCAAAGCCAGTAGGGGGTGCTGACTCAGGCGCTGGCATGGAGGTGATGTCCAGTGACATCGCTGAGTCTATCTAGCATTCACCCTGGCATACTGACGTCAGTTTCAACCCTTTTTTTATGCCTTCGAGGTGGAGTGACATCTATTGGATAAAGTGCAATGCAACACACTAGTTGGAACCTTATTAAACTGTCTCTGCATAAACATTCCTCAACATAGCGGTGGGAGGGATTGGTGAAGAATCTGCAGGTACATGGGTTATCCTCCAGAAAGATCATTATGGAAGATAAGTAACATTTCCCTCTGATGGATACTTATACCTGCAGATTCCTCACAGGTTGAATAGAAGTATTATCCCTTGAGGAGAGTATATGGATGGTTAAATCTTGCATCACAGATCTGGCAAAATCCCTGTCCCTGTGTGCCTCTGAGTTTATTCATTAATGCTTATCCATGTCACTTCCTTGCAAATCTCTGCAGTAGGAGCACCTCTTGTAAGAGCTGAAGCTAAGCGCTTGACCCTGATGAAATGAGCCCTGATTCCCTCAGGTGGTTATTTTTTAGAAAGGGCATACCACATTTTGATGCAAAGAATAATACAGCAAGATAATTATAGCCTCGGGACCACTTTACCTTTTCCACTGCCACAGTTCCTAACAAAGAGCTGATTGTCTACTCTGAAGTCTCTTGTGTGGCGAAGAAAAAAACTGACCGCCCTCTTGGGATCCAGGCAATGCAGCTGCTCCTCCTCCTTTCTGGGGTAGGGCGAGGGATAAGAAAATGGCAGGATGATGGACTGATGACGGTGAAAGGGGGCAATCACGTCGGGCAGGAAAGCAGCTCTAGTTTGCTACTCCAACTTGTCAGAGAAAAAAGACGTGAATGGCAGAAGAGACTGTTTTAATGGTCAACAAACACAACTAACATTTACGAAGGAGATTAAAGGGAGACCCCATCCAAAAGGTGAAGACAGCAATGAGATCACATTGGGTGCATGACAAATGGGAGACAAAGGATACAGATTTGTCAGTCCCTTAAGGAATCTCATCACAGTGCAGGATTTGAGGAGGGAAGGCTGATCTGGGAGACAGGAATGCTGACAATGCCTCCAAATAACCCTTGACAGTGCTCACCTCACACCCTCTCTGGGCTAGAAAGAGCGTGAATCTGAAGAAATATGACAACCAGGCCTGCAAAGGATTGACATTGTTGTCCATGCATCATTAAACAAAGTTATTGTATCTCACAGAATAGACAGATTTTATGTAAGAACAATGAGCATACTAGATCATGTCCACCACTTCAAGAGGCAGTTGAAAGGAGCTTAAAGGTCTTCACTCAATCTCCAGACATGAAGATGGAGACCCTGAAGATAGAAGTGCAGAACAACCCTCCCCCCACCCAACTGGGAGAGGAGACCTGCTCTGAGACGCAGATGAAGCGGGGGGGCACAGGGAGGGGTGCAGAAGAAGTGCATACCACACCCTTCTGGCTAGTCCAGGGAGGTAAGAATAAATTTCACCCGGTCTTGGTGAATCTTCCTCAGAACTCAAGAAATCAACTGAAACACGTCCCTCAAGGCTCCCTTCAAAGGGGACTGGAGGGTGCAGCACTACTGGCACTTAGCATTTTCTGAGGAAGTGAACAAGCCCACCTGAGGAGTGCCCCACAGGGTGACGATATCTAGGACTACCTTCAGTAGGAGATGACGCTTCTGCGTGGCAAGATAATGCTGGCTCAGGCTGTCGGCCTCTGAGATTCATAGACCCCACCAGGTGATTGGCTATCAGATAGATCCCTTGACAGTGTGCTCAAGACCACAGCCTTAACTCTTACTTGTTGATTTCCTACATTGCAGTAGTATTGTCTGTCAAGATCTGGACAGACCGACTTTATTGCCCGCAGCTCTGGCGGGTTGACATTAAGCTCCTGCTCCCCAGATCTCCATGCTAGAGTGGAGACATTTTTCACTGCCATGTTCACGGTCGGAGGGAGACACATGGACTTCCCATGGAGAAGGTTCTCCTCGTTCCCCACCAGACCACATCTGCTGCAGCCTTTGAGGAGATCACAATGGTGTCTGACAGTTCCCTCCCATGCTGTAACTGCTACCTGTGGAGGCAACACTGCCGAGCACATATGTGCCAACAAGTGTGTGTGACCAGGAGAATAAAGAAAGCCAGCAGACCTAGCAGGCATAAAACCATCAGGGCTGTGACTCACATACCTTCCCGGAAGGATGGGCCAACACTTGCATGTCCTGGAACCTTTGAGGAGGAGGGAAGGCACGGAGAAGGATAGAGTCCAGCACTACCCAGATGCAGGAGACATTGGGGGGTCTCCAGGTAAGATTTGGGCCTGCCGATTGGAAAGCCCAGGTTGAACATCAGAACTGCTGTTCACTGCAGATGGCCTTGATCAGCCAGTCATCCAGGTATGGGTACACCAGAATCCCCAACCACCTGAGATATATCGCAACCATCACCTTGGTTAAGACCTGAGGTGCCAATGTCAAGCCGAACAGGAGTACTGTAAATTGACAGCAGATGGGGCACACCACAAAACGCAGGTACTTCTGTTGCCACCGCAGGATCAGAACATACAAGTACACATCCTGAAAACTGAGTGACACCAACCAGCCTCTCAATTCCAACACCCACAGGACCTAAGCTAAAGTCAGCATCCTGAACTTCCCCTTCTCGAGGAAAATGTTCAGGACCCCGATGTCTGCAGACCACCATTCTTCTTAGGAATAAGAAAACATTGCTAGCAACAGTCTTGCCCAATCCCCCCTTCTGGTACCAACTCTATATCTCCTTCCAAGATTAGGGCTGCTACCTCCTGCAGTAAGATAGGGAGGTGGTCTCGAGCAGGGAGGAACAATGGGGAGAAGAAGCCTGAAGGAAGGGTAGGACAAACCCCCTTTCCACTAGTCTAAAATAATGGTTTTCAAGAGCCATAGAAAGGAGGACTCCTGGCCTTCCACAGACTCCTGGTACTCAGGAAAGAGCACACTAGGGCTGCTTTTCTGGTTGTGCCGGGGAGGAAGAGGGTCGAGGAGGAGTAGCTAACGAGGTTCTGGGAACCTCTTCCTTTGGCTTTGCCCATGACTCTATGCTGTTTTATGATTTAGAGGCTGCTGCAGGGTTTGAGTCCGTCAATGGTGAAAACTGCAGCCCCATAGGAAAGCCTGGGGAGCTGCAAATTGCTTGTAGTCACTCTGAGGCTAATGTTGTAGAACTACAGACTTAACCGTTGCCCTGCTAGCCTTGAAATGTTCTGGAGCAGAGTCCGCTTTATCACCAAAGAAGCAGGAGCCATTAAAGTGCAGGTTCATAATGGTGGCCTTCACATCCGAGGAAAACCCAAATGTGCTTAGACAAGTATGTTGGCATACTGTACTACAGGACGCCATGGTGCGAGCTACTGAATTGGTGGTGTGCAGTCTAAATTTAATTATATGCTGGGACACATCCTGCCCATCCCAGATGACCTGAAAAAATGACCTCTGAGGTCTTCAGGCACATGAGGCCCTTCCAACTGAGTCATGTCCCACAGAGCATGCGTATATCTGGAGAGAAGGCACAAGGCATTTAGGAATTTGAGAGCAATGCTGCCAGCCGAGAAGATTTTCTTTCCCCACACTTCAAAACGCCGGAATTCCCTTTTGGAAGGGATAGTAGGAAAGGTTCTCTACACCTGCCCGAAGAGCAAGATGTCTGAATCATTAAACTCTCCATCAATGCAAGGGTTGACAGGAAGGAAGGATCATCAGGGGCAGGCCACCAACCTGAATATGCAGGGCAGAAGAAGATTTCTCCCAGGCAGCATGCACCAGTTTTACAGCCACGTTAAAAGGGTGGAGTGGTTCAGATACAGTGGCTGGAGGTAGCAGAACCTTCGTCAAGACATTCGTATTCACCTCAATGGCTAATTGTTGGTCTTAGGGCCAGATGTACGACCCTTACAATTTGTGAGTTGCAAATTGCGTCGTTTTGCGACTCGCAATTTGCGATTTGCCAAATGTAATTTACAACAGTGTTTAAGACACTGTTTGCAATTCCTAATGGGATCGCAAATTGCCTTCCTCATTATTATTCATGATGCAGGTGCAATTTGCGACCCTTTTAGAAATGGCTAGCCCTCCCATGGATGGTGGCCTACTAGGGTGAGCAGACCACCATGTCTGTGACTGCATTTTAAATAAAGCTGTTTTCTTTTTTTTTAATGCAGCCCGTTTTCCTCAAAGGAAAACGGGATGCATTTAAAAACAAAAAATTAAACGTTTCAGTTTTATTTTTTAAGAGTAGGCAGTGGTCCGTGGGACCACTGCCTACACTTGAAAAATATTTTTGCATACATTCACAACGGGGACCGTTTGTGAGTGGCTTACCACCTACTTGAGGTAGGTGGTAAATTGCGAGTGTTTTGCGACCGCGACTGCGGTCGCAAAACAATCGTACATTGCAGTGCGACTCGCTATTAGGAAGGGACGCCCTTGGCACGGCCCTTCCTAATAGTGAGTCGCAAACCCTATTTTGCGAGTTGGCAATAGGTTACTGAGTCGTAAAATAGGGTTTGTACATGGGGCAGACCTATTTTGCGGTTGCAAACGGGTCGATTTGCCGTTTGCGACTGCAAAAACAGTCGTACATCTGGCCCTTAGTGCTTAACTGCCTCTTGGAAGACTTCAATTCTGGAGCTTTTACTTTCTTTGTTACTTCGTGATATTCTTTCTCAGTGGCTCCCTCTTTACCTCTGTTTTTGGTAATCTCTGTGTCGCTTGTTACAAATTCGTGTCAGACCCTATTCCGGAAGTAACTAATGGTGGTGGTAATGGTAGTGGCGTATGTCAGAATCTCAAAAGAATAAGCATTGGCATTGTACAACCTTTTGCAACACATTACCATGAAAGGTGGCTGCCGGACAGTCAGCATCACAAATGAGCAGCCTGGCAAGCACATCAGGAGGTTTGCCAGGTATCCATTACTGGAAAGAAATGGGCAGCACAGCATAATTAGGTCTGTTAACAAATCTGCCAACTGAACCTTTTCAGAGAAGAATCGTTCAGCCCAGAATTACCACTTACTTCATGAATCTGAGATTTTCCCCCTACTATCCGTGTCGTTAGTCCCGACTCAGCATAACAAGACCTTGTTTTCTACTGAGAAAAGAAGCATTAGGGGGGTGTTTTCCCAGTCATGACATCTAGAGTTCCAAGTCCCCATGAGAACCTTCACACGGATTTTTCAAGTCCATGATTCAACGTGACATATCACTTTCTCGTCTTGTTTCTGTTTAGGATTCCTTGCTCTGCTATTACTGTTATGTGGAAACTTGAAGCCAGCAAAGTCGATTCCTGTTCGCCCGATCTGTGACAGTCGAGTAATGGACAAATTTATAAAAGAAGCAAAAGAAGCAGAAATCGCAATGGTAAGTACTCTGTGTTGGTTTTGCACTTGTTTCTGTACAACTCAGTAAGCTATTAATGGATGCAAGTTCTACCAATGGGCCAATGAAACTAAAACCACACATACTCTTGCAGGCGTGGGTTGAATCTTCTCCAACTATGACTGTCACACAAGGATACATTCTACCTTGCATTTCACTGTATAAATATCGCATGTATTACCACCATTATGCCAGGGCCAGCATGATGCCAGGGATGGCCACAATCTGCCAAGAATACCCAAGAATATTCCAGAGCTAGTATTATACCAGGTGGGCTTCATCATGCCATGCGTGCCCACACCTCACAATCTGACATGAATTGCCACCATTTCATGAGGACCAGCATTATATTAATGATGGGCACCTTCATACGATGGATACTGTCATTATGAAACAGGCTGAGTAGTATTATGCCAGAGCCAGCATTATACTAGAGGTGGGCATCATCAGTCATGGATGTAAACCATTTGCCATCATTGCACTACGATTTTACCAATGGGCACCATCATGCCATGAATAACCACTACATGCCAAGGACTACCACCTTAAGCCAAGGCCGGCAATATAAAAGCGGTGGATGCCATCAAACCATGGATGCCCCAAATATCACATGAATTAGCACTATTATTCCTGGACCAGGATCGCATTAGGGTGGATGCCATCATGATGTGGGTATCTACAATATGTCCAGAATTACCACGATTATAGAGGGGGACCACAGGACCAAGAGTGGGCATCATCATGAAATGGATGCCTAAAATATGCCAGAAATAACCACTATCACAACAAAGGCAGCAGTCCCAAGGGGTGCCACCAACATGCTATGGATGGTCATCATAATCTAGAGTTACCACCGTGATTTTAGGACCCACAATACCAGGGTTGGACATCATCATGTCATGGGTGGAAACAAAAAGTGAAGAACTACCCCCATTATACTAGAATTATATGAAGGACAGGCACAACTCACTCACATAGCGATACCAAAGGGGATGATGGACGGAGCGTTTGAGCTAATCAAACACTCACACCCAGTCTGATCCTGTGCCTCATGGGAACAGTCCAGCCCGAACAGGATGCTTGTTTCCGGTCCAGGGAAGACATGGCTTGGCAGTTCGGGCTGGACTGTTCCCATGAGGCACAGGGTCAGACTGATTTGCATATGGCCATGTCTGAACTGGGGTGGCGGAGTGAGCTAAAGAATGATGATGGATTAAACCCAGATCAGTTGACTGGGGGTGAGTGCTTGCAATGTTCAACACTCCGTCCATCATCCCCTTTGGTTTTGCTATGTTCGCCCTAAGTTGGCAGGGTATGCCCAGACGTGAGTCCCTTGCTCACTTTGCCACTGGATTCAAGATAGCCTGGCTGATGATGGCTGTAAGCCAGAAACCGGTCCCAGGATGCTTGTTTCCGGTCCAGGGAAGACATGGCTTGGCAGTTCGGGCTGGACTGTTCCCATGAGGCACAGGGTCAGACTGATTTGCATATGTCCATGTCTGAACTGGGGTGGCGGAGTGAGCTAAAGAATGATGATGGATTAAACCCAGATCAGTTGACTGGGGGTGAGTGCTTGCAATGTTCAACACTCCGTCCATCATCCCCTTTGGTTTTGCTATGTTCGCCCTAAGTTGGCAGGGTATGCCCAGACGTGGGTCCCTTGCTCACTTTGCCACTGGATTCAAGATAGCCTGGCTGATGCCGGCTGTAAGCCAGAAACCGGTCCCAGGATGCTTGTTTCCGGTCCAGGGAAGACATGGCTTGGCCGTTCGGGCTGGACTGTTCCCATGAGGCACAGGGTCAGACTGATTTGCATATGGCCATGTCTGAACTGGGGTGGCGGAGTGAGCTAAAGAATGATGATGGATTAAACCCAGATCAGTTGACTGGGGGTGAGTGCTTGCAATGTTCAACACTCTGTCCATCATCCCCTTTGGTTTTGCTACAACTCACTCACATATACACATATGCATGCATACGAATACGTACTTAAGCACGCAAACACAAGCAACTTAACTTGCATCTTATTTGGAGGAGTTGCATATATTCGACAATAGATTGGCAGTGTGTCCATGGGCAAGTCACACATACACTGACACGTGAACATGCTTACGTACACACACACACACACACATTGATGCACGCAAACACAAGCCACGCAACTTGCTTCTTAGTTGGAGGACTTGCATGCCTTAGATATTAAGACTGGCAGTGTATCCATGTGCAAATCATTTTGAACGTACAACAAGCTATTTTTTATGATTGGAGTCACATGGAAAGGTCCGAAACTATCAACAGTGGCAAAAAATTACTGAATAAAATTGGTGCAGTTAAGGCATATAAGGTGGCAGGAGCTCACTAATCTCTAGTGATAGAGGGCTAGGGAACCATTAAAATATCAGCATCTTGGACTGATGCACTGTGCGCCCTATTGATTGTCATCAAGATCCTTTAATGATTCTACAATCTGCACTGTACCATCATGCCATGCATGGTGTCTTAGTCAGTTGATTTTTCTGGTATAGATTTGGCAAGAATCTTGCCTATAACCTTTTCTCTATTCTCCTAGGAGAGCAGGGTGCTTATGAATAGTACACAATTAAGAAACTTTTATCATGGGCATTTCATATTTGATATTAATAAACAAAAACTAGAATGTAGTAGAAAGCCTAATCCAAAGAAAGGTGAAGGGTTATCAGCAGAATACAATATCTTCATGAGAACATAGAAGCAAACTCATTTGAATAAGAAAACGGTGTGTACCAGAGTATCTACTGGCATCATATCAATACGAAAAGGTGAGTTCTAACAGCCAGGTTGCTGCTTTAAGTATCTCTGACACAAATACATTCCCCACAAGAGAATCAGAGACAGCTTTATCACTAGGAGAGTGTGTCCATGACTTCATCAGAACATTGGAGGCTACAATCCACCCAGGAGTGTAATGTTTTGAAGATGCTAAGACAGTGCAGATTGATAAATAGTTAACAAAACATTGCCTTGACTTCTGCATCTCTAACCTTTACTCAAATAGTTGCTTCTTAACATCTAAAGTACGCATGTACCTATTAGCTAGAGATGGTGGGTTTTGAAAGAAGTCAATAAAATAGTCTGATGTACATGGAAATCTGAAGTGGCCTTAGGCAGGGATCAATGACGCAATATCGTAGTAAACAATATCGATGACAAAAATATTGTGTCAAAAATATCGTTTACCACAATATTGCACTCCTATACTTATAATGGTAAGTACAAAAATATCAGATAAGAATATAGTTGACAGTAATAGCGTTCAAAAACTGATAAAAATATCAATATTTTTATATAAATAGAGGTTAAAGTAGTCAATGTTAAATATTTTAATATATAAATTTATTATTAAATTAAAAATATTCCAATAATATATAATACTATATATAAATACATACTGATATAAACTCACAAACACATATATGTGTGTGTTTGTATTTATATGAATACTTATATAGTGTATTAAAAAATATTTATTTTACATTACATTAATTTGTTTTATATTTTAAATGTATTTCTATGAAATTATATATAATATAATTAATCAAAATATTTATTTTACATTATATTACTTATTTCATATTTTAAATGTATTAAAGTTATATATATGTATATTGTATTAATAAATTGAAAATATTAAGACAATGAATATATTGTAAAATACATATTTCTATTAATTATGTATATATATACAAATATATATTTATATATAAACACACACACTGAAAAAACAAAGGTTACAGGGATGTTATAGTTAGGAAATAGAATTAAAAACATTCTAGTTAGGCTCAGATTTCACACATACAAAACCATTGAGATTCAGCATTTACAGTCACCTGAACTAACAATAACGTACTCCCCCGCAATGCCCTGCATCTGACCTCACATATTACATCACTCATGACATGGTCAGTGACATCACTAATGACATCATCCACAGAACCACTCACACCCCCATGCAATCTCATACACCCCCTCACAACCTTTCTAAGGTTTTGTAATTCTATTTCCTAACTATAACGTTCCTGGAACTTTTGGCTTTTTTCAGTAAATTTCTATGGTTTTTTCACCTTATACCCTAACCGTAACATCCCTTGATCCTTTGTTTTTTAACTGAATTTCTATTGTTTTTAAACGTTATTTCCTAACTATAACACCTCTGTAACCTTTGTTTTTTTCAGTGAATTTCGAAGGTTTTTTAAATTTTGCTTCCTAACTTTAATATGTAACTTTTCAGAGTGGGTTTGTGACTGCTTCTATAGGTTATGAGTGGCTGTGTGAGTGGATCTGTGAGTGGGTGTGTAAGTGTCTGAGTGGGCCTGTGAGTGGGTGCATGAGTGTCTGGATCTGTGTGTGGGTGTATGTGTCTCTGAGTGGGTCTGTGAGTGGGTGCATGAGTGTCTGGATCTATGAGTGTGTGCATGAGTCTCTCAATAGGTCTGTGAGTGGGTGCATGAGTCTCTGAGTGGGTCTGTAAGTGGGTGCCTCAGTGTCTGGGTGGGTCTGTGAGTGGGTGTGAGAGTGTCTGAGTGGATCTGTGAGTGGGTGTTTGAGTGTCTGAGTGAGTGTTTGAGTGTCTGAGTGGGTCTGTGAATGGATGCATCAATCAATCAATCAATCAATTAGGCGTTTGTTGAGCGCGACTACTCACCCGTAAGGGTCTCAAGGCACTAGGGATAGGGGGGTGCAGGTTCCAGTCCAACAAGGAGGGGGTCTGAGTGGGTGCATGAGTGTCTGAGTGGGTCTGTGAGAGGGTGCATGAGTGCCTGAGTGGGTCTGTCAGTGGGTGCACAAGTGTCTGAGTGGGTCTGTGACTGCTGCATCAGTCTGTGTGGGTATGTGAGTGGGTGCATGTGTCTCCAAGAGGGTCTATGAGAGGGTGCATGAGTGTCTGAGTGGGTTTATGAGTGTGTGCATAAGTCTCATTATTTCTATGAGTGGGTGCATGAGTATCTGAGTGGTTCTGTGAGTAGGTGTGCCAGTGTCTGGGTGGGTCTGTGAGTGGGTGTTTCTGACTGGGTCTGTGAGTGGCTGCATGAGTGTCTGAGTGGGTGCATGAGTGTGTGTGTAAGTCTCTCATTATATCTGTGAGTGTCTGAGTGGGTCTGTGAGCAGGTGTTTGAGTGACTGAGTGGGTCTGTGAGTGGGTGTGTGAGTGTCTGAGTGGGTCTGTGGGTGTGTGTGAGTGTCTAAGTGGGTCTGTGAGTGTCTGAGTGGGTGTTGGAGTGTCTGAATGGGTCTGTGAGTAGGGTGTGAGTATCTGAGTGGGTGCATGAGTGTCTGAATGGGTCTGTGAGTGGGTGTGTGAGTGTCTGAGTGGGTCTGTGAATAGCTGCATGAGTCTCAGTGGATCAGTGAGTGGGTGTGTGAATGTCTGAGTGGGTCTGTGAGTGGGTATATGTGTCTCTCAGTGGGTCTATGAGTGCATGCATGAGTGTCTGTATGAGTCTTAGTGGGTCTGTGAGTGGGTGTGTGAGTCTCTCAGTGGTCTGTGAGTGGTAATAAGAGAGTGTGAGTGGGTCTGTGAGTGAGTGCATTAGTGTCTGAGTGAGTGAGTTTGTGAATGTATTTTTTTTATAATTTTGGCGATATTCGCGAATCCGTAGTGGCAATACACGGGGGCACACTGAGTGTTGTGACCGAGTTGCGAATATCACACATGGGGAAAAATAGTTTTTTTGACATGTTAAACACATAAGAGGTATAGCACACAAAAGGGAAGGGGCGAGGGTACGGTGCTCACCTACTCCAAACCCCCTATTAATTACTTATACACACCAAGAGGAGTAGGGAGTGAGAAAACGTGGTGTCGTGATCTGGTGTGGACACGCGCTGTGTGTTCTAATACTGCCCTCACTGACACAAATGTGTGACATGCTTCATCATAGGGCTGCTTACAATACACCCCAGCGCAACCAATGCATGGGGTGGAGCAATAGTGTGGGGGGAGACAAACACAACATAAAAAGAAGAAAACAATATTCCAACTTGTGACTGGGAACAATGGAGGTGAAAGTCCAGTGAAGTGAGTGTTAAAACTAACTCGGAGGTGTCCCTAAACCTAAACTTTATTACTGGATCCTCCGGCCAGGATTAAAAACGTGAAGGATGGTGGTGCTAGGGAGATATCATGTGCTCCTTGCACCCCTCCTTACTGCCCAGTGGTCAACATGTTTCGCCCGTCTGGATGTGCCCGATACAGGGGTCACGTCGGCCTTCTTCAGGACTCTCCTGGTCCCAGTGTATAGGTTCCTACTTAGTCCTCCATTTGAGGTAGTAGGTGTTTCAAACCCTAGTCCTTACTCTGAGAAATTTCCCACCAGAGATTCCTTGGATTTTATGAGTTTACCCCTAAGTCATGCTAAAAATGGCGGTAGGCAAGGAGAGACCCCCTGTTGTCACACTTACTCCAAGGGTGGTGCTCCTCCTTCGTCAGTGCTCGCCTGCTCCCGCCGTGTAGAAGTGCCATCCTTCACGTTTTTAATTCTGGCCGGAGGATCCAGTAATAAAGTTTAGGTTTAGGGACACCTCCGAGTTAGTTTTAACACTCACTTCACTGCACTTTGAGATGAGTAAATAAACACATAGTTCGTACAGTGCATCACATAAATGCGGTGATTATTTCTACCCGTGATACTTTGATTAACATTGATATATCAGTAATACTCAAAGTACGGCCCGGGGGCTGCTTGCGGCTCTCTTGACCTTTACATGCAGCCCCCCTGGTGAACAGAAGCACGAACTGCTGTTTAGTTACTGAGCACTAACACTCAGAAAAAAATGTTAAATAAACGGGCAGGCATTTATTAACCTGCAAATAAATGCTTGCCCATTTATTTAACATTTTTTTAGATCTCCTTACACAATCCCTGACCCACCAAGGCACCCTACCGCCACCCTGCTGGCATCAGTGCGGCCCTCGGTCACACCACAGACCATACTTTGTGGCCCCTGAGCAAATGTTTGTGAGTACCCATGATATAGATAATAATTCATAAAGAACTCATGTGAAAAGAGCAATAAAAACACTGACCTGTAAATGCAAACATAACACCTGAAGCAGTAAGAGGGAACTTTCCTTTCAAAGAGCGGCAACGCAGTGCAGAAGAGTTTACCTTAGTTTACTTCAGCCATACTTCAGTCATATTACTAATGCACAGAGATGAGCAAAGGGTGTAATGCAGAAGCAGAGCCCAGGAAGCTTTGCAGCTCCTCTAAGAATGAAAGCACAACACTCACCACAAGCATGCAGACGAGGAGCCTGTTCATTAGGGTCTGAAGGGAAGCCTCTGGAGCTGCGGGACAGGCACTCTTTGCTGGCAGGCTTCTAATGTCCCCCCAGATTACAGAGGGCAAGTTATATATAGCCCCAGAGCAGGGAGGCTTGGCTCACTTTTACTCACTCTTTCCCTTTCGCAATGAAACCTTTCAGGAACCTGTCAAATGAAACACGTTTAACCTTTTGAGGGCTGGAGCTGGCAGGCGCACACGTGGAGTCGGACACGCTCAGTGCCTCGAGGGAACAATGCCAGTGCCTGGCATGCATGGCTCTGCACTGCTCTATCTAGCGCTGGCACCACTGTGAGGGAGTTTCCAGAGTAACTCGGAATCCTGGAAAGTGCATTAATAACTGTCTGGTAACCGAAAGAAGTTCACGCTTTATGAAAAGAGCTTCCTCTGAAAACAGGTTAATTTCCCAGCTGAATCCCACGCACCCTGAAAAGAACTGCCAGCTTAAACAAGATCATTCCTTTTTAAACTGATAATATGGTCCATTTTCTTATCAACCAAGCTCACATGATACTACATGACATGAATCACGCATGAGCCTCAGTTCCTTAAATGACCATACTCACGAGGTCTGTGATGACATTGCATGATACTACATGGCATGAATCATGCATGAGCCTCAGTTACTTAACACACTTATGAGGTCTGTGATGACGTTTAACTGGCAAATGCACCAACTAGCTGAGCATGCATGCCCTTCCACGACGTAATCAATGCAAATATTGGAGTAAGTAAGGGAGCACTAGAGTGGGTTCCTGCTTGGGTCCCGGGGGGACTGGTGAGTGTGCGAAGCACCGGGGGAACTCTGGAGTGCTGTTGCCTACGGAGCATGCAGCTCCTGGTTTTATGGAGGCTTTTACTCTAGTGCAGCCAAGGGGAGATTACGAGGGCTGAACACACAGGGAGTGCTGTGCAGCCGAGGTGCACACTAGAGAGCAACAACACTAGAACGCTAACCTTTGTTGACATCAAGAGAGCAGCCTCCCAAAGAAGTTCAGTGGATGAAAAGGAGTACTTGGGACACTGATAAGAGCAAACACATGCGGAACAACATGAAATAGTGCGCAATAGAAATGGAGGAAAAGTAAGTGGCAAGCACACAAACCAAGAAAAAGTAATGGCAAGATGTAAGCCCCTTTTAAGATTTATATTAAACACAATAGATTTCACAAGCAAAGCTCAAGCACTGTGCAGACAAAACCTAAAAAGGGCTCTTTCTAGACCAAGAACTACCTTTCTGTCAAATATAGTGTAAAACCGTCCTGCCGTTCGGGCTGTAGTCGTGTCTAAAACTCCATGGGAAATTGCATAGAGAAAAAGTGTTTTGGGGCTGCCCTTTTTCTCAGCCCCCCACTTGACAGATCATCCCAAAACTTTCAAGACAACAGCTGAAGTGAGTGGCAAACTAATTTTGACAATTTTGTGAGGATTCGTCAAACTGTGCCAAAGATATGGCAAAAAAAAAAAGAAATCTTTTCCTATGGAAACTAGGTCCTAACTATATATATATATATATACACACACACACGCACACGCACGCACACACACACACACACACACACGAGTTCTAAAACTGCCACACTTGTATACATTTTATTCTGGTCCAACATGGTTTGGTTCACACAAGGATAGATTTTGCCTTGTATTCCACTATATAACTATTCCATGAATATACCACCATTATGCCATGGCTAGCATTATGCCAGGGGTGTGTACCATCATACCAAGGATGCCCACAATTTGCCATGAATAACCAAGATCATTCCTGATCCAGCATTATACAGATGGGCTTCATCATGCAACTGGTGACCACATTCTCAAATGAATTGCCACCATTACACGAGGACCAGCATTATATTAATGATGGGCACCATCAAGCAATGGATGCTGACAACATGACACAGGTTGATTAGTATTATGCCAGAGCCATCTTTATTCTAGGTGTGGACATCAATTGCCATGGATGTAAATGGTTTGCGAGGATTATCCATCATTACATTAAGATTTTTCCAATGGTGAGCATTCAGCACCATCATGCTGTGAATACCCACAGCAAGCCAAGAACTACCACTGTTATGCCAAGGCCAACAATATATAAGGACCACCATCATACCAAGGAAGCCCACAATACCACAGCGATTACAATATTACAGGGCCAGCATTGCATCAGAGTGGGCACCATCATACCGTGAATATCTACAATATGGCAAGAATTACCATGATTATGCAAGGGACCACAGGATCAGTGGTGGGCATCGTCTTGAAATAGATGCCAAGAATTACCACCATCATGACAAAGGCAGCAGCATCAAGAGTTGCCAGAAACATGCTATGGATGGCCACAATAATCCAGACTTACAACCATGATTCTAGGGCCCAAAATATAAGGGTTGGGCATACTCATGTCCTGGGTGCAAAGAAAAAAATCAAGAAATACCACCATTAGGCCAAACTTATATGAAGGACAGGCACAACCTTTCAGATATAACTCATTCATGCTCACAAACACACACACACACTTATGCACACAGATACAAGCAACCCCTCTTGCTTCTTAGTTGGAGGACTTGCATGTATTAGATATTAAGACTGGCAGTGTATCCATGTGCAAGTCATTTTGAAAGTACAACAACCTATCTTTTGTGGTTGGTGCCACACAGGAAGGTCTGAAACTAGCAACAGTGTCAGTGAGTCACAGGATAACAATTCAGACAGTGAAGGCATATAAGGTAGCAGTAGCTGATCTACCTCTAGTTATAGAGGGCTAGTAAACCATGAAAATATCAGCATCTTTGACTGATGCACTGTATGCCCTATTGATTTTCACCATGATCCTATAAGGACACCATGATCCTTTAAGGATTCTCGAAGCTGCACTATCCCATCATGCCTTTCACAGGCAAGGTAGCCAGTTCATTTGTATGTTATAGATTTGGCTGATATCTCTCCTACAACCCATTCTCTATTTTCCTAGGAGAGCAAAATGTTTATGAATAGTTCCTTCCTAATTCAAAGCATGCAGGCACCTATTCGCTGAAGAGGCTGGATTTGGAAAGAAGGCAATAAAATATTCTGATGAAAAGTGGAAAGCTGAAGTGGCCTTAGGCAGGATAGGAGGATGTTCTAAAGTGGCACCTTATTATGACTGAATACTACGAATGGCACATGGATGTACACACACACACACACACAAACACACACACACACACACACATACACCTACCTTTCACTCACATACTCGACCTCATCAACTTTGACAATACCATATCCACCTCTGTAACAATGACATGATTTTTTACAGTGGGGGAACCTTCTTGTGCCTTTCCAGAATATCTTTAAAAAGAGACCAGAGACAAACGTTTACAATATGTAGGGGCAGTAGCCAAATATAATTTTATAGATTAATGTTATAAATCAAATTTAGCCTAATAAAGAACATAACACAATAGTGTCTCCTCTTAATATATTCTTGGGTTAATCATCACAGACAGAAATGTTTTATTGTTAATGATTTCAAAGAAAATAGCCCTGATAAAGAACAAGGATTACAAGTGATTTACATTTCCATAACTGATGTCCTTGGAATTATTTATGAACTATTGGACTTTCTGGCTGAGCTTAACTGGCTGTTCTGATATGTTTTCATTTGGTAAAGACTAGGACAGGAAGGAAAGAATGAGGAGATATTGTGGTACAGTGCTAGAATATCATTGTCAGAGTACCTTCCAGCATACATATTGTGTTGTTAATGTATGGTTTACAAAAGAATTGCGCCAATGGAGTTATTATGTAAAGGATATTTAGGACAAGATATCTATTGCAGACAATATTTTGGTAAGATACTCTGACATATCCTGTACTGTAGTGTGTCATTTTTTTATCACACAAGTCCTTTCCCATCCTTCTGATCCTCCCTCGAACTCTCTCAAGAGAGGGACTTCCTACAACTTGTGTTACCTACTGGAGGACTGACACGCAGTGATGGCATTATGGATGTACCGGCACTAGTGGGCAGAGAGAAGGAAGAAAGAAATGAAGAGTGACAAGTAGCAAAAGGTTTGTCTGCAGGTCAGGGAGACCGCAAATGGTCAAGATGAGCAGAAAGAAGAGAAGATGAGGTGGTCTGGTTACAGACTGGTAATTTTCTCCACTGCCGGTCAAAACACTCTGCATAGTGCCTTCATACTGAGGTATTTTGCCTCGCTAGAAACAGGCCTTGTTGCTCTCTAACATGTACAGTCTAGCTTTTCTTTCTAACCATTCATTCTTGCTCATGGGCGAAGAATAAATGTGTTGACTTTCACAATCCTCCTGAAGTCAAGTCATAAAATTCAGCAATGCAACAATCTATTCTCTTAGAGGAAGAAAGGGATGTAAGGAATAGGATGATGAAGATGAAGACAGGCACAAATAAAGATATTTGGTAACTAACCGGACCATTACCTCCTAATTATAATTCCTTGTCCCCTTCCTCACTGACAGAGGACTTAGCCAAGCTTTCAGAGCTCCTAGTGGACCATCTTGAAAGAAACACATAGGAGTTCTAACACTACTGCACATATATACATTTTATTCTAGTCCAACATGGTTCAGCTGATGTGAACACTATAGGGCCAAATTCCAATTCATTCACTTCTCTAATTTGTAATTTATGATGGAGGACAAAGGTAGACAGCCCAGTGCAAATAGGTGTTCTGCCAATTTCAGCAATAGAAACAGCAAGCAACCCTGGCCTGACGTTGAACCTCCCATAGTGACCTCCTCTAAATGGAAGAAGAGGCTCCAGTCTTACACTCATCTCCTGAGAGAGGTCACCAATGGATGTAAGCCATTCTTTACTGAACCAAAATTAAAAGGTAATCGCCGTCCTGGACACATTTATCCTAACTGTGTACTTCCAATGTACGAAGAATTAACTCACAGGTGAAAAAAAGGCAGGGAAAATAAATGGACAGCACAATCTCTTGATCTACGTTGGTAGACAATAGTACCTTGAAGTAAAATAAGAGTCCTATCTAAGCCTACCTGGTCTGGACAAACTTCGAGATGTAGACACGGATAAACATTAGTTCACAGTCATCTGGCTGTTATGAAAGCAGCAATAACAGTACCTTCAGGAATTGGCTACAGGGCCCAAAAGAAGCACTCAGAAAGGCATGAAGAACTAGTTGGAGTATTGAGAGTAAAAGGTCTGGCCTTAAACCAACTCTTCAGGAAATTGCTGTCATACAGAACCAAGACAGGTTGGCTAAACTGGCTCTTTGTAAAAACTTTACTTGGTGCCCACTGCAACTTCAGGTTAGAAAGACCTAGACCTCGGAAATATAATGACTACGAAGATCCCCGGTGATGGGTATATTCCCTCCTGGTGGACCCGCTCCTTGACTGCGGTACTGCCACTGCTGCATCATCAGATAATCTTAGGGAAACCTCAGCCTCCCGAGCCCCAAGTCATCAAAAATCTATACTGGGACCCTGGAGCAGGACAACATCAAACATGGAAGAACCAGAAAACATAAAAGACAGGGAACTACTGCCAGGACCCAACCTTGAGACTTTGCGAATGCTTAACCGAGGGAATCCACAATCTTATGAACCACCAAGGATCCAAAACTAACAGATGTTGTTTGTGTTTAAGCCATATTGAGATGTGAGTGTGAATGTATGTGTCCTTCAGGTTCATATGACAGGGCAAGTAATTGTATGGCAAAGTTGTGACGTGCATGAATCAATCCATTGTATCTCTTGTACACAACAGTCCTCTTCTAGTGTTTTAGATGTTTAAAATAAATGCAGATTAACGGGTGGAATGGGGTTCACATTTCATGAGTTTTGGAATGAATGAATAATTGAAAGGAAGAACTGATTTGTATAGTGCATGAATAATACGGAACTAAATATGTCTAAGCACTATTGTGGTCTTTAAGCAGTTTGTCACAATTATCTTTTGGTCTTAAGCCATGCCCTATTTTTGTTCAGTCTACGCCTGTCATATGATTTCGATTATGACTCTAAGGTTTTTGCCATGGGTTTTTGAGAAGGTAACATTTTGGTAGTGGGCCAGAAAGTGCCATCATACACGGTGACTTTGTGTCCTTGTCTGTGCATATGACTCGAGTACTTGTGCAAAAAGTGTTCCTATTTGCCTATATTTTTGCTGAGTATAGATGTTGCAAGATAGCAAAATAAAGTGTTCTGCCCAGTTAATACCAACTGTATTTATATGATCAGTGTGGATATTCATCTTGGGCATGTCATTAAGGATGCAGCCTTAATCACGATCAGGAGTTTACACATGCATACTTTGCATGATAGAGATTGTAGTCGAGCAAGACTAGAGACTAAGGGCTTGATTACGATTTTGGCAGAGTGGGAGCGGGTTGCGATGCCAGCACCCCGCTCCCACACCGCCAAAGTCGACTGCGCCCGCCCGCCAGTTTACGAGTCATTTTGTGGTTTGGCGGGCAGGCGGAGCTGCAGTCTGCCGCGTGAGCCTTTGAACTGCAGCGCCGAAGGAGAGCTAAAGCAAGTTCCTGCATGGCATGGATTTTGCAGTCCATGCCATGCAGGAACTGAGGTGCATGCACACAGGGGGGCACACCATGTGCCCCTGCATGTATCCCCAGGCCCTTAGGCAACAGGGCACCCTGTAGGATCCTCTTAGTTTCCTCACCGCCAGCATTACCATGGCGTGAGCACCGCCATGAGACTGCTGGTGGTGAGGAAACTAGTAATATGCTTGCCGGTGCCGCAGTGGCACTGCCAAGCATATTGCGGCCTCAGACCGTCGCACCACCGCCAAGGATCATGGATCTCTGGCGGCTGTGGCGGTCCTATGGCGGTCCAACTGGCGTAGTCGTAATACGGCGGTTGGACCGCTGGTGCGGTGGTCCCCGACCGTCACCGCACCTCCACCACGGGTTTGGCGGTTCTATTGACCTCCAAACTCGCAATTAGGCCCTTAATCTGAGTTTTGATTCAGAGTTAATCTATGATATTAGATGTTTTAGTTATGCCTAAACATACAAAATGTGAACAGGGTTTTGCAGCTAATGGTGCGAATGAACCTTCAAATGCTTTGGGTGAGGAATGTCTTGGTGTGGCTGACTACATGAGAGATTACGCTTTAAGTACATAGGATGCACCTTATTTTCTTTGCTACACAAGTCATACAGTAGATGAAGCAGTTGAAGGGAGTAGAAACATACTAGTTTAAACCCTTTATATTTGTCAAGCGTCACATATTTCAAGTAAGTTCTAGTTGTGTTCTAGTATCAGATCATTCAGACCCGATGCATGACAGATCTGGTGTGCAATGAAAGAATTTAACGATGAGATTGCAAGGTCCATTTCTAAAACAGACACTCTTCTAAATTAAAGCAGCTAAACACTGGTCAGTTAGAATAACAGCAACTAATTTGAGGCAACACAACGTGACGTGCATCTCTAAAGACTTGCATGTTCATCCCCAAGGGGTTTGGGCGCAATATAATGCAATAGCTATGTATTTAGTGTCGCTCTAATCAACGGTGGCTAAAATCAATTCCAAAAGCAGCATGGAGTCTTGCTACAAGGTGGGAGGAATGCACCCTAAACTAGTTTAAACTACTGTCCCATGTCGTCTCTCAATGCTCCGCTATTGCAGTGAAGCTCTGTTCCCTGCCAGAAGACTACCAGTGGCGATGCCCACACGGAGGACTCAAGTCCCGGATCCCAAACATACGGTACAGCCTCCTGATTGCCGCGCGGGACCCATCAGAGGCAGCACATCCTGCTAACGCTACATGCAGTGACAAGCAGGGATTTCCTTCCACACAGGAAGGAGGGAAGCAATCATGCAACGTGGCGCAACCAGAGCTTGTGATATCATCAGCACGCACTCCGAGATAGACAGGGTACTTCCGCGCAACACAAAACCTGACGCAAACTACGACTACATACAGAAAGGTACCGTATGTAGCATATTTAATTACAAAAATGTGCACGTGTAACATTCCATTGCTGGCCTAGGAGCTATTACCGCTAGCTAACCTGCCTAGGAGTATTTCTGGAAAATATTTTATCATCAAATATTTTTTCTTTATCTGCTGACACGTGCGATGATGCGAAACTTGACAATGCCTTCTTAGGGCCTCTTTGATAAGTAAAGGGGAATGAATCAGCCGCCCAAAATCGGCAGTTCACAATGCGCCCAGCACTCCCAAGAAAAGTGATAATGGTTTCTCAGATGGCACAGCCGCCGTTGGACCTGCCAGCAACAGAGACGATGCCAGTGGAAATGCCATCAGAGAGGCAGCTCTGCTTGACCTGCCCATTAAACACCACATCTGCTAGCTTTCGTCCTGCCCGGATCAACAATGTGGTAGTCCTGGATAGGAAAAATGCACAAATGTCCCCAAATGCTTGGAAAAATCTCACATTAGTGTGGGACATTAGTTTTGCTTTTTCCAAGGAAAGACCACTGCTTTTTCTGCATTTTTTTATATCGCAAACGTGACCCAAAAGATCATAGCACTTGACATGAGCACCAGGTTCCATTACACAAGGTGAGTTTTTTTCTTTTTTTAGGCACAGGGAGAGTAAGTGATTTGCCCAGTAAGTGATTTGCCCAGAATCACAGAATGTTAAGTCAACGCCAGGACTTAGACCTGGTTCCCCAGTTCCAAAGCCAGCAGCTCTGGCAGTTAGGCTATCCTTCCATGTCCAAGGAAGGAAATGGTCAAGGCCCTCCGGAGTTAACTTCTCTAGAAAAAGGTCTGTGGCGACAGGAACACCATGGCATAGTCGAACTGCAGTTATGAATGTGGGACTTGAACCAACATACAAAACACAGAGTTTTCACCCAACATACTGGGGCATGTTCAAAGACTTTTGGGAGAGATTGCCATGGTTTTAATGACTTTCCTATAGAGAACGGATGCAATTCCCTCCAGCATCAATGTGGACGAATGCATATTCCTGCTGTAGATCCTGGCAGTAGCTCCATCAGAAACAACACTTTCTCCGACCAGTCGCGGTCGGTGTAGGTGTGCAGGGTGGGGGGTAGCAAAGTATGGATTACGGACCGATACAGGTAAGTAAACATTTAAATCAATAAAACGAATTTCGTTGGGCGCACTGCATCGCCAAATGCCAAATGCAAATTCGTTTTATTGATTTAAATGTTTACTTACCTGTATCGGTCCGTAATCCATACTTTGCTACCCCCCACCCTGCCCCTCCCCCGCCCCACGTCACCGCCCGGCCGGCACACCTACACCGACCGCGACTGTCTCCGACCCTCTGAATGAGGCAACGGAGCTTGGAAGAGGGTTCACCGGACATCTATTTTATTGGTGTAAGTCCTATTTCCATCACTCTTCTTAACTAGCCCTCAACCTCACAAGATTGTGCCCTAATTATCTGTATTTTTTCTGATGAAATGTAAAACTTAATCTTTCATTAAAAACTCATGCTTTGAAGGCATTGAGTCGAAAATCTTTATTATACGGAAAATATAATAATGTTAACAGTTCCTTCCAGCACAGACCAACCAACCAAAGACACCACTAATGTGTACTACAAAAGCAAAACAAGTAGCCGAGTCGAAAATTCAGGATTTTCTTTTAATTCTATTAAGTGTTTGAAAGGTATACTGATATCTCTCAATCGTCGTTACATTTCAAAATATTAATCACTAGTAATACTAAAATTAGTTAAGAGAGTCCCCACAGTTGCAATTTCAGAACTTGTTTGTCAACGTGGTAGGCACTTAAATATCATGTTCTTAATAAAGAATATTTTTTGCAGAAATCAGATCGAAAAGTAGAATAAATAAAAATCTTTACAGACATGCAGAGTTGTTTTGTGATGTTTATAGTGTCTGCAGTTGTAAATTATAGTGTCGAATAAACATACAACACAGTTACCTTATATGCAACTACTCCTTGAGCCAAGGACATTATGTTTTTACTCTGTTGTATAAAACGCACAAAAGGTGATTGTAGGATGCTTGCAATAAGTCTAACCACTGGCAATCGCTCGGGGTAGTATCCCCACCCATTATTCTTTTGCTCACCATGCCACCTCAGTTTGGACCCAGCCAGACGTGGGTCTCATGCCACTGGAACAAAGCTGTACCCGGCTGATGAGCCCATAACTAGAGCAAAACCGGTATTGGGTCGCTTATGTTCTGGATCAGGGAGGACTTGGTCTCTCAGTTCGGGCCAGACTGTTCCCATGAGGAGCAGGGTCAAGACTGATTTGCATATGGCTAGGTCCAAACTAAGCTGGCATGGTGAGCAAAAGAAGGATGTGTTGGGATGCTATCCCAAGCGTTTGCCAGTGGTTAGACAAATTGCAAACATTCCTCCCATCACCTTTTGTGAGTTTCATGTACCGCCCTAAGTGGCACGGGTATGCCCAGAGTTGGTTCCCATGCTCAATGTGTCATTGGAACCAAGCTGTACCTGGCTGAAGAGCCCATAACTAGGGTGAAACCGGTCCTGGGTTGCTTGTGTTCTGGTTCAGGGAGGACCTGTCTTGGCAATTCGGGCTGGACTGTTCCATGAGGAGCAGGGTCAAGACTGATTTGCATATGGCTGGGTACAAACTGAAGGGGCACGGTGAGCAAAAAATTGATGGGCTGGGATGCTGACCGGAGCGATTACCAGTGGTTAGGGAAACTGCAAGCGTTTCTGCCATCACCTTTTGTGTGTTTCATTTACTCTGTTGTGTAACACTTTGGACATTGAAGAACTCAAAAGATACAATAAAATAAGAACACTGATTGAAAAGAAAACATGTTATGCTGTAAGCAAGCATGAAAAAGAAAATGTTGGTTATCTGAATCTACAGTTCACCAGTGTTGCACTCTCTCATACATTCACATATTTGAATCAATGCCAATCATCAGGCAGGGAATCCCTTAGTACAGTTAAAGCAACAGTAGCGTTTCCCAGCAATAAATATGTCACAGATTCATGTGATTTAATCAAAACTAGCAAACAGTACAAGAGAATATGCAAAGTAGCCCACATTAATTAAAACGGTTTCTGAGCACCACTTGTTTCGCTCTTGGTCAGTTTCTGGATCTTCAAGCTGAATTCTTGGCAAGATTATGGCAGGTTCTCCATTTTGATACATACTTTATAAATGTGTTGGAGTTTCTCTCCTGCAAAAAGTGTAGTCCTTCTCTTGATGCCACTTCTCTTGTGGAGTAAGCTGCTGTCTTCTTCCTGAGTAGCCTGACAGCTTCATCGTTACAAAGTGTAACACAAGCAGCTACCTAACTAACAGTCCCATGTTTGGCTACAGTTTACCCATTCTTGGAGCGTAGAAAGGCTACTAACAATTGGTTAGTTGATCTGAATGAATGGTCTCCTTAAATATAGTTTAGTCACCTTCTGATGTCTAACAGTATGATACACTCTGTGCAGATTGAAAAGCTTAAGAAAGAATGTAAAATTACCTGTACAGGCTTGGTTGTCTTGCAGTTATAATGAAAAGTAACAGCATTGTCTTCCAGGTAAGATGTATGATATCTACCCTGCTAGATCTGACGGCATAGGCAGTAAAGCATTTAAGTCCCCGCATTTAAGTCCCCTATGGAGATTTTCTTTGTTACTTCTGGAAATGATCAGAAAAGCCCATCTTTTCTCAATCGAAGAGAGCATATCAAGAATCAGTAGGCTGTCTTCTACATCTGGCGACAGCAGCTAAGTGAACATTAATGGATGATTATCTAAGTATTGAATTCGCCAAAGATAACAAGTTGCAAAATGTTTGATAGGAATTCACAAAAAGAGGATTTAAATCCTTCTGTCGGCACCAACAACAGAACTTCCTGGTAGTTAAATGTGCCTTTTCCGCTTGGTGGAAGAGCCTTCAGTTTTTGGGCATGTCTAGATTCAAGCTGGTTCAAAAAAGCAGTCAGATGCATAGACGTTAGAGTGGATTGGAGAGCTAGGCTCAGTTCTTTATTGGAAGCATCTCTGGATCGTGGAAAATGGTGGAAAAGTCGACACCACTATTTCACGAATGCTTCCACCATGATGCACCTTGATCCCACGGTTGCCACTATTTGCTTGTGAAGAAGGGCATTATTTATTGATCACAAACAGAATGATTGGTGGATTTCACACTTTTGGAATACATGCTGAAGCTAGGTGTCATCTAGCTCCCCCTTCTAGTAAGTATTTGCTTCTGCTGTGCTGGACAGAAAGTCAGACAGATTTTTATTTGACTAGTTGAAGGTCAATGTCAGTGGAAACCTAGTGATTGAATGCCCAGAGGCACAGCCATTTGCCACTCCTGAAAACAGACCAGATCATACACCTACATGCTTTTACATATACTACCTGTATATCTTGTTATTGTTCCAATCCTGATGGCAGGGTGGTGCGCCACCAAATACAAGGTTTTCAGTGCCAGCCAAATGCCTCTCGGCTCTTGAACACTGATGTGCAGGAGATTCTTCTGAGCTGACCATTGACCTAGAGTAGACAGATTCAGGGAATGTGCACCACAGCATTCCATTAAATCAGCTGTAGTCAGGACAGAAAGATTCATTGTCTGGAATGGTCGTCCTGTTAGTACTTTGTTCCTACCTGTCCAGAAAGATAGCACTGATTTGAGCATCCGACTGCCTTGCAGCACAACATCCTGCTGCCAGTTGAGTTGTTATCATTGACAGTCAATTTCTCTTCAACAGTTTTCATGTGGAGGCAGCAATGTCAAAGTGTGCAGACAATACTGGTTACATAGAGTGTTTTGTAGTACAAGACAGCACAATTTTCTGACTTTGATGAAAATAACAAGCTTGTTAGTTTCTGTTTCCCATCTTGGATAAGAGATGTGCCTACGCATTGCACAATTGTAGCGTGGCCTAGGATATGTCTTGTGCTTCTTGAACTGACCATGTATGTCAGTCCTAGAAGACGATACAGAACTCATCTGCTAGACTCATGTTCAACCTCCCCAAACAGACCCACATCACCCCCCACCTCAGGAACCTCCACTGGCTTGCCATCCAGAAAAGATGTCAATTCAAGATGCTAACACATGCCTACAAAGCCCTCCACGACCAAGGACCAGCATACATCAACCATCGACTGAACTTCCACCAACTCTCCATGCACCTGTTCTCCGCCTCCCTCGCACATGCTACCTGCATCTGTCAAAGCTACAGTGGAGGACGATCCTTCTCCTACCTTGCCGCCAAGTCCTGGGACCGCTTCCCCTTCCCCTTCCCCTTCACCTCTGTACCTCACTCTTCCTACCGAAATTCAGAAAGGGACTCAAGACCTGGCTCTTCCACTGAACCCAGCAAGAACCTAGCGCCTGGATACCCTCATGGGTGATTAGCCACGCTCTACAAATCCAAGTTGATTGACTGATTGAGAAGTACAGGAAAATGTTCTATCTCTGATATCTGAGCTGCGCTGCTACTGGGGGAATGCATTTCATGAATATCCTGGGGGCCGACTTAAAGCAACAGGAAGAGCCGTAAAGTGGGCATGCTGACCATTGGTGTTAACTGATAGGAATTTGCAATACTTGGGATGTACCACAACATGATAGTAAGCATCTTAAGGATTGAGTGACACATCATCACTTGAAATATCTGTCGAGTTGGCGCTTCAGACTTTTTCTTGATTAAAATGCACTGATGCATATCTGAATATTCAAAGCAGAAATATCGTCTGACATAAATATAGTAGCCTAAATACCATTTATAAACATGTTGTCCCATTTGGAGTAAATTTTCTGTTATTAACTCCAATAGAGCGATATTTATGCGGACAAATTTAGGTCACAAATATGTCATGACAGTAGATAATTTGGCAATAGTATTTTGATAGCATGCGTGTAGTGGCTAAATCAAAAGCCATTTCCACTGTTGCATTTTGATATGAAGTATATCTTTCTTGGGTGGGTTAGGAGGGTTTTTATTGAATTACATTGTGAAGCGAAACTAGATAATATCCAAGAACTATTTTCCTATTGATATTTTCTTCCACACCCCTAAATGGAAAACATTTCTGCTGCTCCTGGTGTGATAAAAGTAGGGTCAGCAATGGAAAAAAGTCATAATCTCTTCTTCGTATGCTGGTGCCGAGAGTGTGAGGATCTTCTCTTCCTGCTGGAAGACAAAGTATATTGGTATGTCTTGGTCAGTAGGTTTATGGTCAGGCATAACCCTACTGACAACTTTTGAATGTTGATTGTGAACATTCTTTTGACCCTTGAAAGAAGCAGCCTAGTCTTCCTTTTACATAGACTAATTACCAAGGTCTTCAGTGTCTCTTTTAATTGCCTGTAAGGCTTTGTCTACATGCAAAGTATGAGATCATTGAACAGCATGTCCAGTATTTTTATGTTACACTGACAGCAGAAATGAAAGATTTATTTGGTAGCTGCCAATAGCCTAATATGGCTCTATTCATGTCATTCGTAAACGATCCGTAATGGATACACTTTGCTTTTGCCTTCCGGTTTTCAGGGAATATTTTAATATAGGGGGGCAACTTTCTGCCACAGTTTGTTGTTATATCCACCAAGTATTGCGAAGGCTTTGACTGGTTTTCTGGTGATTGCTACAAACAAGTTTACCTACCTCCTCAGAACACTAAGGGGCCGATTCCGATTCCGGCCGGAAATCTCTCCGACCGAGCCGGACCCGGAGAGATTACCGACCGAATCGGACTCTGGCAGTCCGACCGAACGAGTACGATGCGCACGCATGCCATCGGACTCGAGTCGGTCGGACTTCCATTGAAGTCAATGGGAGCCTGTCGTACAACGCGTACGCGGGCTCCCATTGACTCAATGGGTGCAAGGCGGACAAGGGCGCCCCCTACAGCGTGTTCGCGTCCATGCGCATCGCGGCATACATGCACAGGTAGGGGGGACCCATGGGTCCCCCCTGTGTGCGACTCGCGCGCCTACGCATACAGGGGGGTCCGACGCGGACCCCCAAAGTCCGGCTCCGACAGCTTTTTAGAGCCGGACGGCGCGAGTCGGTCGGACTGCTCGCGGCACGCATTGTACTTACCCGGCCGGGATACGTCTCCATAGCGCGGTGCGAGTCGTGTCCATGCGAGTCGGTCGGAGCGTGTTGAAGCCGCGTTCGAGTCGGTCGGAGATTTCGCGGGTGCCTGCATCGTACTCGCTCGGCCGGACCCGCGTACGATTCGCTCGGGAAACAGGGCTCCGAATCGGATCCGGTAAATCCGAATCCGATTCGGAGCCCTACCGGCCGAGATCGGAATCGGCCCCAAAGACTTAATCTCCCTTTGTTAGGAGGTATTGAGCATGGGGTTGCCAGGTTTATAAAAAGCATCTGGACAGCACAAGCAATTACAGAGTCCAGATGCAGATGGCTTTGTCGGGCTTATTGAAGTTGTGTCATGGAGGTAATAGCCATTTCTCAATTCTAAATTAAATACTAGATAAAGAAGCTGGACTTTCTGTTTGAAGAAGGCCTTCTTCCTAAAGATGATCCAGCAATTAATTGGGTAATTCCGTTTTTTATGGCGTTCCTTAAGGTCGTATTAAACACATTGATCTCTTTTTGAGGGCATTTGGATGTTAAACTTGTTGATGGTTTGCTCCACAGCTAAATAGAATTGCATTATTATGTCCAACAGACAGTATAATTGAGGCATTTCTAGAGCGTATTCCTCAGCCACTATGTATTAATCGCTTTCATCATCATAGAATAACTCTTCTTCACCTCCAGGCTTGGATCTCTGTTTTTGGTTTCATCTTCTTCAGAGGCCCCTTAATTAAAATGAACCTGGATAGCCAAAATATAGACAGCATGAGAACTACGATCATGTAAAGGTGGGTTAGTATATTATTTCGCATATACACGTCAATATAGAATGACTGTGAAAAATCTGCAAATACTTGTATGAGTGGGGGTCGCTGTGCAATGGGTGACACTTGTGTGACTGCTACTGTTGACATTGCTGGATGTAAGGCTACGCGAGAGGATATGACATGGTTACTGAAGAAGCCGTTTTATTTTTTGAATGCTGCATGGTAAACAAAGGTCCCTTTAAAGAAGGGGTTGTCATTGCCAAGTTTGCCAAAGAATGTCTTTATCACTGATCAAAATGGAGCCAGATATGGGGTTCATGGTAACCTTTTGATAATGATTTAGTCATGATGATGATGATGGGGATCCTTGTCTAACGGATAGTCATTGTTGACAGGTAGATTCTGGTTGACGAAGAAGAAATTATCAGCGTATCGTTAAATATCATAGTATTAGTCTTTGATAATAAAGAGGCAATAAACAGGCCTGCTGCTGTCTGAGATTTTGGATTTTACAGTGGTTTTAGTTATGCCAGACATTGTGGAGTCTGGGCATCAAGTGGAGTCAAGTGGGGAGATTGCATGAGTCCAAGGGAAAACCCTGCTCAGTCTTGGTATTTTATCATTTATTTCATTTCAGAGGAAAATCCTCCTTCTTCCGGGAACAACTAGACCGGTCCAAAAACATTCCAAAGAACTTTTCAACATTATAAAACAGCAAACATTGTCTTTCCCTTAACTGGCAATTAAGAACTCAACCAAACACTGTGACAAATTTGCATCATTTTTTTCTGAAAAAGTATATAGTATCAATCTCTCCCGTGAGCCTCCCTTCTTGCCCCCCCACACCAAGGATACCCCCTGCGGAAAGGGTCGCCTCCCGAACCCCACTCCTTAAATGTAGATCATCTCTCTTCCTCGCCAACACAGCTCCTCCAATTACCAACACAGCTCTCCAACCTCAATTCCCTACAACTGAAAAACAATGCAACCTGGGATGAATTCAAACAAGTCTGTGTTAAAGAAGTCTGCAAAATCCTTGCGAACATGAAATCCACATCACACATTTCAGACCCTCTCCAGACGGCATTTGTAAAAAAGCTCAGCCACATCATCGCTCCTACATGGACCAATATCATCAATTCCTCACTATCGAGCACCTCCATGCCAGCCCCCTTCAAACTCGTCCAAGTAACCCCCCTCATCAAAAATCCGGATACCAACCCGAGCAATCTCAATGTGTGCAGACCCATAACCAACCTCCATCTCCTTGCTAAAACCATTGAAAAATGCGTGCTTGCTCAACTCCACGCCCACATTGAAAAATACAACTTACTGGATACCTATCAGTCAGGTTTCAGGAAAGGCTGCAGCACAGAAACTGCCTTACTGAATATCTTTGATGATATCCACAGATCTCTGGATGAAGGACAGGTCTGCCTCCTAGTCCTCCTGGATTAATTTGCCACCTTCCCACTGTCAACCATGACATTCTCTTAAACACCCACTCGACGAGAGCAGGCATCAATGGAACGGTCCTTCAATGGTTCACCTCCTTCCTAAACAAATGTACACAGCTTATCAAATTCAACTATGAAATCTCAAGTGCAATGACAGCCTCACAAGGTGTCCCGCAAGGGTCAACCCTGTCCCCTGCCCTATTAAACCTCTATATCGAACCCCTCGCAGTGATGCTGAAAAAAGCCAGAATTGCCTACCACCTATATGCGGATGACACCCAACTCTACATGAAAATCTCATCAGTCAAGGACATCTAGCACCTAAACAACACACTGCACACAGTTCAATCATGGCTGACCAGCAACCACCTCAAACTCCACCCTAGCAAACAAAACTCCTCCTCATCCAACTTAAAAAAAAATCCCTTCCCGCAATTAACTGGCTCAACAGTATCACTCTCAAACAAACTATCTCTCAAACAATCAAAAGCCAGACATAAGAGACCTCTACCAAGCTCTAACAGCCTCCTACTGATTCCGCCCAAATTCAAGAAAAACAAGTCTCAAGCTTTCTGCTTCTCGGGGAATGCCCTAATAATCTGGAACGTGCTACCTCAAGACCTATGCAACAGTCACTCTTTCCCCCACTTCAAGACGAAACTGAAACTCCTTCTCCTCAGAAATGTTTTGGACATGCCCTCCAAAAGCTCCGACAGACTTGTGCTTCCATACACGAAGGCATGGCCAGCCTCAGCTCCAATATCTAGGGGAAAATCCACAGGCCCACTCCCGCGTCACCAAGAAACTTTCTCACCCACCCAATCATACCGCAGGTCGTAGCTCATTCTAAACCCCTGGTCCTCTCAATGACTACTTACCCCTGGGCAATCCCCTATGCAAATGTAGCTATGCAATATTAAAACAATGTATGTGGTTGTGTAATGCTAAAAAACACTGTAGGTTTATATGCAATGTTAAAAACGCTATTTATGTGCACATGTATATAAGAGTACTTACAAAACCAGAGAAATTCAGCAGTTATAGTTAGCTGAGCTAACTATAACTCGCGCCCCCGCAATGCACTGCTTATGACCTCACGTATTAGATCACTCATGACATGGTCAGTGACATCACTGATGACATCACTGATGACATCTCAAATGACATCACTGATGACATCATCCAGTGACTGTAAGTGTTTCTAAAAAGTTTATGAGTGTTAAATATTTATACAGCAAGGTGTATTGATGAATCAGTGGGTGTATGAGTGCCTGTATGGATGATTTAGTGGGTGCATGACTGACTGTATAAGTGAGTGATGATTATACGTGTCTCAGTGAATGTATGTGTGAGTGACTAATTTGTGTGAATGTCTGTATGAGTCTGTCAGTTGGTGTGCAAGTGGCTGCATGGGTTGGTGAGTAGGTAAATGAGTGGCTATATGGGTTATTGATTGGTTGTCTGAGTACCTGTATGAGTATATGAGTGTCTGTGTAGGTGGATGAGGGGGTGTGTGCATCCCTGCATGGATGAGTGAGTGGGTGAATCACTGGCTGTATGGGTTCATGAGTGCGTCTGTGGGGGCTGTATGGGTGAGTGAGTGTGCGTATGGCTGTGCCGGTGAGTGAATGGATGTGTCAGTGGTATATGGGTTAGCAACTGCATATGTGAAAGGCAGTATATGTGAGTGTTGGATTATATAAGTGACTGTATGAGTGAGTGAGTGACTGTGAGAGTGGCTGTATGGGTGAGTGTGTGCTTGTGTCAGTGACTGTATAGGTGAGTAAGTATGTGTTAGTATCTGCATGAATAAGTGAGTTGGTGTGTGTATAACCATATAGGTGAGTAAGTGGCTGTGTGATTGACTCTGGGTGAGTGAGTAGGTGTGTGAGTAGATCTATGGGTGACAGAGTGTGTGAATGGCTGTGTGGCTGTATGAGTAGATATATCAGTGGCTTCATTAGTGAGTGAGTTGGTGTACGAGTGGCTGTATGGGTGACTGAGTGGATGTGTGTATAGACCTATGAATCAGTGAGTGGGTATGTAAGTACTGGTCTGAGTGTGTCAATGGTTTTGAGAATGGTAGTGTGAAAGTTGGAATGGGTGTATGAAAGGTTACATGGGGGTGTGTATTGCTCCGCCTTTCAGATAATACAGAATCTCCCACACGGTGGCTCAAACACGGCGAAGCAAAACATAAAACACCACAACACCCAGAAAGGGTTTTACTTTACAAAATGCAAAGACTCTCTTTTTAGAATAAGGCTTGGGGTTTTATTTATGCAATGCTCTCTAACAGAAAGGCTTTCCCAGATGTCAAATGAATAACATTCAAATGTAAATAGAGATATATATTTATATGCAAGCAATAGTAACACACTTGGTAAATGCAACAGTTAAATGCATGGATATGAAATACAAGCAGCAAATAATATGAGATAAAACTCAAGCAAATATACTGGACGTCCTACAAGAGATAAGAAAGATTTATATACACTAAATACATCAAATGATTACTTTGGATGTGCACCTCGACTCATTCACACATCACAAAGAAAACTCCTCAAATGGCCACTGGAACCACGCATCACAATGGCACTAGTCAGAAACAAATCACCTCACCCGATCTTTCACTCGACATCCTTGCCAACTCAAGCTGGGGGCCCGTTCACAGCTGAGCTTGGACTCTCGACCAGGGCCTTAGGTTCCGTCCGTCTTGCGGCAGTACGTCTACTCCCTAAGTGAGCTCCCACCCTGGCTGTCAACAAACCTCAGCTTTATAGTCTCAAAAACATGCTAGAAGGTTCGAGAGTCTTCCCCTCTGCCCCAAAAAAACTTACTGGAACTGGCCAGCTTCCAGGCAAGCATTCCACAGCAAGAAGGAGTTCCCACATTCCCTCTACATTCTCACATGTTCCAGCCTTTATCTTAACGAAGCTTACGAAAGCCTTCCAGGGTACATTAAACAATCTCTCACAAAACAATCCTTGAACGTGATTAACCCAAACAACTTGCAAGCCTGTCTGTGCGCGCAGAAAACCTCAAGCAAGGCAGAGTCAGAATTCAGGATGACATGAGGCCATGTCAAAGCCAATAGTAAGAACTTCATAATTCTTCCCAATGTACAACATAATGCACAATTGTGCACCACTGCTTATAGCATCACATACTTCATCTCTCAATGTACAACACAGTACACATTTGTGCACCACTGCTCATAACACTGCACTTCGAGACCAAAATGTACATTCCACACCTCTCTCTCTCATGCTTTCAAATGCACATCCCACACGTTCTGTTCTTGGCAAGGCTGTTCTACTGTGACAGCTCCCACTGTAAGACTGCAAGATTACAAGAAAGAAACCTTTGAGAGAAACAAGGCATATGCAGGACGTCGTACATTCAGGCTAGGGTAAATTAAAACACCAAAGTCAATGAAAATTATGGTAGTCAAAGGTCATCATGTGGTGTCAGACCACAAGAGTGCCTCTAGCTCTACAGGGTGTGAGTGGGTGCATCAAAGATTCTGTGGATGATGTCATCAGTAATGTCATTTGAGATGTCATTAGTGATCTCATCAGTGATGTCACTGACCATGTCATAAGTGAGGTAATATGTGAGGTCATAAGCAGTGCATTGTGGGGGCGCGAGTTATAGTTAGCTCAACTAACTATAACTGCTGAATCTCTCTGGTTTTGTACGAGTGAAATATCAGTCTAACTATAACGTTCCTGTAACCTTTGTTTTTTCCAGTGAATTTCTAAGGAGTTTTAAAAAATTCTATTTCCTAACTATACCGTCCCTGTAGCCTTTGTTTTTTTCAGTGAATTTCTAAGGTTTTTTAAATGCTAATTGTTAACTATAACTTCCCTGCAACATGTGTTTTTTCAGTTTCTAAGTTTTTTTTTAGAAATTCTATTTCTTAATTGTAACATCCATTTTTTTGTAAGTGAACCTTCAACATTTTCATACTTTCTTTCTATAATTGGATATTGTGTATTATATTGATATAATACACATTTTTTAATTTCATATGTGTTTATCAGAAAATACATAAATACCTGGATTTATTTTTAACAATTTTGTAAGTTGGCACAACATTGTTGCATTTACTGTGGAGATTCTGTCATCAGAATATGTATTTCACATACTGAAAAATACAGACATTTTTTAAATAAAGTTTAACTCTAAATATTTAGTAAAATATTGTTTTAACTTTTCTTTCTGTGATCAATTTAGAAGAAAGCCACCTTTACAAAATTTGCGACTACCAACGTCACTGCGATGACGTCAGTGGTCGCGAACCGCGCGTGGTTAATACAAAGTGCTAAACATATATAGACATATTCTACAGTATATTTACCATTAGAGCTGTATTAGTGTACTTTTCAAACTCATATTTTTGTAGTGAGTTTCCAGAATAATCGCCTTCAAACACTATTTTCCGTTTCCGCGAAGACAGTGGAAGTCACAATGACGTCAGTAATCGCGATCCCCGTGGACACGTCGTGAAAACGGAAAACAAAAGCAGACATTCAATGGCCACCAACACATCCAAAAATAATATGTAAAAAAATCCATTCTGAACATTGCCCTACACATATTACTATATACATTCTTCTTTTAAAGCATGTTTAAACTTATATTTTTCTACTAAGCTTCATTAAAACCCATCTTTCAGACCTATTTTCCGTGTCTGCGGTTATTCGGGACGTCCCAATGATGTTGTTAACCACGACGATCGTGCCTTTTCCAAAAAGTGAAAACACATATGCAGACATATTACAGTATTTTACACACTAGGGGTTTATTACTGTACACTTCAAACTCATATTTTTCTAGTGTATTTCTATAACAGCCATCTCTAAAACCTATTTTCCTTTTCGCAGTGAGGCCGGAGATCGTGATGACGTCGTAAATGTGATCCCCGTGGTTACGTCGCAAAAGCAGAATGCAAAAGCAGGAATATAATAGCCACCACCACATAAACAAATTATAACTATATAATTAATTCTAACCATCACAGTAGATATCTCACTATATAAATAACTCTATGAAAACATTTATCAAAATCTCAATATCTCTATAAAAATGCATATTAATGATTCACTGATTTTTTTTTTTATATTTCCACCAATATTCGCGATGACGTTGATAGCCGTGATGTCCCCGCGATGGTACACTGGGGACATCGCTGGCGGTCGCAGCGGCGTCGCGAATATCGCGCACGATTACAACCTATCAATTTTGAACACATAACTTGTGTCACTAACACCCCCATTTCTCAACCATGGGGTCAAAGTATCTCCACCCTCACCCCTTATGTGGGCTTTCACACAAATTTTCAGCCCCGGGAACCGTTCCCGATAGATAAAATGTCGGCCGCAACTTTCTATTCAGATTGCGTCCAGCCAATCAGAGCATTCCCGTTGATGCGTGCATTCGTGATTCATCCCGAAATATCCACGGCCAGAGATATCACTATAATTTTAAACTTAATTTCACAACAACTACTGAACGTATTTACACCAAATAAGCAAAAGGCACTTCCTTGAACCAACATCTACCTCCCTGCCAAATTTGGTGTAAGTCTGTTCAGTAGTTCGGGCTGTAGGTGTGGCTAAAGGTTCCTATGGAAATTAACATTACAAACGCAACCTTATTTCGCACCCCAAATTCTTGGTCCCCACTGCACAGATCACCCCAAGACTTTCCATAACAATAGTACCCACTGTGACACTTTTTGGGGAAAAGTTCATGCAGATTGGTCAAACGACGCCAAAGTTATAGCCAAGTCAAAAAATGCTTTTCCTATGGAGACTAGGTCCTAACTATAACTACCTACTGGCGACCATTCATGTATATATATATATATATATATACATGCTGCATCTCCTCCAAAACGTAGCAGTTTCATAACCTTTGCCTCATGTATCTCGTCCAAGCACGCCACAGCCCAATGTTAATCTTTTGGTTCTATTTATGTTGACCTACTCACTATGTAACCGTAGGAAAATGTATCTATTCACCGTTAAACGCAATATTCACAATTTTCTGCTTCTACCTCAATAATCTATCTGCTATTGATCCCAATATCATTAGTATTTTCAATAATGTCCTGCCTCTAGGTCTTCATGCCTATCCAAGTATGTGTAATACTATGCACAATTAAAGGAACATCTCTTTATAGCTATCTCTACCTCAGAAATGCCTTAGATGTTTTGCCTATGCATTACCTTTATGTTTTTACGCCGTTCTGCCTAACCAATCATACTACTATTATGTGCTGCTAAAAAACTTATGTAGTTATTAGTTGTGCCTACCCGAAACTGTATCAGCTATTGTTCCCAACATTTGGTTCGCCTATGCTTTGTCTACCCTAATATGTACTATGTAAACCTCGCAATTACCAAATTGTAAACATTGTGAAGCACACTGATGCCTTCCGATCAAGTTTGCGCTATATAAAACTTTACAAATATTATCCCTAGAGATGATTGATTAGAGCTCTCTTCCTTTCTTTAGCGAGTTGGTGTAAATAACTCTTTCTCAGTGCTTTGTTCGTAAATCAGTTTTCTATCCATGTCATTTTGAATTTTGGCGAAGAAACATTGACAAATTGAGCAGTCCTGTGGCACATTGCCTCCAAAAAGACATTTCATGTTAGGGTCACCAAAACAGATTTTCTTAAGGATACAGGTCTTTCATGCAAGGTTGAAGGAGAGAAAACAATAAATAAATAAAGGAACATTCATCAAACAATAGAGAGGCAGAGGAACAAAGTGTGCAAACTCAGGCAATAAAATGTAATTTAAAAAATAACAAGAATTTATTAATACAACTATTTAAATACAAAATGAAGATGATTTTTAGTGTGTGTATTAAAGGCCGGTGCTAGTCTTTTTGATATGAGTTTTTAATAAACTAAATCAACAACATTTTAACTTGAAACTTAAATACAAAATTAAGCGTTACTATATCAACCATAAAAAAGATATAACAGGTATACAAATGCTAAGAACTGAATGGCAAACTGCAGAAATGCAAAGAAACATGTTGAAGAAAAGTTGAGAAACATTTTTCTGAGAGTGAAAATGGTGACTGGGACAAAGTTTACTTGGGTTAGTCTGCCCAAAGTTGAATTAATGTTGAATATGTGATGAGAACATCATCCACTGAGCTAGGTTCTACAGCAAATAAATGTGCGTAGAAGTCCAGGCGCCGGATGGACAGATGCCTGCATGCAACAAAGCAAACAAGATGCAGCGAAGAGTTTCCTCTTTGAATATAGGGGCATATTTATTAACTATTCACGCAAACCAATGCAGCAAGCTACCTTGTTGCACTGCATAAAAGAGCAGGAATGCCCAGTATTTAACACTATACGGCACATTCCTGCTCTCTGCCTGCGTGGGTGCACAAACTGCTGCTTAGCGCCAACACAGGCACCCTTACACCATAGGCACAAAAACAATCTTCAGAGGCATTTTCCTCTTTCTACGTGTGCTGCAGAATGCAGCACACTCAGAAAAAGGAAACAACGAGAAGAAATAAAGATATTTCTCCTCATTAAGCCTCTGGTGGGGAGGTGTACAATTCTGACGCATTCCAAGGTCTACTAGTGTTGGTATATCTGGGAACACCCACGCATCCACCTATGGCACGCCACCATGCCGCAGAGTAACGCAAGGCAGCCCTTTGCGCTGCCTTGCATTCCTCTAGATTTATCAAGCCACGGAGAACCATGCAAGGTGGCCTTGTATGGCTTGGTAATCTCATTTAGGTTTTGCTTCACCCTTTCGTCCCCTTAAATGGCGCAAGGTGCACAAAACTTTCATAAATATGGGCCGTAGTCTCAAAAGCATGTCAAAGAAGAACAGAGAGATCTGGCCTCTCTATGCAGTCCCAATCATAGAATTCTATGACGCTTAGGCCAACCAGACAATTTGGAGAGCTGTCCCAACAAATATATGTTTGAATGTAGACTCAGCACTACCTTATGGTTTTGCTGGGCGACATCTTCTTGCAGTGTACCAATACAGGTGATGTCAGGAGGGGGATGCTTCACTAGCATTTAGCTTTTATACTATAATAGCAAACAAGAGATGTCAACTCTATGGCTGGCTTCTAAAAAGCAGACACAAGTTGAAAGGTGTCAAAGAACCATACATGATGGAGAACTTAGTGTTCCAGGGTTTCATGTATAACAGTTGGAGGTAAGTCACATATAGTTGGAAAGTGGGTTATTAATAGTGGTAAATGTACATCTACCATTGGCAATAAGGCCACTAACACAGTCTAGGGCTCAGTACAGGTCTTAATAAATTATTCCCATGCTCAACCCTTGGTAACTTGGCTGTGAGCAAGCAGGCTTAACTTAGGAGATAGGTATGTAAAGCATTTAAAAACACCAATTCAGTAAATAATTAAGACACAATAAAAATCCTACACCAATTCATAAACATAGGAAATATTTTTATCTTTAAAATGACACCAAAACAACAAATATCCAATTTAGGGAACCAGCTATATGAATTTTGAAAGGTTTAGCACTATATAGCACTTAGAAATCTATAGCGTCACATTGGGACATCTGGTCGCGCTTGACCGGGACGAAGTCAAAGTTTCAGGCCAACCGCGATGGAGCCCTGCTCGGATATCCCTCACGGTAGGCCTCGGACGAGATTTTAACTTCGGACTTAGAAACGTTTCTGGAGCTTTTTCTGCTGGAGTCCCTTGATGCTCTTCACCAGTTCGCGTTTGGTGAGGGTTCGCTGGCTTGCTTTCCAGGAAGCTCCTGGTCAAACTGTGGAAGTCCGAACCGCAGAGCTTTTCAGTGGGACGAACCAGCAGGGCAGGCCGACTCACGGTTGAAGATCGCCGGCTTGGCACTGGTGGTTGAGTAGGTCCCCTTATTGAGCTTTTTTCCAAAGTTGCTCCAAACTTCTGGAACTTCTTCCTGAAGTTCCTCTAGGGGGTTCAAAGTGTCCAAAACACAATCCAAGGGCCTGGGATCTCCAAGATGGTCCTTGAAAATTTGGGACTTCAGTTCCCACAATCCATTTGGACAAAACCCTTACAAAACCACTGGATGCACACCAGGCTGGGGATTCCTGGTGGTGGTGGTCTTCCAGGTGAGCTCTCTTAACCTGTAGCTTGCAGGGAGTCCACTATTTATTCCTGTTGAAACAAGGTACATCCAAAGAACTGTAGTTTCAGATAATGCAGCAGGCGCAGTTAGTGAGAATGCAGGGCCTGATGGTGCAAATCAAGTTTCCAGCTTTGTAAGCCTTCTTCTTCTCTTAGTTTCAAGCAGCAGCTCTGAGAGGCTCTGCACCTCTCACATATTTATTCAATGTTCTCTAGGGTCAAGAAGGAGATCACTCCTGACCAATGAGTTGCAGGGCAACACCCCAGAGCATGACCACTTTCTCCAAAGTGTGGGATAATCTTCTCCCAGAAAGCACTATTTCTCCAAAATTCAGTATGGCTGAATTCTCAGCAGAGGAGCAAGAACAAGTTAAACCAAGCTCCAGTATAGCTCATTTCCATAGCTCTCCTCCCCCTACCATCTGCAAATTCCTGCCTTAAGCCTGTCATCTGGCTGGGTCAGAGGGCTGGAGGGTAGATGGACCTGGTATTCTCTGTCTGTCCTATCTCCCTTTGAAGCTCATGCTTTACAACCCCTTTCCCCTGCTCTGGCATTCCCGTGTAGCAGAGCTCTCTCTAACAGATAGCCTCTCACTGGGTGAGCCAATTATCACTTCATCAAATCAGCCTGGCTAATCTTGTTAACTCTGACCAATCAGGGGAGACCACAGGAAGGCTGAATTTTGCCTCACAGAGAAGAAAGTCTTATAACTTCTTTACTGTATATTTTAGGATAAATTCAACAACAGCAAATTGTTGGATTTATCAATACCATTCCCCTAAGTCCTTGAATGATTGGTTTCGTGAATTCCTAGCAAGAGTTATGCATTAATAACTATTACCATGTGGCTGGGGATCTACAATGGGGAAAATGAAATGTGCAATTTCTCCAACACCAGGGCCTATAAAACATCTTGTATAAGGACCCTGCGTATAGTTACAGTTAACCCCCCCCCCCCGGGAACTGTAGGGGTCCTGAATATGCAACAATAGTGTAGATCCTCACTCCACAGGGCTCCTAGCACAAAAGTCAATTTTGAGAAGCACTTTACTACAATGGGGGAAGTGAAATGTGCAGTTTCTCTATCCCCAGGGCATATAAAACCTCTTTTAGAAGGGCCCTCCTTATAAGTAGATGACCCCCAGCCCTGAGACACTTAGAGGGGACCCTGGGGGGTTCCAATATGCCCAAATATTGTAGTTTATCACTTTTTAAGTACCCCTACCACCAAAGTCGAGTTTGGGCACAATTTACATCTAAAATCAGTTCTGCAACACAGGGCTGCTTTTAAAGTGACCTCAGCAGTGCACACATGCTAGTGCAGAAAGGGCTTCTGGCCTCTAAACTGCCATGCCCTATTATATACTAGGGACTTAAAGGTAGTTTTAATCCCCCTGTCTTATAATGTACTAGGGACTTATAGGGTAGGTCATGCCAATTATAAGTGTACCCTAATATATAGTGCACCCTCACGTATGTGTGTTTTCACTGTGTTTTCACCTTAGCACTGGCCCTGGGCTTGGTTAGGCAGAGCCCAGGGACAGTCAGTTACCACCAGTACCAGTCAACAAAACAATGGGGTGCCCAGTGCACAGGATGACTTTGCAACACATAGTAACTCTTAAACTGCAGGAGACACTCTATGTGACCTTGAGCAAGGCATTGCAGACTTCTAACCTTTCTTCTCTGGACATCTGCAATGCAAGAAGGAGGAGCTCTACTTGCCAGATCCCCATATTAGTTCCTAAGTGGTATCTTCCAAGAGGCAGATAGATGATTGGTATTTAGATCCTGAGAAGGAGGGTGGCTTGGTTGGTTCAGGCAAGGTAGCTTCCTGCAAACCTAACCTGAAGTAAGTCCTAAAGGAGCAGAGCAGCTTTTTTGTATGAACGAGTAGACATGAGAAAGTAATCCCAGATGTAGCAATGTACTGGGAAATGAGAGGCAAGGATAAGTTTACTCCTAAAGCATAAATTAACTTATCTATAGACCTGGGAATTTCAAACAGGAGAGAGCATTCGCCTTGAAGTTGAAAATGGATTTTTCTAACTGCGAGTTTCTGGCCTGCCAAAAAAGTTGAAGCTAGGTAATAAGTAAAGATGTGGGGCTTCTAGCTATGCATATTAGCAGGCAAACCATAAACTCAAACTCCCCTTTCCCAGTACAGCTGCCATGATAGCCACTGAGCGTGGCTGTGTCTAGGTTTTAGACCCTGTGCCACTTCTGTTCTTTGACACTGTGACAGTGTAAAAGGAGTTCAAAGCCTCTACCCTGGCAGCTGGGTCGCTGGGTAAAGATTCTACGTAGCAAATACAGTTTCCAATACAATCAGCGTTATCAAAGGTATTTAACTTTCTCTTCATTGTCTTGCTAAACATTGGGTACATTTTCTATTTTTCTAAAACAGACGATGTTCCAAAACCCTGCAGTGACTTCGCCCCTATCTGCATCATTTTGTCACACCCATATTCTGGCTTGACCATCTTATTCCCCCCAACACAGAATCCACCAGCTAAGACTGTTATCAATATAACCAGCTATGATAATAAAAACGAAAATATATGTTTCAGAATAAGCTGCTTCTCGTTTCGCCTGGTCTTTGATTTCCTAGAAATAAAATGAAACAAAAAGGGGAGGATTTTTACAACCCTTTTCAAGCGGTGAGAAATACCTTGTTTTGGTCATGAAAACATTGGTGGCTCCTCCGGTAAGGCGGAGGAGCGTCGCCCCACTGCCAGGAGCAGCAAAGAAAGGAAAAAATGAAATGATAATAACGGAATGTTATTATCATTTTATTTTGTCCTCCTGCTGTGGCAGTGCGTGAGGGGGCGTGGCGGAGCTGCAGGGGAGGAGTGCTAGACACTACTGTGCACAATGACTGTTTGTCCGGCCTTCTTGGGCCGCCCAAAACAGTCATGCGCACTCCCCTGTTCTCCATGCAGGCTGCATACAGCCTGCATGGAGAACATGCCCACCCCTACAGCCTCTGGCTGAGCACTGTGTCACTGAGCTCAGACCAATCACAACGCTCCATTGGAGCGTTGTGCTTGGCTTAGGGGTGGGAGCCTGGCTGCCTGCTTCCTGTTCTGGAGTCGGACACAGGCGAGCAGGAGAGAAGTCGCTGGACCTGGCAGCGGTGGCAAGGTAAGTTTTTTCATTTTAAAAAGCATCCCGTGAGCCCCCCAATCCGCGAGCCATGCCGGCCGCCCCTGCATAAAAATTTAAAATAAACACTTTTGAAAGCGCTAGAGGCAAATATATTTGTTAGACTCCCCTTCAGCCCAAATACCAGTGAAGATCAATTCTGCAGGGACTCTTGACCAATGTGCATATTGCATGCTTCTCTACGCCATCGATGAACAATGACCATCGAAGGTCAGACGTCTGAGCAATGCTAAATGTATCTGCAAGAAACACCATAGCATATACAGAACTTAAATGGAAATCATTTACACAGTCAATGATCTTCATAAAAAGTGGCTCGATTATGGGGCTTCTGGGCTGGAGTTCAGCAGCCATGCTCTAGCTATGGTTGATTATTTACTGATACTGTTAACAACTCTTGTTCTCATGTAAGCACTGGTAGAGTCAGGCAGAGTGTGAAACAGACAAAAATCCTAACTGTGCAAATCATTTGTGTTCCTGTCATGGGAGGGCCACACTTTACCTCATGCCTCCTCTGGGGCATGACTTGGCCCACACTAAAGCCCTCATGATCTCAGTGGAGCTCCTGCATCATTACTCCTGCACCTGATACCAAGAGTTATGGTACTTCCTGAATGTGAGAATACCAGACCACGACAAGTTGTTTCCTCGTAAATGGGGAATTTAAGTTTTTTGCATGTTTTCCCCGTCCCATTGCCGGCCTTGATTTCTTCCGTACATCTAGCCTACGTTTAGATTGTGAAATCAAGCTTGGAGATGTGGATTTCCACGAATCTTGTATTCCGTATCAGTCGTGTAACACCTACTACCAGCTCGATATGAGGGCCTAGGAAGAAATGTACGAGTCCTTGGGCTTTTATAGCATCGAGTGAGAGTTCATTGGAGTCTCTTCTTGGTTCAACCTGTGCTGAGCCCAAAACAACCAATAAATATAATCCATCCACATATATGAAATATAATGCTGTGTATGCACAGAAGAAAAGTATACATTAATCACAGCTAACCCTTTTTTTGCAGGAGAGCTGTACAAACACATGCGACCTAACAGAAGAGCTAAGCCTTCCTGAAACTAAGGTGAACGTTAAGGAATGGAAGCAAATGGATGTAAGTCTTCATTGCAATATTTATTGGCCTTGGAGGCAGAACCTAAACTCTAGTGCTTCAAAACATTATTCTGCCTTTCATCAACTGCTGAATTTGTCAACGTTTCTATAACATGAAGGGTGTCATCAATTCTGTAGATAGCTGTACTGTCTTTATGGGTTTTGTCTCTATGTTAATTCAGTATAGGGTGTCAATGTCTTTTTGCTATGCTCCTTAGCTCAAAACTTTCTAATGTAGTCATAACGCATCCACTTCTTATCCAGCTGCTCTATCTGCCAACTTTGCAGTCTCTCTGTAACCTCCCCATCTGCCAGGCTTCCTACATACAGCTATTCACCTATCCACCAGAACCTGTGGTTATTATTACAACTCTCGTCTCATACTCCCTTAAGGATAAAGGGCCATATGTATCTAGCCGATTTCCCGTTCGCAAACGGGCCGATTCTCAGAATCGGCCCGTTTGCTGATAACGTAACAATGCCTTTGGAATGTATCATCCCAAAAGGCATTCGCAAATAGAGAATCGCAAAAATTGCGATTCTCTATTTTGTGAATGTATTTAAGGAATCGCAAATTGCGATTCCTTAAATGAAATGTATTAAGCACCTAAGTTGTGCGATTATGGCTTAAGGAATCGCAAATTACCACCAACTACAGGTTGGTGGTAACTTGCGATTTCTTTGAGAAATGCATTTTTGCATTTTTCAAAGTGGCATGTGGCGCACATACATGCCCTCAGGGCATGTATGTGCGCCACATGTGCACCCATGCTCATTTCAGGGGTGCAACAGGGTGTCCTTTGGACACCCTTGCAACCTTGAAATTGCATTCTCAATTTGCGATTCTCTAATTGCTAATCGCAAATTGAGAATGTCCTCCCATTCATTCCTATGGGCCTCTAGGCCCATAGGAATGAATGGGGAGGGTTTCTTAACTGCGATTCGCAATTTGCGAATCGCAATTAAGAATATGTAGGATTCGCAATTTTTCTTGCGAATCCTACATACATCTCGCTTATGCGATTCTCAAATAGCGATTCTTAAAAATTCGCTATTTGAGAATCGCAAACACAAACTTTGATACATATGGCCCAAAGTTCCTTATCTCCTCCTAAAATACTCTGGGCTGGTACAACAGCTTCACATTGTTTAATGAGTAACCTCTCACTGTATTCTAAGACCCTCATTCTGACTTGCCGGGTGGTAAACCCACCCAAGGAAGGAGATGTTACTTACTTATAATCATTGGGCTCGATTCACAAAGGTAAACTGAGACAAAAGTCTAAATTTATGACTTTTGGTATTCACAAAGGGCATTTACGACTCGTAAATGCCCTCTGTGAATACCAAAAGTTGAACTTTACGACTTTCGGTATTCACAAAGGCATTTACGAGTAGTAAATGCCCTTTGTGAATACCGAAAGTCGTAAAGTTAGACTTTAGTTTCATTTTACCTTTGTGAATCGGGCCCCTGGCTTTTCACTCTATCTGAATGTCTCTGCATATGTGTGAGATTCCTAAACACAACTTTTCAAGTGTACAGAAAACATCCCTAAATACGCAACATTCTTGTCTTTTTTAAATATTCTGCCAATTTACCATATACATGGTACATTTGGTTGCAACATCACTGAAAGAAGAGTGAAGTAAATAAAAAGTAAAAAAACAAGTTACTTACCTGTGCACTGTGGTTCTCCAGTATTGATATCTTTCATAGATTCACATGCTTGTATCTTCCCCGTCGTCATGGTGGAAGTCTCGAGGTAGTTAGAAAAGTAGTACTATAAAAGTACATTAGAAACCACCAAAAGGAAAGGAAAACGTTAGCATTCGTCAGCATCTTTATGTAGGTCTAAAGTTTGACCAATCAGAAACGAGCCCTAGACCTCAACTCCCCAGCAGAGCCACCGCACCTCAGATTTCGCGCACCAGTGTGCTAAGGTTAAGTAGTAGCATGAGGTAAGAAGTGGCAAGCCTAGACTGGGAGGAGGGAGGGTCGCATGTGAATCTATGAAAGATATCAATACTGGAGAACCACAGTGTACAGGTAAGTAACTTGTTTTTTCTCCAGTATTGAATCTTTCATAGATTCACATGTTTGTATCAGAGTAGATAGCAGTGCCATTCTTTAAATTGTTGCGAATAGGCGAAGACCTTCGAATGCACTGAGAATGAACATACCAATTTAAAAACATACGTAAACATATGGATCTATATGAATCATTATATTCAAGAAAATGACTATAAACATATAAATGTGTTAAACCAAATAACCAAAATAAAACAGAGGTAATAGAAATATAAATAGACTGTACCTCAAGTGAACAGATGCCTCAGGACCGCTTGACCCACCGCAGCATCTGTTTTCCATGCCGAATCCAGGCAGTAGTGCTTGGTGAAGGTATGCACGTTAGACCATGTTGCCGCTCTACAAATGTCTGGAAGTGATACCCCAGCAAAAAGGGCTGTAGAGGCTGCCATCTTCCTTGTGGAGTGTGCAGACACCCTTGTGGACAGAGGCTTTCCAGCTTTGTTATGGCAGAAAACGATTGCAGAAGAGATCCAACGTGCAATACTGCTCCTTGAAAGGGCCTGACCTTTCCTTGGAGAAGTAAAAGATACAAAGAGCTGATCCGATTTCCTGAAACTCTTTGTTCTATGGATGTAGAATTTGAGGCATCGCTTTACATCTAAAGAATGCAACGCTCTTTCGGCAGGGGTGGAAGGATTTCCATAGTACGTTGTGAGCACTACCGGCTCATTTAAGTGAAAATAAGTTGGAACCTTGGGTATAAAGTGAGGATTTGTTCTCAACATTACTTTGTCCTGCTTGAACTGAAGAAAAGGTTCAGCCACAGTGAAAGCCTGAATCTCACTGATTCTTCTAGCCGATGTGAGGGCCAATATGAGAGCCATTTTCCACGAGACGTATTTTAAGTCAGCTTTGTGGATCGGCTCAAAGGGCGATTTCATCAATTGAGCTAGGACCATGTTTAACTCCCATGGAACTGCAGGGCGTTTTAAGGGTGGAAAAACTCTGAAAAGCCCCTTCATAAACTCTTTAACAACTCTCGTCGACCACAGCGAGAGTTCCCCCGGTTTTCTGCGAAACCTGGAAATTGCAGCCAAGTGTAATTCGATTGATGAATGAGCTAATTTTGACTTTGCTAAATGAAGCAGGTAAGGCAATACTTGCTCCAGGGTCAAAAGTAAAGGATGTATATCCTTTTCCATGCACCAGTGACAAAATCTCTTCCATTTCGCAGCGTATGACCTATTAGTGGAAGAAGCTCTGGCCCGCTGAAGGATGGACTTGCGATCTGGAGCGATGTCTAGATCTGTAAATTCATAGTCGTGAGGTTCCAAGCTGATAAACTCAGCGATTTTATCTGAGGATGAACAATCTGGCCGTTGTCCATGGACAGCAAGTTTGGCAATGGTTGAAAGAGAATGTGCGGAGATATCGAACACAGGAGAAGCTCTGGGTACCAAAACTGCCTCGGCCATGCCGGAGCTTTGAGAATGAGATGACATGGTTCCTTTTTCATTTTGCTCAGCACCCTTGGGATGAGGGGAAACGGCGGGAAAGCGAAGGCGAACATCCCCGTCCACTGCATATGCAGAGCATTCCCCTAAGAGTCAGCCTGAGGAAACCTGCTAGCGAACCTTTCGCACTTCTTGTTGCTCGCTGTCGCGAAGAGACCCAGTTTTGGAGTACCCCGCAGTTTGAAAATTCACCGCAGCGGCTTCCAATCCAACTCCCATTCGTGACATTGGGAATTGGTTCTGCTTAAAGAATTCGCCCACTTGTTGCTCATGCCTGGACCATGCTCTATCTGCAACGTTATCTTGTGCTGAATTAGCCATCTCCAAATTTCCTGGGCTTGGTCCGATAACGTGAGAGACCTGGTGCCCCCTTGTTTGGCCAGATAGAACATTGTTGTGGTGTTGTCTGTTCTTACCAGAACAGAGGAGCCTTGGATTCTTGGAAGAAATGCCTGCAGTCCCAGAAAAACTTCCCTCAATTCCAAGAGATTGATGTGCAACTGCATTTCTTGAACAGACCATTTTCCATGGATTTGCAATTCCTGGTGATGCGCTCCCCAACCGTCCATTGAGGTATCCGTGGTCATAACGTAACTGGGCTGTGTTGCCCGGAAAAAGAGACCTGGTGAGATATTGCATTCTTTCTCCCACCATGACAGAGCCTGTTTAATTGCCTGAGAGATAAGGATGATGTCTTTGAAGGAGCCCTGCGCCTGAATCCACTGCATGTCTAACTGCTCTTGGAGAGGTCTCATGTGCAGCCCACAATTCGGTATCAACGGGATGCATGATGACAGCATCCCCAGTAAAGATTTGAACACTCTTACAGAAGTGGACTCTCTTGCGCGCAGAAGGGTTGCTAAGTGCATTATCTTGTGCTTTCGTTCTGAAGTGGGAAAAGCCTTCCTCAACCTGGTGTCCAGTATTGCTCCGAGAAATATACATTTCTGATTTAGTATTGGGCATGACTTCTCTACGTTGAGTTGCAAGCCTAGAGACTTGAACAGCGGTTGACAAGCCCATGTAGATTTTCTTGCAGAGTGGAACTTAGGCCCTTTTACCAGCCAATCGTCCAGGTAGGGATAAACCTGGTGGCCCTGCCTTCTGCTACCGGAGCCATACATTTCGTGAAAACTCTGGGAGCTGAGCGAAGGCTGAAGGGCAGGACCTTGAACTGGTAGTGATCCCCAGCCACCTTGAACCTCAGGAATTGGCGATGCTTCGCATGAATGGGAATGTGGAAGTATGCGTCCAAGAGATTGAGGTACGCAAAAAAATCTCCTTTGTTCACCAATAAGAGAATCTCTTGCAGGGATTACATTCTGAATGATTGCTTCTTGATGTATTTGTTCAGCTGTCTGAGGTCCATGACCGGTCTTCATTTCCCACATTTTTTCTTTACGAGGAAGAAATTGAAATAGAAGCCCTTTCCTCGTTGACTGAAAGGAACTTTTTCTATCGCCCCTTTTTTTTAGCAAGGTCGAGATTTCTTGCTTTCAAAAGAGAAGATGATGATGTATTCTCCTTGAGGGCGGATTTCGAGGAGGCTTGTGAACAAATTCTAGGGTGTGGCCCCGATGGATGATGTCCAGCACCCACTTGTCCTTTGTAATGGCTTGCATTGGCCCAGAAAAGGAGAAAGATGATGAGACTGCAGAGGCTGAAGTCGAGATGAGGTGGCTGGTGGACGAAAAACGTCACTGCCGTCTAGAGGAGTCTTGCGATTTACCTCGTGCCGAAGTCTTGCATCTAGCTGATTGCTGACTGTACGACGCATTGGAAGCACAAAAATGCTATTGTTGCTGTCCTCCATATTGCGGTCTATAATTCTGTTGGTCATACGGTTGAAATCTGTATGACTGATAGGACGATCTTTGTTGGAACTGACCTCGTCCTCTTCCCCTACGAAAGGATTGAAAACGCCTTTGTTGCAGAGTGCCTAAGGAACGTGCCATCTCAGTCTCCTTCTTGATACCCTGTAGCTCCTCGTCCACGTGTTTCCCAAATAGGTTTACCCCGTCAAAGGGCATGTCTAAAACCTTCGATTGGACTTCAGGGCGGAAGAACGTCGCCCTAAGCCAGCCCTGTCTACGGAGAACAGCGGCTCCTGTCATTTGTCTGAAAGCAATCAAAGACAAATCCATTGCTGAGTCAATCACTTCCGAAGAAGCTCTAGTACCTTCCTGCAGGAGGTCTTTCGCTTCCTTTTTTTTATCTTCGGGAAGATGTTCAAGAAGAGGTGCAAGATCTGACCATAACTGACGGTCGTATCGCCCCAAAATCGCTAAGGCGTTAGAGGCCTTGATGAAAGTAGCGGCCATAGTAGCAAAGCGTCTGCCGATGCTGTCAAGTCGCTTGCCTTCTCTGTCTGGAGGCACCGAACAAGGAGATTACGGATTCCTGGAGCACCTCTGCGCAGCTTGCATTATTACCGAATCCGGTCGAGGATGTCCAATTAAACACGCCGGAGCAGAATCAGATGCTTTGTATTTCTTCTCCATCCTTGGCAATACAGCGGGAACTGAGGCTGGATTCCTCATACTCTTCAAACCGTTGTTCCATATATAATCCACAATAGGTATGGATCGAACCGATTTCGTAGCCGGATCCTTAAAATCGTAAAGGAAGCATTCGGTTTGCACCGCAGGCAAAGGCAAATCGAATCTTTCAGAGGCCCTATCCAGTAATTCGTGGAAGCCCCGATATCTCCCGGATGGGAACTCGCTGGAGGAGGGGAAGGCGACGGCGAAGATGGAGCAACGTAATCATCCCATTCCTGGCCAACTAAGTCTGGATCCTGAATGAGCTCACCCTTCTCAGGCTGATCGTCTGCTTCACTCTCAATGTAATCATCTTGAATTGTAATGCACCAAAGAGCCTGTCTCTCTTCCTGCGTAACAGACGGTGGAGTAACCACTGGCGGTGGCGGAATAACTTGAAAATCCGGACCTCCGGGCATCAGCGGAACTGGAGTGTGAGAGTCCGGAACTCGCTTATAATAGTCATTGAGCATGTGTCTAAGGTCGGTGACCAGGGACGTTGGCACCAGCATGGAATCCCTTCGTACCTCCTGGCGCTCCTCGTAAGCTTCATACGGATAGTGTTCCTGGAAAGAATCGTATAGTTGGGCCGTGGACGACCCGTGAAGGAATAATCCCCTTCCATATACTCTGACGTGTCCTGCCCATGTGTCTCCTCCTCCTCATCTGTGTCCTGGCATTTAACTCGGAGCTGTGAAGGGCTGTAAGCTGGGCCGAACAAACTTTCATCTCCTGATTCCTCCGTATCAAGAAGGTGAGAGGGAGGCAAAGGTGATATCTTGGATAAAGATGTCAAACCTGGAGACTTTTGGATAAACTGGGGATTTTAATGTCCTGTTTTTGATCCGTCGACGATATCTGCAGTCTAGAGGGAGATTTGAACACTGTCGCCGACGAAGTGCCCGTCGACGGGGCCGTAGACGATGTTGTCGACAGTGCTCCTGTCGACAGGGCCGCAGACGTAATCGTCGACGCGGTGGTCGTTGTCATCGGCGCTGCCGACGATGCCCTCGATGAGGAAATCGTCGTCACCGTATTCGTCGACGAGGCCGTCACCACAGCCGTCGCCGATGCGGTCGTCGCCACAGATGTCGATGGGGATTTGGCTGAAGTTCTCAATGACGGATCCGTCGACGGAGCTTTTTTCGTCAACGAAGCCTGTTTTATAGGTGTGACAGGCAGAGAAGCAGCAGAAGGTTTCTTCAGGCCAGAGTCTTTTTGCTTAAGGGCTGCTTTATCGGCAGAGGAGGATTTTTCTGCCTTCATTCTCTTAGGATCAGCCTTCAATGAGGTAGAGCCCTCATTTTTTCGTTTCCTCTCAGCTGAGGATGGCCCAGGACTCTCTTCAACATCAGATCCAGAATCCGATTTAGATTTTTTCTTCTGGAGCCACAATAACAACCTGGCTTCTCTATCCTTTAGAGTTTTGGCTGAAAAGGTTCTACAATATTTACAGTCCTTGGCTGTATGTTTGGGTTAAAGGCAATAAAGACAGTCCTTGTGAGGGTCCTCAGAGAAAAGTCTTGCCTTCCCACAAGATCTGCAGGGTCTAAAAAGCCTCTTCTTAGATCCCTCTGACATTTTTGAAGCAAAGAAGGTAGAAAAACAGTACCTTGAGGTGAATTCTAGCAGGGGTCAAAAGTTCACTCAATGAAAAACTGAGCAGAGCTCAGGGAGACTCCCTTACACACGACGTGCGGTTAGAAATCTGAGGTGTGATGGCTTTGCTGAGGAGTTGAGGTCTAGGGCTCGTCTCTGATTGGTCAAACTTTGGACCTACATAAAGATGCTGACGAATTCTAAAGCTCTCCTTTCCTTTTGGTGGTTTCTAATGTACTTTTATAGTACTACTTTTCTAACTACCACGAGACTCCCACCATGACGACGGGGAAGATACAAGCATGTGAATCTGTGAAAGATTCAATACTGGAGAAAAAAGAAATGGTGCCCCTTCGTAAGAAACTCTGCCGAAGAAAGCAGCAGAACTTGGAAACTGAACTATCCCATCATGTTCACCTGGGCAGTCTAGTTTTGGGTAAAAAAATAAAAGACACTCACAACTCATAAAATGTTCTAGACCTGTGACTCTAAAAATGCAGGGGGTGGTAGAGTTTTATCGATTTAGAGGGAATGTCCATGGAAAAGAACTATGACTACAAGTAAGTAACTTTTGCTTCTTCATCATTAAGGGATTCTCTCTGATGTTCATAAAAGGTAGAATATAGTAGCAAGCTAACCAAACCGTAAAAGTGCAATCAGAGCCACAGATCTGAGCCCCTTAACCAAACAAACTACCAAGAGAATCAAACAAACTACAAAGAAAAGCTACGGTGTCAGTCCTGGAGTAAACTCCAAACGTTGATGTCTAATAAAGGTATAGGCTGACCTCAACGTAGCGGCCCGCAAATATCAGTGATGGGGACATTTCTCAAAGTAGGTAATAATCCATCTATTTGGCTGCAGCCTGTTTAGAGGAGGCTACATCCGTTCTAACACCACCATGATCCACAGTTACTTGAACTTACAAATCTCTCTAGTCTTGTCCAAATGCGATGAAAAGCTCTTTTGACATCGAAAGTATGCACCGATCTCTCTGCTAGGGTCAAGGGAATTTTAGAAAAAAAGTAGGAGAAGAAATACTTAGATTACTGTGAAAATAAGACACCACCTTTGGTAGAAAATAAGGATGAGTTCTCATTGCTACGCTGTTCCAAAGGAAAATCTTGCATGGCTCCTCAGTACACAGAGCCTGAAGCTCACTCACCCCAACTTTCCATGACAGATGTTGCAGATAAGCTTCATGCAAAGGCTCAAATGGACGTCCCATCAACTTTGATAGTACCACATTCAGTTTGCAGGGACATGGTCTCCTAATAAAGAAAACTCTTTCTTAAGGCCCTCCAGGAAATCCCTAGTGAGGAAAGATGTGTGAGAAGGAGACTTAGAGTAAGCAGTGATATTAGGCAAATGCACTCTAATGGAAGATACTTGTAAACCGTATTATGCCAAATAAAGAAGATAAGGCAATACCATCTCTTCCTGGCATCTTAGGCCCCAACGGGCCTGGAACCTAGGGATTAACTGGTTGTGCAGAGGCTTTGCTTGGATGGTCCAAAAGTAACAGACATGTACATTTCTAGAGTATTTTTCTGGATGTTGAACTTTCTTGCCGCTCCAGTAGAGAGCTTATAAAAAGAAATCAAATAACCAACTGGTGACACTTTGTATGGACCTGACTGAGGACATCATAGAAATATCTCAAATCCAAACGGTGGAGAATCAGAATCTAAGTCAGAAAGATGCAAAATTTACCTATGCCTTCTAGGACTGAGTAACCCCGATTTCTTGTGGTTTCGGCGATAGGAGTGATGTCCAACTCAGGCTCCGATGTTCTTTAGCAGGAGTGATTTGGAGAGAATGCATCTCTTTCTCCACATCAAACTGAGGCCAGTCCGGCAACATCTCTAAACCAGAACACTGATCCAGTTACAGCGGAGGCTGCACTCTTTGTGGAGAGCTTAAATCCACAGTAACTATTGACTGAACCTCATCCTCAATTATGGCGTAGGCAGGTGCTGGTGGAGATGGCATAATAGGCTGTCTGATTCTCTTTCAAGTCTTTGCAGGCTAACCAGTTCTTGTTTTGGAAGACTGGAGCCACCCAATGTAGAACAGTTTTACGATGTTGAGTGGTGCCGCTATGTCGACCCCAAGTACTCCAAAACCCTCGATGTTAAGACCTGAGGATGTTTTGAGGATAAATATTTCAACATCAAACAATATTATGATGAGCCTCTCAACGTTGCCGCCTAGAGGTCAACCTGAGCTAGAGCGCCAGTGACATCGAGATGCTGCCTCCTCCCCTACTCAAGAGGCAGAAGTGGTGTCATGGGAAGTAAAAAGAGTGGAAACTTGACGCCTTGCCTCTGAGGGTGATGCTGATACTGCTGTTGGAAATCTTCTGCCAAACTCATCCTTTTAGCCCCAAGGCTGACAACTTCCCTGTCCCTCACCTTTCTGTATGACATCTTCCTGCAAATATCGCAGTCCTTCATGGAGTGACAGAGGGGAAGACAGACATTGTGGCCATCATTCCTTCCCCCCACGAGCTGGACATTTGACAAAAGATTCAGCATAATGGCTTAAGACAACAGGGAGATGAAAATTGCACATGACAAAAGGGGATAAAGCATTTTTTTCCTCAGAAAAAAATGTCTAAGAATGAACACAATGACTTAACAAGTCGAGCGAAGCTAGGAAACCCCCATAAAACTGATACTCTGAGCCAAGTTGCGTTGCGTCCAGGATCTTCCTCACGGCGCGGGAGAAAACAGACTTCCTAACTGTCACGATGCTGGGCCTGCTGGGATAGTGCTGCTTCCAAGATTCTTAAAAGAGAAGAGGCTGCTATCCACTGTCTCCAGTGTTTCTACTGGAGACTTGCTGCTTTTTTGTTTTACATCACTCTTCTTTGACTAGTGCTTGAGCTAAATGTATGATGTATATAGTAAACTGGCAGAATATTAAATAAACTAGAATGTTGCCTATCGAGCATGTTTTCTGTTTATTGGATCAAGGGGGAAACATTTTTAAATTATTGAAAAGTTCCGGGATCTTGCACGCACGCACAAAGACAGTCTACCTTTTAGGGATAACAGAGGGAATCCCCAGTGAAGAAGTTACTGCACCCTGTAGTTTTTCCCCTCTGTGATTGTATCTCGCAATTCCATGCTTTGCAAGGATAACTTGTGTCTTTGGTTTTACGATGTGGTAAAACTAGGGGCCTCATTACGATGTCGGTCAGGAAGGCTCCTAACGCCATTCGGATTTTCCTAACCTGTGTCGGAATCCATGTTTCCGACAGACTCGGAAACATTTCCGGCCGACCGATTACGATAGAAGATAACTGTTCGGTCTTTCCGAATCGTACAGCTCTATAGACCACGTTTCTGACTGACCGACGTATTACGATGTCGGATTCGGACAGCCTTTCCGAATCAGTCTGTCCGACACAGAATGGCTGTCAGGGGGCCCGTAGCAGGCCCCCCTTCACCCGGAGGTCTCCGGTTGGGCCCCGCGGGGGTACCCATGGGACCCCTCTTTACAACCATGCACACTGTGGTAGGCACCATGGGGTGCCTGCGACATGGTGCAAGGTTTTCCGCAACCACCCCTTTTTTCAATGGGAGCCTGTGTTGTCGGTCGGAACCCAGGTTCCCATTGAAGTCAATGGGAGTCCGACCGAACGGTGCTCGTAAACATCGTAATCGGTCGGTCGGACTTGCCGAACCCGAGTCAGTCGGAACCGATTCCGAAAAGGAGTCGGTCGGAATGCTTTCCGACCGACATTGTAATGAGGACCTAGGAATTTTTGCTCTTTCTGGCATATTTTCCCAGTGCAAATCCCTCCTGGTAATATTTGAAAGAATTTCAATAAAGAAAAATTTCAGATCCACACTGCACTCCAAATGTCAGGTTGGGTGCAAACACTGTGCACGATTTGAGAAATACATACCTTGAAAAATGAGGTTGTAAGTGATAAAAATGCCACTGTATTTTGTGTTAAAATGTACGGAATTAAGTACGTTAGGCGTTATATAAATGCGACTACAATACAATACATTGAAAGCCTCCTATGAATAATGACTATGCAGAATAAATGCGGACACTAACGTGGCTATGCACAAGAGAGACGCAGACCGTTATCTCTAACGTTAAATCCTAAAAGCATGCTTCATGCAATTTGGATTATCAGCAGGAAATCCTGGGGGGAACTCTGATAAGTGCCAGATGTTGATGACAGCAGAGATTGGGCTGCTTGTGCACGGCCGATCGATTCCATTCACAGCAGGAGCTATTCATTCTTTAAAATAAGAAAGGAAAGAAGCATCAGCGAGCCCCTCTTTCTGGAGCTGTGCCAACTGATTGGTGTGGAATATCTTCCGCCAAGCTCACGACAACTGTCAAGCCAGAAAAAACAGGGGAAGTTGTTCTATAAGAACACAAGACTAAGGGAAGAAATGATCTCAGCTGGATTCCCAGGCTCTTTACAGAATCTACGCATGGAAAAGTGTACTATTCGATACTTTGTGTGGAGCACTTACATGCACACACACATTTGCTTCAAGGTGAAATTCTAGAGTAACTGAGGTTGGAACTTTTTCATAGTATTTTAAGATCTGACAGATTCAGATCCCAATTTGAGAACTCACCTGGAAAGTAGAGTAAAGACAAGCTTGAGTTGACAGATAGCAAAGCAGAAGCAACTGGTGAGCCATCACCAGGTGTTAGAATGGGTAAAGGCACTGCCTTCTAAATACCCAGAAACTGAAATCGCTAGTGCCTCTTTTCCCTGGGAATCTTCAGAGACAGCTAAGACTGCACAGTAGGTGCCTGCACTAACAATACTGAACACAGTATTCACACCCATGATGGTAGATGGCTAATAGTTCACCAACGACAGCAGTGCCCAGCGAGTACTCTGTATTGTCCACAATAATGGGATTTCACAGAGCCATTTTTGCCTAGACGTCACATGTTTTCATTGAACCAATTTTAAGACTAACCGCTGCTGACTCAGCAACGTGGGCATCAGATCCCATGCCGTTGGCAGAGTGGGAAGGAAAGGTTTGTGTATTTAATAGGCAGCTGTTATTTTTAACTATGATTTTGGCCTTTGAAGTGGGCTCTCAAAGACACCGACCAAGGTTCTCAACACATTGTGAGCATGCAGGCAGCAAGAGAACAGATGCAAACCACGGAACATAGCTAGGCTCGGGTCCCTACAAACCAGTGGTAGTTTTCATTGTTTAAAGAAAATGTGCCATAAATTCAAGCACTAAATCTGAGGCAGCAGCTGCTTACAGATTCCTTCATGTAGATCAGCAGCAGAAAAGTGGCTTCTAACGCATTGCACTTCTGAAGCCTTGTGTCAATCGGAAGAATAACTGCAGAACATAATAGTGAATCTAACAAAAGGAGACATCGAAGGCTCATGAACCTATCTGCTGCTGCGAACCCTGGGAAAAATGTGCTGTTTTCATAGGCACAGTCGCGGTCGCCAAATGCGATGCAGTGCGCGCAACGAAATTCGTTTTATTGATTTAAATGTTTACTTACCTGTATCGGTCCGTAATCCATACTTTGCTACCCCCACCCTGCCCCTCCCCCGCCCCACGTCACCGCCCGGCCGGCACACCTACACCGACCGCGACTGCATAGGCAGCATGTCGGGGTAAAGAGAGGTGTGCTTTAAAGGTCACGATTAATAAAAAATGGTTCCCTTCCTAGTAGAATGGCAAATTGAGTCCCCCATCGATTAAAAGCAAAATATGTTTCCTGGCCTGAGTTCAGTCGCATTTACTGTGATGTTCATTTTCCTCGAATTTACAAAAAATGTTGACGATCTTAACTCTCATCTGGAACTCCAAAGACAGCATCATATCCCTTCCCAAAAGAATGCTGACGATGTTTTCAGAGCATGGCATGCTTTTGTTGCCCGACTTCCTTTGACGATGGCGAGGATTCCTACTCGAAGGAAGTACCCATGACGTCAAGGCTGAAGAGCGGGCACTGGCCAGCAGACAAGGAGACTCTTTAATCAGCCAACTATATAAACAACATCTTTTGAAGAGATGGGAAGCACATCTAGAGAGACAGAAAGTCTGGGTGAGGGAGACCCATATTTGATAGACAACATGGCACTTCAAATCAGAATTGTATTTGGTTATGGGAATGAAGCTTTGCCTCTCAGAGCAGCCTGTCTCCAGTGTGCACACAGGCGCTTGTGCGTCGCCTCTGGGCTTCCTTTAGCTGTTTTTTGTACTATGTTCTCTGGCTTCGGGCACAGGGGGCCTGAACCTGTGTAACCCTGGACAGCAAACTTGAACATACACATCCTGTATTTCGATCAAGAGCAAACGATTCTCCTTGAAATGCAGAGGATGTCAGGAATCTAGGGCTGAAGATTTGGAGTGTGGCACATCTTGGTTCAAGTACTGGTCTGGTGAAAGGTGCTCTCTTTATCAGTCTTGATCTTTATGCTTTTTATTTCCCACGTTTGCACCGTTTTGCTAAGCAGAAACACTGCTTTTTGTTGCCATCTCCTGGGACAAAGAAAACGTTGTACTTGCATGGGTTTCGAACTTACCCACAAAGCGATTTCCTAAAGAGACATGCCAGCTGCAGAATGTCCTTATTAGAGCTCACCTTTCACGGCTGCAACTGACCTGTCAAGGACACTCCCTCCGATTCTTACTGCCAGTCTGCCCAACGAGTGACTATAAACAGGATGGGCATGGAAATTAACTCACGTCTACACTCCCGAGGTGATCTCCTTCAGAGACAGAGGAACGGTTAATGGACATAAGAGCTAAGCTTTCCTCTATAGGTGATTGCACACAGTTAACCAAATAATGCATACACTGATGTAGTCACACTTGCCAGCGAGCGGGGCTGATGTCGTAAGGGCCTGGCCTGGGCTGTGATCTTCCCTCAAGTTAGCCATGCGGGATTGAAGCAATATGGTTGAAAGGTCAGAGAAAACAGCACCAAACTCTTTAAGAAGCACCTCCTTTGTATCTCTCTTCACAATACATTTTACATGGACACGCGCACGAACACGTTACTAAATCTGCCTACCACCAGCTGCGCATCTTCAGATCGGTCAAATCTTTAATTGCACAGGAAGACTTAAAACAAGCTGCAAAGCAGTTTAGAATACAGGAACTCACTTCTCACTGGCTTTCCAGATAGAGGGCTCACACCTCTAAAAGCCAAACTAAATGCAGTTGCCATGGTTGATGTTGAGCACCAAGAAATTAGCACATCAGTTCACTGCTAAAAACACTCTACTGTCTCCTGTTACATGTCCGATACATCTTCAAAATGGCTTGCATTACCTATAAGGCCCTACTATTAAATACCCTATGATATCGCTTAAGCAAATAATTATGGCGGAAGGAAGAATCTGAGATCTAAACCAACTTTCTTACTGGGAAGACCTCACCTCAAGTAACAATCAGTGCTCTTTCGACATTCTCTGGCAATGCATATAACATCTAGAATGTCGGACCAACCGGAGTAAGGTCTAACCAAATCTTGCTTGATGTACAAACACAAGCCAACTTAAAAGATTCTGCACAAATACCTTGTATAATTGAACCATCACCTCTCTGTCTTCTCCCAGAGTATCCCTCCACATCTGTGCTCCAAGCAAATGCCTCTTCTACTGATAATCAAGGACAGATGCTTGACACCCTTACAGCATGTGCAATTGCATAAGTTATCTAAGTAATCCACATATTATCCTTCCTCCGAACTAATGTCTTCATAGATTTAGCTCCACCAAGCCTTTATACGGATGTGTTCTTTTCCACTTTGTGTTGACACTAGATACTATAGCTCTTATTTCTGTCTTATAAATATACTCTTGTTTACATAAATTCCACCCATTCTGTATACCAAATATATATTGTTGCACTGCCTGTAAAGCACCCAATGCCACACAGGAGGCAGTTTGCACTATATAAAAGTGTCTAAGTGAAGAAGTACTTTGTGATCATACAGCTGTATTTTCCAGCTTAATCGAGACGTCACAGCACTAAGAAAACACATTTTATGACTCGCAACCCTAGGCGACCTCTTTCAAGATGGCTAATCTCTTTCCATTTTTGGCCCTCGTGAACATGTACGACCTACATGAGGGAAAATTCTTCCTCTATACTCGGAGCCAGCTATCCACTCGTTCATGTAGGGTGCACTCATTGGGCGATGGCCATAAACTCATTAATTAGCTCTCAAGAGCTCTGGAAGCCATTTTCCAAATTTCGCAACAACCTCTCAGGGAATCCTAGGAAGAAGAGTTTGATGGGGCCATACACGAGAAGGAATGGGCGAAAGCATAAGAATACCCATAGAAAATCTCCAGAAACACTCGCCTAAAGTTAATACAATTCCACATATTGCATAGGACATCTTTCTAGAAGCCTTGGCCTTGTGAGCTAGGTGCAGCTCCCAAGCTGCAGGTTTCAAGCATATGCTCTGGGACTGTTCCCAGTGGTGTCAGTTCTAGGCCGACGTGACACGGCAACTGGTGTTGATCACTAGATTGCCAAAGTGGACTCCTGGGAGGAGGGAGCGCTGACGCTTTAAAAACAGCCAAAAATACGTAGAGCTGCCTTACGCGTCTTAGGCTTGGCCCTTATCTTGGCAAAAAGACCAGTCACCCAGAATTGAAAGAACCCACTGCCCTCCCCATAAGGAGCCTAACGCTGGGCGCTACTACTATAGGAGAGGGCGAGGCAGTGGCGTTACACAGAGAGGAGGCCAAAGGCCTCGGCCATTCCCTCCCCTTCTCCCTTTTAGTGCCAGTAGAAATTGTTAATGTTGGTTGTATTTCCTTTGTCCCCTGTTTGCAATTTTCTTCTCTAAATATGTTCATGCGTTAAATACCTCCATATTGTGGATTCATCTTATACAACTGCTGTTTCTCTCTCATAAGTCATGTATATTGCTGAATGGATGGATTGACCGAGCTTCCGCATAGGCCGGTTTATACTTTATTGTCAAAGTTGCCAGTCGGTTGTATCTTTAATGTAATATCTGTTGGAACCAGTGGTCGAAGTGGGGGGGATCTGAGGGGCATGACGTGCCCATACTTTTAAAATTTTACAAAAACAGTTCCTCTACTTTGTGTAAAAAGACGATGTCCCGGGATGGTTAGTTCTGACAGCTGAAATGCTTCAGCTGACACGTAAGGCAGGGAATCTCGTGTGCAGTGAAACTGAGGGAGGGCAGACAGCTAAACAAGCCTTCTTGCCAGGGTGCCTGCTTCCCTGAAATAAATGGAAATGTGCAAATCTAAAGGCTGCTTGGAAGCCGGTACTGGCTTTAACTAATGGAATCACTTAAAGCTTCATAATGGCAAGTTTATGTTTTTTGAGAGATATTGTAAGGGAGATACCAGCTAAGGTGTGTGCTTTTAAAAGTTAGTTATAAAAAACATTGCACTACGTACAGTCTGGGTATTGCTAAAATCTACATTTTGAAAGCACTTTTTTTAAAATCTTAAACCTTATCGCGCATTTTGTAGCAGCCTGTCTTATATTGTGAGTAATGGAAGTTTAAAATAATGGCTTACATGTTCACAGTGCTTTTCTGTAACAGACCAGACTGACCTTGTAGCACTAAACATACACGTCACTATTCTCCACTGCACCAACCAGGATTCAATTCTGTGGCTTAACTAATAGAGGTTTCATAACGTCTGATAGTGGATTTCCCACTGATTAACATAACGCGCGTTCAATTGTCATTTAAGCTGAGCCTTATTATATATGTAGTTACCTGACGGTGAAAGACCTAAAAAAGTTACAGATTATTTGTTTTTTTAGCCACCCCTTCCCCCCCCCCACACACACACACTTACCCCACCCCCATTGCGCGCATCGCAGTTCCCATACTTTTTTTTAATGCACTTCGACCACTGGTTGGACACAACTATGTTTCAGAAACCAAATACAAAAAAAACCAGTTAAACCGAAAATACATTTTATACTCTTATCATTTTCCTTTATAGCGAAAAGCGCAGGCCGAGGAGGTCTGGAACGGATTGGCAATGTTTACAAGAGCGATGTTACAAGTCAGAGAGCTCGTCTCAGACAACGCATTAATATATTCAGTGGACAAGACGTACAGCAATATCAGAAGTGTTACACGGGTCTTAAAAAGTTTAAATGTACAGGTAAGCATCTGAATTGAAGCAATTAAACATCTGAATGAAAGCAATTAAACAGTCACAACAACGCTTTGCAGTTAAAGCACATATTGAATACGCAGATCCCGCGCACAGCACAGGAAGATGAAAGGTGATCATTTACTTAAGAGACTATTACAAAATCTATGTGCGATAAAATGAAAGGTCAAAAAAGGACTCCTTGCCAAAAGATCATTTCCACATAGAACTATGAGAACTATGTGCACACACAGGGCTGACTTTAAGAGGACATTAATATTATGAACCAATTCTGCTTGTCCGGAGGGGGGCTTATATTTTCATATTTTTGTCTTTGCCTTGGTGCCATGAAAATCGTACTACAGTTTTCAATTGTTTGAACGGATAGTGAGTGGCACCAGAGCATTTTTTGCACATTGAAAAGTTTTTGAAAAGGAAAGGCCAAGCTCATAAACAGCCTTAACCATGTAAGCGCGTCATTTGGGGTAAGGCTGCTTCCCGTCTTACTCTGGGTCGCTGGATCAAGGCTGTTATTTCTCTGGCTTATCAGGGCTCTGGTTTGCCTTGCTCTTCAGGGGTTCAGGCCCGTTCCACTAGGGGTGTTTCTGCTTCCTGGGCTGCTTTTCATGGGGTTTCCCTTGATGAGATCTGTCAGGCTGGGACTTGGGCTTCTGATTCTACTTTTGTGAAGCATTATAGTCTGAATTGTGCTCTGTCTGACCGGACGACTTTTGGTTGTGGTGTGTTGCGTGCTGTGGGGCGTGTTCCCCCCCACCTGATTCTGTGTCTTTATTAAAGATTTTTTCACTTGCTGCACTCCACTTTTGTGTTTGGTCTGTGATCTGTGATCTGTGTGTGGTGTGCCAAAGGCCTTCCTGTGTGGTTGCTTTGGTATGCCTCATTAGTAATGACTGGGTCGAGGACGAGGAACGTAGAGGTAATGCTATGATTACTTACCGGTAATCCCCATTACTCTTAGTCCTACTCGTCCTAACCCGGGTGCCCACTAACTGAGGCAAGCCCCGAGAAGCACCCAACGTGAACCCGGGTACGCAAGCAAGTAGCGGAGCACCCGAAGCCCAATCCGGGTGCACACTAACAGAGGCAGGTCCTTCAATGAATCTGGCCATGCGAGAAGCAGCGGAGCACCCGGGGCCCAACCCAGGTGCTCACAAACTGAGGCAGGCCCTGTCACACACCCGACGTGAATCCGGGCATGTGAGAAGCAGCAGAGCACCCGGAGCCCAACCCGGGTGCTCACAAACTGAGGCGGGCCCTGTCACACACCCGACGTGAATCTGGGCTTGTGAGAAGCAGCAGAGCACCCGGAGCCCAACCCGGGTGCTCACAAACTGAGGCGGGCCCTGTCACGCATCTGACGAGAATCCGGGCAAGCGAGAAGCAGCAGAGCACCCGGAGCCCAACCCGGGTGCTCACCAATTGAGGCAGGCCCGTAAATGTACCCGACGGGAATCCGGGGATATGAGAGCAGCGGAGCACCCGGAGCCCAACCCGGGTGCTCACAAACTGAGGCAGGCCCTTACACGCGCCGGTCGTGCAGCGCTCATGGCCGAAGCAGGAAGCGTGCACAACAGCCCACCGGGCGGGCACCTGAGGAGCAGAGACACCGGTGCAGGCACATCAAGGAGATGCGGGACCGGAGCCCAACAGGCAGAGAATGGAAGAAAAACAGGAGCAGAAGGCTCACCATGGACTCCAGGAGACCAGTGCAGCCCAGCAGCACGGGAAACGGAGAACCGAAAAGGAATCCAGGAAGCCAGGCGTCTCGACTCCAGCAGCTCCCACGAAGGTCCAGAAGCACCCCCAGAGCCCAGCAAAGGAGGAAACAGGACAAGCAAGTAGCAGGTAAGTGCCCAGCACCTACCCAGCGTTCCCTGTCATGTCCACCGACTGGAAACAAAACTGGAAGTGCTTTCTGTTGGCTATGTAGTTATAGCCCCTGGCAGGAGAGTGGGTGGAGCCTAAAAGCGTTTCCTGTTTTGTTTCCTGTCAGTGGAATATACCTCATTAGTAATGACTGGGTCGAGGACGAGGGACGTAGAGGTAATGCCCTATTCCTCAAGATTGTGTATAATTTCCAAAATAATTTAAAATCCAAATCTGGGAGGCATCTGACTGACTCAAAATGTTCACCAAAGATATTTTTGAGAAGGGTTTGGCCAAACTGAGCATTCAGTCAGAGAATTTAATCTATGTCAAAACAGGCAAATAGGTTGCTTTACAGAGTACACAAGGACCAAATACGGCGATTAAAAGTGAGTAAAGTTGGGCTCGCCCTGACTGCACGAATATGGGTGCTTTCTTGATGATAAAATCCTCTGCAGAATAATCTACGCAACTCGAGACCAACAACTGTACCATTGATGTTTTTTTTATAGCTTGCTTTCCTGGGGGAGGAGGCAACATTGGTGACAAAAGGACATGCAGGCAGATCATGTGGGTAAATGTCAGAGGAGCTAGCACTGGTTAGTTGTAAGCAGAGGTACATTTTAGGTTTTATTAGGGCTTTAAGTAGTAGGTTCCTCTATAAGAGTCCTGACCTAAGAAGCGTAACCAGGAATCCTTACCAAGAGTCGTGACCTATGTAATTAAGGACCTAGCTTAAAACATTTAAACTACACACTGATGGCTCGGGCACAAATGTTTTAGCCCCATGGGTCCTGCACAGACGACACCATTGACGATAGGAGGAATTCTCCTCCTCCACACCCGCAGTTTAAGCGCCCCTCCCGTGGCTGACTTTGCGATCTTGACCTGGAAGGTCAATGGCCTAAATGACTCCATAAAAAGGAGTGCCGTTTTCCACTTTGTGAAACGTCATCTGCCAATGATCTTACTCCTCCAGGAAACACACCTCCTTGGCACACGCTGTTCAATCCTGGCCCTTGCGGACTATGATAGGGTCTTTTATCCGGGACACACCGAGGCTCCTGAAGTGCGATTCTCCTCCATCATAGTTTTCCTCTCTCGGTTGTTCACACCTGCGCAGATACTTCCAGCAGATATACAGTCACTGGGGGACTCCTTGAAGGTACCCACTTCAACATAATCTCTGTTTATGTCCCACCGCATCTCAGAAATTCGACCTTAATGCCTATGTAAAAAATGATCCTCAACCATCCTCCATGCCACACGATCATAGGAGGTGATTTCAATGTAATCCTGGATACCCCGATGGACTCCACTGTGACTTGAGCTATGGCCCAACGTAGGCCCTCCCCTTTGGCGGAATGGGTCAGCGCCCTTGGCCTCTGCAATGTCTGGCAGATGTGGCACCCTCAAGAAGTTCGCTACACTCACATTTCGTCAGCTCATGGCTGCTTCTCCAGACTTGACTACTTTTTTATTCCTGCGAATGACCTGGCGGCTACCACAGAGGCGATCATTCTCCCGAAAGGAATCTCTGATCATGCTCCAGTCTGGCTGCTCCTGAGTGCAGCCCACAAAATCCTCAAGTCGATGTGCCGCCTTAATGGCTGATACCTGACGGGCTCATGTTGCTCTCAACATATACTACAGGAACTCACTGATTATTTTGAGTTAAACCAGGGTTCTGTATCGAAGAAGGGCACTCTTTGTACCGCAGGTAAAGTAGTCATACGTGGTAAAGTGAAAGCCTATGTACAAGGGCAAGTGAAGGGCAGGCTCCAGAAAGTTGTCGACCTCGAGGCAACCCTCCTCCAAATGGAGTCCCAAAACCGATGTCACCCTGACAAACGCACGAAATGCCACCTCATGGCACATAAGGCCTCCCTACTCCAACACTGTTTGGAAGAGGCCAAGAAGTGCTGGATTGCCTCACGGGCTTGAATCCAGGAATGGGACGATAAAACTGCTGCACTGGCTAACGACCCAGGAAACAGTTACAAGAATAATCCCAAGGATTCGAGATCAGGGCGGAGCCCCACTAGATACCTCCAAGGAGATAACAGCTGCGTTTGCTACCTATTATAGAAACCTTTAAAAACACTGTCAGCGAGCTCATCGTGAGATCAACCAACCACTTATCAATGATCCTGCCCCTTGTCGCCCTCTCAGAACGAGATAGGCAGACGCTCGATCAGCCGATAACTGAGCAAAGTTGAGGGGGCCAGTGCAGACATGCCCACAGGTAAGACACCGGGGCCCGGCTGAATATTATTCTAGATTTACAGCCTACTTGCTCCACGCTTCCTTAAATTATACCCTGAGGCCACTGAGTCAGGCCAGTTCCCCCAGAGCTGAATCTAGCTACTATTGCTGTTATTCAAAAAAATGGAAAGCCCCCGGAGAGAGCTGGGCATCTGACTGCCCGATTTCTTTGATCAACACTGAATTGAAGATTTTTGCCAAAATACTTGTCAATAAACTGTTGCCAATGCTTTCCACGCTCATTCATCCAGGTCAATGTGGCTTCATGCCTCACCGCACTGCATTCGTAGAGTACAAACTGAATTAGCACATCACCACTCACTGATCCCGCCATCCTTTTTCTTCTCGAATTTGAAAACACATTTGACTCCCTGGACTGGTCGTTCCTATTCCAGGTGCTTAGTAAAATGGTTTTTGGGCTGTATGTCCTTTCGCTTGATATGCTACACTACGCCCATGCTAGTGCCCAAGCACGAGTCAATGGCGTTCTCTCCCCTATTTTCCCTATCATACGTGGATCCAGGCCAGGGTGTCCACTGTCCCTTCTATTATTTGCATTGGCAATTGACCAGCTGGCAACATGGGTCAGTTGTGATGTGCAGCTTTGTAGGTTTCGCTGGCAAGCTGGCTTGGAAGATTGCATCACGCTATATGCTGATGATGCCCTGATATTTATGTGCAGGCCCCAAATCTCAGACCAAGCATGCTTCGGGTGCGGCACCAATTTGAGGAGGCTTCTGGACTTTGGGTTAATTGGACCAAGTCACTCCTTGTTCCTCTCTCAGGTGACACCTCAGCAGTTGACTGGCTGTCCCGCCTCCCGGTACGACGTCTCCGCTTCGAATACCTCAGTGTTCACATTGCCCTATTGCCAGAGCTCACTTGGAGAATTAACCTTCACCTACTGCAAACACGGGCAATGAGAGATATAGCTAAGAGAGTAAACCTGCCCCTTATTGTCCTGGGCATGTTTCCTTCTTTAAAATGATGATCCTACCCAGACACCTTTTTGTGATGAAAAATGTCCCCCTCTCTATTCCCCAAACTAATTAATGCAACTTACAGCCTGAATACAAAGATTTCTATGGGAGAGCGAAACTCATAAGATTACCTTCCAGAAATGAGTACAATCCACATACAGTGTGGGGATTAGAATGGCCAACCCACGCCTCTACGACTGGGCCTCGCAGCCCAAAGTGATTAATGATTGGCTATTTGGGACCAAGATGGCCCCGCCTTCTGGCTTGAAGTATCCATAAACAGACGTCAGAATATTGACGGATTGTTATATGGGCTCCCACCCCAAGTTGCTCCTGGAAGTAATGAAAGTCCCACTCATATGCTGGCAGTCACCCTACAGTGGACCAAATGGGACCGCAGACCTACAAAGGAAACCCCCTTATGGGAGGGCAAGTGGCTTTGACACACCTCTCAACAAGAAGGGTTTAACCGATGGAACCTTCTAGTCATTTCAAAGTTAGGAGACATGGTCAGGCTGAAAGATGAAAACTTTGAGGGAACTACAGGTTAATTTTGCGCTCCACAAATCCCATTTTTACAAATATCTCCTACTGAGACATGTGCTGACTCCCTACTGACAAATGCTAACCAACCAACCGGAGTACAGCACCCTAGAATCTAAATCACCTTAGGGCCGCTGTGCCCGGGGAGCCATCTCAACAATTTATAAATCCCTCGGAATAAACGCCTCAGACCTCTTAGGGCCTCTCAGGGAGCATTGGGAGGACGGCGTGGACCCTCTTGATGAGAGTGACTGGTGGGCAAAGATGACCCAGAGAGAGTTGGTAATCTCCTCCCACCTTCGCTTTATAGCATTGAAGTACCTGCATATGGCCTACACTACCTCCTGACACTTTGCAGCAATAGAGATGCACTCAGAGGCCTATTGCCCCAGATGCGTAGATAAAAATTGTGGCTTCTTCCACATTGGTCTGGGACACCCCATCATGCTTGCTACTGGGTGACAATATTCTCCACACTGTCCACAATAATCAGACGCACGGTTGACTGTTCCCCACGTATTGCGCTGCTGGGGATATTGGAGGATGTAGCAGACTCAGAGGTGAGCGCATGTTGATGGGTATTGTGGTCACCATGGCAAAGCGGGACATTGCCAGGAATTGAAAGTCCAGCCACACCCCATTCCAAGCAGCATGGAAGTGGCGATGGACTGATGTGCCAAACTGGATAACCAGTTGACCAAGCACGGGGATGTCTACACAAGCATGGTAAGATTTGGGGAAGGTCGTGAGCATACTACAATATTCTGGTACCTTAGCGGGTGTGGGCATGACCCTATCCCCCTGTTGCTGGTGTTTTTCTATTGAACTCTTACCCTGGCTAATTGGGTACAACAAATGTGACTTAATTTTGCTTTTGTTTTTCAATATAGTTTTGTTTGTACAAAAATTAATAACATTTGCTTATAAAAAAACACGTAAACTAAAATGCTGTGCTTCCCATATCGTGCACCTGACTAGTAGTTTGGAGCCTCTCTGAGCTTTTAGTTACTGCATCCAGACATATCACACAGTAAAGAACATGCATTTAAAAAATCCAGACCTAGTGGATTTGCCAATACTTGTTAGCAGTATAAGCTAAATAACAAGAATACATTTGTTAGGAATGATTCGGACTGCAAATGTTTGAGTTCTGAAAATATAAGACAGTGACAAACTTCAGTAAGGTCTGTGGAACGGGCAGTGGTCTTCAGAGTGTCTCAATCACTCCTGTTCTTTCCTTCACACCACTTTCCTCTGCACTCTGCTAGGCACCTGAACCCCTTCACTCTGCTAGGCAGCTGAACCCCTTCACTCTGCTAGGCACCTGAACCCCTTTACTCTGCTAGGCACCTGAACCCCTTCACTCTGCTAGGCACCTGAACCCCTTCACTCTGCTAGGCACCTGAACCCCTTCACTCTGCTAGGCACCTGAACCCCTTTACTCTGCTAGGCACCTGAACCCCTTCACTCTGCTAGGCACCTGAACCCCTTTACTCTGCTAGGCACCTGAACCCCTTCACTCTGCTAGGCACCTGAACTCCTTTACTCTCCTCATCTTAGGAAATGCAAGATTAAGTAAAAGAGGTGAACTAAACCGGAACTACATCACAGTCATTGTTTTAAAATCGATCAGTGTTTGTTACTTAAGGTCATGAATAAAAGGCGTGTGTGTGCTGGACCCGTTTCAATGTCGGCTTTTAATTACTGCCGGGGCTGAAACCCGGAGAGACCCGGCCACTTAAAACCCAGGGTGTTAGTGTATTTGTGAAAGTAAAACAGCAGATTACAGGGTACAATGGCCACGAAAACCAGTCAACTCATCATCATCATCAAAATAACTTTATTTCGCCTACCAAAATGGTGGCATAAAAAGTATACTAAAAACAGTTACATTATAGCACAGTCATATAATTACAATTTTACATAACAAACCCAGTAATATAAAAACCAATTGATCTCATAATCTTATGCATAAGTCCATCCTTGAGTAAGTATATCAAATAACAGATTAAAAAGTCAATCTTCTCCTCTTCAATGCCGACAGGAAAAAGGACGCCAGTGAAAAGCATGTAAAAGGGTCAGACAATAGCTGTAAGTAAAAAAGGGCCACACGACACTGTCTAAAATTCATTTTGCGTATAAGAGGGATAATAAACCTTTTTCTTTGTTCCTGATAAAATTTACAAAAAAATAAAAAGTGAAGATTATTCTGAATAGATAAATCATCACATGTACAAAGAGGCAATTCAGAAAGTGCATACATTTTTGATGGAAAACCTAACATCAGAGGGATATAATTTAACCGAAATCTCACTAATATGAATCTATGTTGCTGGTTAGTGACAAATGACAGATAAGTTGTATTAGAATCCAGTGACGTAATACTTGGAACAGCAGAAAATGTTCTAACAGTTGTCAGCCTAAAATTAGCGTTCTGCCTCCTTACTTGTAATCTAGACAGTAATTGGTATTTTAACTCTTTCTTTGAAACAGAGCAACATGACACAGGGTTAGTATACAATTCATGTAACCCAACTGCCTTAAGTGTGGATTCTACATAACATATCCATCTAATCCTACTAGCCCCATCTAACTTCTGGACATCATTTATTATATCTCTAGTCAGCGCAAGAGTTTCCTTACGCCAAATCGAATGCCACAATAAGACGGGTGAAATAGAGATTTTGTCACAGATATAAGGGACATCTAATTCAGTGTGACAAATAAAATTAGAACAAGATTTGGGTAAGGAAACTAATTTCTTCAAGAAAGTATCCTCAATCATTTGTAGTTTCGAGCAATCTACAACACCCCACACTGCTGCTCCATATGTTGCAACAGATACACTTTTAGCCTGATAGACTTTCTTTATAGTTTCAATCGGTTTCGATCCAATCTTTTTTACAAATTTACTAAGGGCCCCAATAGTCTTCTCCATCTGCAGACACCTATTTTCAATCATACACTTCCAATTACATTGTCCATTAAACACAATCCCCAAATAATTAAAAGAATCTACCACTTCCATTTTACCCCCTTCAATATGAATATTGGGCTGTTTCCTCTGTTTAGCACCTGCCACTAACACAAAAGATTTGGAAAAATTAATTCTCATATCCAGATCGTTCATAAATTTAATATACTCCCTTACTATCCGACGCAGTGCATTACCAGTGCGAGCTAAGATCACTGCGTCATCCGCATAGAGGAGTAGTGGTACCTGCATAGACTTAATGTAAGGGACATCTGGAGTAATACCAATTAGGGCAGATTCAACAGCATTGGTATACAATGAAAATAAAAAGGGGGCAAGGACGCACCCCTGGCGTACACCTCTTGCAATTTTAAAATGTCTCGTACACTCACCATTTTTCCCAAAACGAACAGAAGCTGAGGCCCCACTATACAAATCCTGGATAATACGTATGATCTGGGTCTCAACTCCCATTGCCTCCATGATCTGCCACAGCCTATGCTGTGCCACGCAGTCAAAGGCTGCGGACAGATCCATGAAGGCAAGATACAAGTGGCCATTTTTCGCAGCCGTATATTTTGCTATTATCAGGTTCAAGTTCAGGCACTGATCCACCGTTCCTTTCCCTTTCCTAAAACCATATTGGGTAGGGATAATAATATTCTTCTCCATTGCCCAGACCTCGAGTCTATTTAAAAGGAGCCGTCCCATTAATTTTGCTGTGGAATCTATCAAAGATATCGGCCTGTAATTGATTGGCAATGTCCTATCTCCCTTTTTATAAATTGGGACAATTACAGTCGTTTTCCACGACTGGGGTGCTCCAGTTTGAGAAATATTGTTAAAAACATTAGTTAGAAGCGGAGCCCAAAGGTCTTGATTATCTAAAAAAAGGTCGATCGGAACACCGTCCGGCCCTGGTGCCTTCCCTCGTTTACATTGGCTGAGAGCGTGTTTAGTTTCGTCTACTGTAAACCAAACATCTATTCCTACGTTATCAGAGCTAGGAGGCGGAGGCTGAATAAATACCTCCTCCAAGACCCCAAACAGAGCTTCAAAATGTGTGACCCAATCCTCCTCAAGAACATGACTATCTAAAGATATAGTTAATTCGTCTTTTAAAAAGGGTGCATTTATTACGGACCAAAATGCCTGTGAGCTTTTTATTAGGACAGCTTCATATAGGCTGTCCCACCATTCTTCTTTTAGAGCGTTTTGCCTTACCCTTCTGGCTTCCTTATAGACCTGCCGTAGAGATGTAATCAGATGCTGGTTACGTGGTTTTACTTTAAGGGCCACATGTAGATTTCCAAGTGCAGTTCGGCAATCTTCATCAAACCAAGTACAAGTCTTAGGGGATCTATTACGTATGGAGCGCATAAGATTAAACTTAACTTCCCTCAGTATCAGTTCAAAAGCATTGACCATTCCATCAGTGATTGAGGGATCTAGGCATAGCCTTATCTCTAAGGCACACTTCCTACCTATTTTAACCAAACATTTCTCTGGGTCAACTTTCTCCCATTTCAGGACGATCCCATTTACCCTTCCAATCACTGGTACTATGGGGAGGTTTAAACGACATTCCCCTTTTTTTAAGGAAGAGATAAAAAAGGTGATCGCCGCATGGTCACTAAAAACATAAAATTTAATCTGTAGTGGGGAAAAGTATTTCCTTATTGAATTAGAGACCAGAATATAGTCAAGTGTAGAAGAGAAGGTACGACTAAAAAAGGTACAGTCTAAGTGCCCAGTTGAGGTATCAATAGTATTTAAAAACACAAGGTTCCTAGTGATGAGTAGTCTATTTAGCCCAGAACCATAATCAGTATGGTCAAAATGTAGAACACAATCCCCATCATCATCTAGTATCCCACATGCCGGAGTATCTACTTTATCACATGGATGAGCATTATAGTCTCCAAGCCAAATTATGTCACAGGGTTTGCTAAGTGTTTTCTCTAAATTAGCAATATCCCTTTCTAGTGGTGCCAATATCGCAACTTGGTTATTACCAAAATTATTATTGTAGAAATTTACAAGTAGCCAATATTTATCAGCACCCTGCTCCAAAACTATAATGTGATAGAATGATGATGTATTTAAAAATCGCTTTACTTTTAATGGGAAGCTATTAGAGAGTAAGGTTAACAAACCTCCCTTAGCGCGGCCCGATACCGACGGTTTTGCTGGTGTATGATATGAACAGTACCCATTAAGATGTATTGAATTAATTTCCCAGGTTTCCTGTAGACACACTATATCCTTAGATGTTATAAGGGAAAGCCACTCATTATTTGCTTTCTTTTGGTTAAACCCAGCAATGTTCCACGACATCACTGCTACGGAAGACGTAGAACAATCTATATAAGGCGTAGTCTGGGGCACAGTCAAACCAGATACCTTCGTTTTTGGATGTATATGGGCGTCCACAGTTAAAACAGAAACTACAGGTGATATAAATTCCAAGACTAAATCAGCTGACTCTATATGTGATGAGGTCTGCCCTGTCAGTCAATCACAGTCTTGCATACCGTCCAATGTAGAAAAACGGTTACTAAGAGAGAGAGGTAAAACTGTTGAGGTAGCACATAAGTTAGGAACAGAATACCCAAGTCTATTACTCACATTTCTTCTTATTTGACGAAACCTCTAGAAAGTTGTGCGGTTTATAAAAAAAAACAAGTGGAAGTGCACAGATTTCTGAATGGGGTGAAGGAAAACTTGGCAGAACAGATAGTAACTGCCCCACCACATTATGGTTGTCAAAATTAATAATAATACAATCCCCTTTAAAAGTTTTGGGGGCCTTACCTATCCAGTTAACTCTCCTGGCCATAATCACATGTCCATATATGTTATAGTTATCACCCGCACGATTAGTAAGCCAATACTGGGCTTTATGGATCAGCTGTTCAGTAGATTCTATTTGCTTTAATTTTAATGCCGGTACATTAGCCAAAACAATCACATATGGGCAAGCTGCTGGCGGAAGATCTATCCTGTCTCTAGCATTCAGGCCCTCAGCAGAATGATGAACAGCCCCCTCCCACAGGTAATTGAAGTTCCCTTTTCTGAATTCACTGTATTTAGCAAGGGGGTAGGCAGGAAAGTATCCACTAATGGCCGGGATGCGTTACGTGTACTTCTAAAATGAGATAGGGGATTGTATATATTTGCATGACTATTTTGCAAAGAATAGAACCGGTCATTCGAATCACTCAAATTCGCTTGGGAATCGCCATGTATCAAGGTGACACTCTCTTTGGGTGCCACCAATTGGGCTGGCGCCCCTACCAAATTCTGAGGGGCATCACTACCCAAATTATCCACCAGCACATGAGGAACCGCACCTGAGGTCAATCTTACTTCCTCATTTAGCTGATTACCCCTTAAGGGATTTTGTTTTGATAAAAACATTGCCTCCAAGGAGTTTAGCTTTTCCTCAATTAAAGATAATTTACACATTAGAGGAGTTAAAAGTGTAGAAACCATTAATTCGATTTTATTTAAAAAAGCAAAATCATGGGCAGAGTCATTTACCACTGGGATTTGCTGATTAAGTTGCATATTAAGAGCCTTAGCCATGACCTTAGACCTTGTAATTCGCATCGTTTTGGGGGGAGATAAACAAGAACCCCCTGCATATTTCTCCAAACGAGTCCTTTTCATCGTTCGTTGCTTTAATGGCCCTCCTCCTCTTTTCTTTACAATGGAGGGTACAAAATTACTATTCTGTGGGAATATTGGTATAGTCTGCCCCTGAGACACAGACTGGAAACCTGTCGTATCATCAGTTAACGTGGGCTGACCCATAGATATAGGAATACCCAACCCGCCATCAGACTGCACCAGTTCTGTCACTGATACTAGGGCATCCAAAGAGTCTTGGGAATCTGCGATAGTTGTTCTTCCTAGCGAACAGCGTTTATGTGCAATATGTGAGTCCAAAGAGAGCCTCCTCTCAGTTAGTTCAATTTCGTGGACAAGGACCGATTCAGCCCTCGTTAGAAAGGCGTCCAGAGTCCCAATTGGCCCACCCAGATGTTTTTCTTTACTTCCCTTCCTTTTACTCATAATTCGCTTCTAATAACCGAATATCACACCCAGTCAATGAAATTAAGAATTAAAAACTAAATTCCCAATATAGAGTTTGTTAAACTGTAAACAAGTGTACAAGTGTACAATAACAGCAATACCTTTCAGTCTCAAACGATCAAACGGTCCAGAGCACAAATATCAGAGAGTTTGCCCAGCCCAGCCTCCTCCGGGCTCCGACGGGCGTGGACGGGCCCGCCCTTGGCCCGGGCTCGCCCGCGCGCGTCCGCGCTGCGGGACAGCGCGCTCCTTTTCAGCGCGTCCACGCGCTGAGGATGCTGGTCAGTGGAGTCCCCTCCTGGGGAGAAGAGCGGAGGAAGATGCCTGGAGTCGCTCGCAGTCCCCCTGTCAAGGCGCTACGATCTGCAGTGCGCCGCGGGACAGCGCGCTCCTTTTCAGCGCGTCCGCGCGCTGAGGATGCTGGTCAGTGGAGTCCCCTCCTGGGGAGAAGAGCGGAAGATGCCTGGAGTCGCTCGCAGTCCCCCTGTCAAGGCGCTACGATCTGCAGTGCGCCGCGGGACAGCGCGCTCCTTTTCAGCGCGTCCGCGCGCTGAGGATGCTGGTCAGTGGAGTCCCCTCCTGGGGAGAAGAGCGGAAGATGCCTGGAGTCGCTCGCAGTCCCCCTGTCAAGGCGCTACGATCTGCAGTGCGCCGCGGGACAGCGCGCTCCTTTTCAGCGCGTCCGCACGCTGAGGATGCTGGTCAGTGGAGTCCCCTCCTGGGGAGAAGAGCGGAAGATGCCTGGAGTCGCTCGCAGTCCCCCCTATCAAGGCGCTACGATCTGCAGTGCGCCGCGGGATAGCGCGCTCCTTTCAGCGCGTCCGCGCGCTGAGGATGCTGGTCAGTGGAGTCCCCTCCTGGGGAGAAGAGCGGAAGATGCCTGGAGTCGCTCGCAGTCCCCCTGTCAAGGCGCTACGATCTGCAGTGCGCAGCGGGACAGCGCGCTCCTTTCAGCGCGTCCGCGCGCTGAGGATGCTGGTCAGTGGAGTCCCCTCCTGGGGAGAAGAGCGGAAGATGCCTGGAGTCGCTCGCAGTCCCCCTGTCAAGGCGCTACGATCTGCAGTGCGCCGCGGGACAGCGCGCTCCTTTTCAGCGCGTCCGCGCGCTGAGGATGCTGGTCAGTGGAGTCCCCTCCTGGGGAGAAGAGCGGAAGATGCCTGGAGTCGCTCGCAGTCCCCCCTGTCAAGGCGCTCAACTCAAATAAGGGTAGTTCGCATCAATCAAACACAGGCAACAATAAGGATTTCCTAATGAGGACTTCACAGTCACCGAGCTAACACACACTTTGCATCCAGTATAGAATGGACGGAAAGGCGAGCGGGTAAGAATAAAAGAAGGCACTAAACAGCTTCAACATATAAATAACTAAACACGTAAAGCAAAAACAAAGCGTGTCCTGAGGCATCTTTTCGAAGACATAATCGGACCGCTCTGAATCACCCAATATGCTTAAGTAGTCTCTATGATGGATACTGCAGTTGGTTCCACTGGTCAGCTTTCCACCCTTATGTCCACAAATAGTCTGAAGCTGTCTCCGGGTTCATAAATAAATGAATGTAGTCATTGTCTTGCAACCTCGCAGGAAACCTCAATGTTTCCTCAATGGTACAGGCAATTTAGTCCTTCATTGAAACCTCGAGACCCTACCTCTTTCTCAGGGCCGCAAGATGCATACCCTGGAACACATGGCTGTTTTTGCCGTTCAGAACCATTTTGCACCTCTCTGAGTCCACTTTAGTAACCAGTCTGCATTGCTCTGGACTGGCCAGATCCAGTAACACTGTACCCAGGCCCGATCCCTCACCCACCTAGTAATGAATTCCTGGTAAGCAGAATGAAAGCTTTAACCACATACACCAGCGACACTGAGAGCTACGTATCAGTCCCTAACAGTTCGTCATTCAGTATTTGCTGAACTGCCATCTATAAATCCATTCCTTCCACAGGAGTTGGCAAATCCAAGATCCCAATTTTCTTAGCTTTAGCATCATTTTCCAAGATTTCTACTTTGGCCTCCTCCAGATTCACTATCAACTTGAAAGCACATTTCTCAAACTCCTGGCACAGCTTGGTTTAAGTTGCTAAATTCCGACACCTCTTTTTACAGTGTGGACACTCGCTGGTTTTAAGGGCTCATATCTCACTCTGTCACTAAAATACAGCCTTTAATCTCCCCTATCGCATTTTCCAGGGAGGTCAGTCTCTGATCTATGTGATGTCTCATACTTTGCAAGTCTTTTAAAGTAGCCATATTCAAGCCTTTTTCCTTAATAGCAACCCTCACGCTTGCTGGCAGGTCAGCATCATCACAATAGGCATATCGAGAGCCCTAATACTTTGGTGTAAAGAAGTCCTATTTGGCTACGACAGCATGTTGTTTGTTGTTTTTGGGGGACGGCTGCACCTATGACTTTAGTCTGGTGTACTGGAATTCACACCTGTTCACTGATACCCTCCACCCACGGTCCCATCTCCTTCCAGACAGCCTCTTCTTCCTGCACTTCGTTGCCACCCTGCAGTTCTCCTACAGACTCCCCAGCATCCGGTTTCATCCAGGGGGGAGCACAGGCACCTCCATAGGATACATTTTAAATGTTTATGCCTCGTCCAAAATGCTTCTAAAGCAAGGAGAGCTTTCCGCAGGCCAGTCACATATTCTTCTCTCATAAAGCCTATCAAGAGGGGATGATATGACAGATGTTACCTCAGACATTTAGGCTCTAAAGATGTAGAACAAGTTACGCCAGATGTAGATGCAGGGCAGATCCATGATCATCTGGCTTCTTAGCAGCGTTAAAGACACCTTGTCTTACCTTGTTAGGCCATTGCTTGAATAAACGCACCACTCTGGTAACAGGAGTTTTTAGTCTGTCCATGAAGCAACTGAGTGGTGTACATTTGCTCTCTACAAACAATCAAGTCAAACCAGGTCAGGGAGAAAAATGATCCTGTATCTAGATGACACTTGAAAACCATGGATGGATGTGCCCTCATTTGTCTTTGAAGTGTGCAAAGCCTGAAATAGTTTGGGAGGCAGGCTTACAAAAAATTTTCAAGAATTTGGCTTTTAGAGCAAGTGACTTGTTCTTGGTCAATTGATCGCTTTGGATGAGAAACAACTCACTCCTGTCAATGGAGATGACTAACATTTTCTGCTGTGTTTAAGAGAACATTTATAGGGAATGTATGAGGCCTATTGATATATAAAGGTGTCTGAAGACGTATCCTTTGTGGGTGTGTCGCCATGACTGTCAATCACCGTAAGACCATATACATTTGTTTCACCTTGGTAGGGTCTGTGATGAATTCATCCTTTCTCTCGGGGGAAATATTCTTAATGAACTCCCTTCTTTCACATGTAATGTCTCCATATGCATTCAAGGACTAAAGTTTGAGGATCAAATTAGTTAAACGTTTCAAGAAACCTGGCACCTTTGTGCTCATTTCCAGTCTCCGGCAGATGGGGATTAAGATCTATAATTATGCTGATGATATGCAGCTAATTTTTACTATCGATGAGTCACCTGAATCAGAGGAATTCGTTAGGAATGCTATGATTTTCATCAAAAACTGGATGAATAATAATCAGTTAAAATTGAATTCCGAAAAAACTGAAATAATTGTACCGAGAAACAAACTCATGCACTGGATTTCCACACATTGGCCCCCAGAGCTTGGTGCTGCACTGCTCCCCAAGCCGGTGATTAAGAGTCTGGGGATACAAATTGACTCGGATCTCACCATCAACTCCCAGATTGGTTCGGTAACCTCGGCCTGCTTTGTTCAGCTTCGTAAGCTGCGCAAGATAAGAAGATTCTTCAGCAGAGAGGCAAGCATCCAAATCATTATCGCCCTGATTCTTTCTAAAATTGATTATGGAAATGCACTGTATCTTGGCCTCCCGCAACATCAGAAGCACCGTCTTCAGATGATTCAGAATCAAGCAGCTAGAATCATCTATCAAAAAGATAGACGATGTCACATTAGCCCACTGCTGAAAGAACTCCACTGGCTTCCGCTGGAGCAACGAACTATGTTTAAAACAGGGTGTATCCTTTTTAGAGCCATCCAGGGTACCGGTCCCAGTTATATCTCATCGAGAATCAGCAAGTATGCCCCCGAGCGCACCCTTAGATCTATGCATCTGAATCGACTGGTTGTACCGAGATTCAGACGTAAACGCACTGGAGGGTCGCGGTTCTCTACACTGGGCCCGAAACTGTGGAACTCATTGCCGATTACTCTGAGACTTGAAGAAGATTATGTACGGTTTAGAAAATTGCTCAAAACCTGGCTCTTTACTTTAGCTCACAACTAGACTGCTCCGGCTTCGAACCCTCTCTGTTCAACTCATAGCGCCAAGAGACCGTTGGTGAACGTGCGCTCAAGAAATATCCATATAACATAACTTTGTCTAAAGAAGAAAACTGTTGACATTTTACACAGGGAGGGCAAAATTACAGAATACTTAGACAGATATGAACACTACATAAGCATTCGGTTTGTAACTTCCTGTTACTGTAAGAAACGAATGTGGCTTCTGCCCAAAACCCTGTAAATATCAGGCTTTATACGATAACCTAATCTCTTAATGTATGCAAATGGAACAATATCTGTCTCACAGAGAGAAGGCTTTCCAGACTTCAAACCCACTGTTATGTCAAGCAGTAATATGTAATGTGGAACTGGAATGCTATGGGCAGTATTGTGTTCTATGGAATATGGAACGAGGTGTGAGGGGCTCGTGGAACGGCAGTTACAGGGAGTCGGGGAAGCCATCTGGACGCTGTATACATGTACCTGCCTGTTTGGAAGTAATAAAGTAAAATGCTTAAATTACACCCGTTTGGATCATTACGCAAAAGAAAATTGCGATGAGCGGGATCTTCAAAGGACCAAAAGAATAACGGAAGAGCAGGCAGAGTTGGCGTAGTACGGAAGGTCACGGACACGGAAGGACGTTAATTCTCGTGTCTGCACCTGTGTATCCCTGAAGTTACTTTTCCGGTGAGCGGCAGCTTCGCTGTGCGTTTCGTTGACTTTTTTTAAAAAAAAGCCCATAATAATCTTTGGCTTACCGCTGTGAGCTCCCTCGCACTCTCTGCTCGCGGAAGGTACAGGCGGCTGTCACTCCAGGAACGTGTGCCTCCCTTGCGAAGACGTCACCAGCCTTGGCAGCACTGAGACATCAGTGCTGCATACCTTTGGCGTTGTGCGTCTGGACGGCACGCACAGCAGCCATTTTGAATTGGGATTAACCAGGAAGCAATTTTTTCAACTGTGTCGGCGATTCCAGGGATTAATAATAAAAAAAAAACAAAGAGTGTCACGGGAGCAATTAACAGGGCTTGCAATCTTCAATTAACTCAAGCAGCACCTTGTTGGACTGAAGGTGATTTGTTGTTTTTGTTATTGGAATAAAAACACTAACAAACTGGGAAGGAATTGAGTTTCTTCAGCTCATCTTTAATCGTGGTGCACAAGTATATTGTAGTGAAGATAAGACAGTGTCAGGGTCCATTTACACTGAACAATTCCACATAGCTTGTCATTTTTGGCAAAAGTAAAAGGATACAAAAGAAACCATGAGTCAGCAAACTTTTGCCTTAAGTCCTACACAGGTTTTCTGTCCGGCACAATCGCACCAGCTCTAAGATGGTCAGAATGGAAGGAGTACTTCGTGATTTATATTGAAACTGTGGATTCAGATGGAAAAATGTCTGAGCAACATAAGAAACGTATTTTATTAAATTCATTAGGACCGCAGGGACTTAAAATATACAATCAAATGAACAAACCGGTTGCTGGTGGGGGTGATAGTAATGTGTTTACTGTTGCTTTGGCGAATCTTGATAAGTATTTTGCCCCGAAGGTTTGTATAGGTATCACACGCGATAAGTTTTTTCAAAGGAAACAGCTCAAGGCGGAGTCTTCAGATGACTACGTAAGTGAGTTAAAAAAACTAGCCATAGATTGTGTGTTTGGCGGATTATTAGACAGCCTTTATTACACCACAGGGTTGTTTTCAATTCAAAAGGATGCCATTTGGTTTGGCGGCAGCCGTTTTTAAACGGCTAATGCATCAACTGTTTGGGAAAATGAAACATACAACATTTTTCCAAGATGACATACTTTTGTGTTCCGAAAAGACAAAATGGAACATGATAAATCTTTGGAGGGAGTTTTAAGCATTCTGGAATCTAATGGGTGCACCATTGAATATTCACAATGTACATTTGCTAGTAGTAGTGTCACCTATTTAGGACATGTTATTGACAGTGAAGGTATTAGACCAAAACCTTCCTTGATTGATGCTTTTAAGTGTGCACCAGCTCTTTGTTGCAAAGATGATGTTAGATCTTTCATTGGCCTTGCAGAATTCTGTTTCAAGTACATTCCAAATTTTGCTTCCAGAACTTACAATATCAGGCAATTGTTAAAGAATAGAAACAAGTTTGTGTGGTCACCTGAATGTGAACATGATTTTTGCGATATTAAGGAATGTAATGCAAATGTTGCTTCATTGAAAAGTTTTCACCCTTGTGCCGATAGTGTAATAACAACAGATGCGAGCTCCAAAGCTTTGGGTGCTGTTCTTGCTCAGGTGGATGTAGGCGGTAATGAAAATGTCATAGCGTGTGCATGGCCACTTCAGTAGGGAGCTTCCAGAAATGATAGCCAAATCGGTTAGCTCCTTCTCTAATTTCTCCGTTCTAGGTGATCTTAATATTCATTTTGATTTGGCATCCTCCCCCGACGCTGAGGCTGTAATTGACAATTTGGGTGCATTGGCACTGAAGCTAAAAGTGTCCGGCCCCACTCACCAAAAAGGACACCTTCTTGACCCGCTCTTTTCCAATATTGATAGCCTCGTAGTGGAAAAGCACATTCCCCTGCCATGGTCAGACCACTACATGGTCCCCTTTGTTTGGACCCTACAGGAGGGTGGTCAGCCACGGGAAAGGGTAAAAACGTGGAGTCGGAACTGGTCTAAACTCTCTATGGACTCCTGGGCATTAACCCTTGACAACACCAGACCTGTTCTAGGTAATGACCTTGAATTTGCCAACAACAAAGTTAATCAATGGCTGGAGTCATCTTTAGATATGCTAATTCCTAAAAACTGGACTACCAGTAAAAAAGTCAGGCATTGTGCAGCCTGGTACTCCCCCAAACTTAGAGAATTGAAACAACTATGTAAGCGCCTTGAGAGAAGCTGGAGAAAGGACTTCTCCACTATTGAGAAAACCAAATATAGAGAAGCCATTAAGGCCTATAAGACAGAAATTAGAACTGCCCAATCTGGGTATTACGAAAAGATAATCATCTCAGCATCCAACGCCCCGTGAAATTTTTAAAATAACGAAATCCCTCCTTAAACCTCCTGAGCCTCCTCTGCCTTCAGAGGATACCTTAGGGCAGCTGTAATAATTTGGAACACTTTTTTTATAAGAAAATTGAAGACATCTATTCTACCTTTCCCCCCTATCAGTCTCTGTAAACATCCCCCTGGCTGATGATCAATCCCGATTTCTAGACCCTCTTATTGAAACAATCCCTCTCATGGATATGAAATCTTTAAAAATGTACTTCGACCGTTTGAAATCTGGCTCCCCTAGTGATATTGTACCCCCCATCTTTCTCAATCAGGTCTTTGACTCTGTTGCTCCAGTTATTCTGGATCTCGTTAATATTTCATTTTCCTCTGGGATCGTTCCTTCCTCATGGAAACGGGCCATGGTCATAGCTCTTTTGAAGAAACCTACACTTGACCCTGAAGTCTTTGCTAACTATCGGCCGATTTCGCTCCTGCCAGGGATTGCCAAAATAAGTGAAAAGTACGTCAACTCCGTTCTCTCCGCGTTTTTGGAGGAGAATGAACGTCTTCACCCCTCCCAAACGGGTTTTAGACCCCAACAAGGAACGGAGACGGCCTTATTAGCGGTGGTTGAAGAATCGAGGAAAATTCTGGATGTCGGAGGGTCCGCGGCCATTGTATTGCTCGACCTTAGCGCGGCCTTCGACACGGTCAATCATCAATTACTGATAGCGAGAGTTAGAGAAAGTGGGGTTACAGGAATTTTACTCAAATGGCTGGAGTCTTTCCTGGTAGATAGGTCATTCCAGGTCTTTGAGGACAATTTCATTTCTGATAGGATGCCTCTGCGATGTGGGGTGCCTCAGGGCTCCTCCCTGAGCCCCACGCTTTTTAATGTTTATTTGCGCCCTTTGGCCGAGGTGGTCAAGCCCTTTGGGGTTAGGATCATTACGTACGCTGACGACACTCAGCTGATTGTGTCCCTCAATCTTTTGGACAATACTAAGATCAATTTGGCCAACTGCTTGGAAAGGGTCTCAGCGTGGATGGATGGCTCATTCCTAAAGCTGAATGCAGCTAAAACCGAATTGATGTTTCTGGGTAAGCCCACTAACCTTGATACCAGTGCACTCTGGCCTAAATGTCTAGGTGTTATGCCACCCCCCAAAGATCAAATAAAAAGTCTCGGGGTATGGCTGGACCACAACCTGAATTTTAGGGAACAGGCGCGTAGGGTGGCAGGTACCTGTTATGGTATCCTGAAAACGATTAGGAAAATTCTACCCCTTCTGCCCTTTAAAGCTAGGAAACTGCTGGTGCAAGCCTTGATCCGTTCGCGGCTTGACTACGCCAATGTGCTTTATCTAGGCTCCCCTTGCTCTACCATTAAAAAACTGCAAACGGTTCAAAATTGTGCTGCACGACTTCTCATGCAGGCTCCTAATCGGGAATCTGCTAAGCCACATATCATCTCTCTGCACTGGCTGCCGGTGGCCGAAAGAATCCAATTTAAGGCCTTGTGCATCGCCCATAAGTCGCTTTCGGCTAGGGCCCCGCCGATTCTTCGATCTATCATCTCCCCTTACCTCCCAAATAGATCACTGCGCTCTGAGAAGAAACATCTTGCAACCGTCCCCAGAGTAAACCGAGTCCGGAGTGGTGGCCGTCTATTTTCCTTCATCGCGGCGAAATGCTGGAATCAACTACCAGATCATATTCGGCTTGAGGCCAACCATCTCTCATTCCGCAAACTTCTGAAGACTCTGTTGTTCCCTTGAGCTCCTGATATACCTCGGTTTAGGGCTTTGTCTCTAGCGCTGGGAGGCCGTTGGTAGCCATGCGCTCTATAAGTGTATATTCATTCATTCATTCATTCATTCATTCATCGAGATCTCTGTCACCCACTGAAGAAAAGTACTCTGTAATAGAGAAGGAGACATTTGCCTGTGTTTGGGCCGCAGATCATTTTAGGGCATTTGTATGGGGAAAATGTTTCACTTTACGCTGTGACCACAAACCCTTGGGGAAGATACTCACTACAGAAGGCACTATTAACACATCTGCAAGAGTTGCAGGACTATCGATTAGATTGCAGGACTATTGTTACAAATTGGAATTTGTTCCTGGAAAACACAATGTTATGGCAGATTTTCTATCCAGGATGCCTAAACAACGCGACAAATGTGAGGATGAATTAGGGTGTGCGTACCAAGTTGCATATGAACAGGATCTTGGTGACAAAGATATCCTAAGGGACAAATGGGAGGCTGAGTATAGAAATGATGAGGAACTATGTAAAGTTAAAACGCACCTTAAACAGTCATGGCCAAGGAAAATGGGGAAGGAGAATGTTTTGAAACCATTTTGGGAAGTTAGATTTGATCTGTGTGTTCAGGGTGAAAATATTTGGAGAGGCGAAAGAGCTGTTCCCCCGAAGAGTTTGCGTATGTCAATAATTGCCTTATGTCATGAAGGACATTTTGGTATTGTCCGGTCTCAACAAACTGTCAAAACATCATTTTGGTGGCCTGGCATGGATGGAGATATTAAGAGTTTTGTGCGCAATTGTGAGATGTGCAAAATGGCAGACAAATCGTTAGCCACGCTCAAACCACCCATAGGTGAGATGGTCAGACTGACTTCACCATGGGAGCGTGTTGCCATTGACATAATGGGTCCCATTGGAAAGGAGCAGAAGTACATTTTGGTGCTTATGGACATGTTCTCAAGATGGTCTGTTGTCAAAGTGGAGGATAGAGTGGACACTGAGATAGTTTTACAATTTTTGGATCAGGTATTCCTGATTGACTGTATTCCCACTACCTTATTAAGTGACAACGGTGTACAGTCTACTTCCAATAAGGCTAAGGAATTTTTTAGTAAATTGGGCATCGGACATAGGACTACTTCATTGTATAACCCAAACAGCAATGGCATGGTGGAGCGTTTTAACAGGGTTATCAAAAACACTATTCAGCTGGCTGCCAAACAGAATGATTCAGAAATTCAGGTACAGAAAATGGTCTGGGCTTACAGAGTATCAGTATGTGAAGCGACAGGTTATTCACCTTTTATTCTTATGCGTGGGAGAAATCCCAGGACCAAATACATTCCTGCTTGGTTGTTCAAGTCTAGTGTAGTGCACTGGTCAGAGGAATCGGTGAGAGTGAAAACAGTTTCTTTGCAAGCTATGAGGAAGGAATGGTACGAAGCTAAACATGGGACGAAGGAATCCAAAATTGCTGTTGGGCAGTGGGTTAGGGTTAAAAAAAACGGGTAAAATTTTCAAAGTGGAAAGCCGGTTTTATGAACCCATGGAAGTTGTTGAGGTATTAAACAATGATGTGCGTTTGACAGACAGAAAGGTTTGGAACCTCAAGAGGATAGCTAAATGTTCGGCACCTTCTCCTTTAGTACATTTGAAAATGGATGATTTGGGGGATCTTAATGACAATGAAGTTGGTGGATACTCAAGTGTGCGCAATAACATGGATTCTTGTGGAAATGTGGATGGAAACATTTTGAATGAATGTGATGATCTCCATGAGTTGAGGTCACTTAGTTCACAGTTTGGATTGGAGAATGCTAATGGTTCAGTTCTGGAGGAGGAAGTGTCTGGGTCCAAGGAATTCAAAAACGAGAGAAAACCTCCTGTATGGTTAAAAGATTATATATCAGAGAACGTTCCACTGTAATGTGAATTCCGAGGATAATTGGTACTGTATTCGTATGTTATTGTATATAGTTTTGTTTTTGGTTTTCTCTATTCTATTTTTTTTCTTTCTCTTCTCTCTTTCATTTTTTTTTATTCCTTCCTTCCACCTCTCTGTTAAAAAAAAAAAATATGAAGGGGGATATTTTAAATCTAGCAGTAATATGTAATGTGGAACTGGAATGCTATGGGCAGTATTGCGTTTTATGGAATATGGAACGAGGTGTGAGGGGCTTGTGGACGGCAGTTACAGGGAGACGGGGAAGCCATCTGGATGCTGTATACATGTACCTGCCTGTTTAGAAGTAATAAAGTAAATACTTAAATTACACTCTGTTTGGATCATTACGCAACACCCACCCATACTCTTGCATCTTCAAGGAAAGCATTGCCCGGATTATTTAATGGTAATCTTGATTACACAAGGTTTTATGTAGTCTTCCTCCTAAAATTCCTTCTGTATAAGGATAGTCCACTGGCAGAGATAGTCACCTTGCCACACTAAACTATATGTCTGTTTTTAATTCCCCATCCTCGGAAGGGGATTTGATAAATTGTTTGTTCCTTTAACAAGTAGTCTAGAACATCACAACAAATTAAAGAAAGATACAGTCTTCCTAGCCCTGGTTACGAGAGCAGGAAACAGGAGTGTGATAAAGATGTGTAGGTAATCATTAAGTAATCAGGCCTTATCGTTTTACTCCTATTCCTTGCTGCGGTCCTCATCCTTGAGGTAGTGGCAAACATTTGAGGAGGATTTGTCATAGAAGCACAAAGATGATAACCAATGATGCAGCCATCATTCAAAAAGTGCTTTATTTGAAACATACAATGGAAAATTCAGATAAATACTGCACCTTGCACAGCTGGGCCAAAATCAGGAACCATAAATCCCAAACTCTACTAAGAAACAAAGCATTATGGGATGCCCAGGTATCAGATGAGAAATATCCAGCATCAAGATCCCATAATCTCGGCTAATGTCACTACCATACCGCAGGTGATGCAAACCAAGATTGACGCTGGAAGAGACACTTGGAACTGAATCTATGACAAAGAATTGGCCATAGCGATCCCTCTAATGAGGGCAGATAGAGAGATTCTTCTCTTTGTCTGCTCAGCCCAAACTTCACAAAGAATGAATCACATTTATGATTATGGTAGACATCCTTGGCAGGGAGTCTCATTTCCTCAAAGAAGGAAATGGGCACAGACACGTTGGAAACATGTCCTGGCTAAAACTGAAACCAGAAATTACCTTGTGGCAAAATCAGGAGAAGTATGTAACCAAGCCTTTCAGAAAGAAAGGTGAAGAAAGAATTATTGTATAAGAGACCCAAAAATCACCTAACCTATGGGCAGAAGTGATCACAAACAGGAAAATGACTTTGGCCGACAGAAACTTGAGCAGAGCCTGTTGACAAGCTCAAAGGCAGCATCTTATTGGACTTAAGATTTAAAAGAAGGTCTTAAGAAAGTATGGGGTAAGACTCCCTTAGAGTGGCCAGTTTAAACATCCTCAGAAGTTCAACTGGCCATTTGAAGGGTGGCGATACCAGAGGAAGAGCCCATTCTTGAACTTCTGTTGTCTCCCTCTTAAGAGGGAACCAGTATTTCCTTGGTTGGCAAAATTGAGCAATCGGATTGCCGAAGACATCCTCTCTCATACTCCTGTGAAGAACCCTTGATGAAAAAGGAAAGGGGAGCGAAAATCAATTGATTGGGGGACAGGAAGACATCATATCAACCTCCATGGTGTAAGGATCTTTGGTGCTGTAGAAGAAGGCCAGATATTGGAAAAAAATTTGATAGCAAGAAAGGCCCCGAAACCAGTGGTAGGTTTGCAGAATTGGTTCGGATCACTGACACAATATTGTGGTAAACATTATTGTGGACGACAGACAAAGACTGGCGGGATGCCATTATGGCCCCCGAGTAATTATCGTCTCAGCGAGATTGCGCCTAATCCAATTTTACTATCTTCAATGTGCATTCCTCACTCCCAGTAGACTTCATTGAGCAGGGCACTTACGGAGTCCCGATTGCGATCGCTGTACAGATACACCCGCAGACTTTTATCATATGACATGGTCAAGTAAGGTCATAGCAAGATCCTGGAGACGAGTGGTTGAGGAGTTGACTGGGGTACTAGGGTGGGAGGTCCCCCTTACACCCTGAACCTTACTTCTGGGGGTGATGGAGGGCACAGGAGGAACAAGTGCGGACAAGGCCTTCCTGGGGGCAGCCACTATGGCGGCAAAGAGACATTTCCGCTGCATGGAAGAACCCCGTCCACCTACGATCTCCCAATGGCGAAGGGATTGGACTGGTGCACCACACAAGAACATCCAGTATATGAAGCCCAGGGTTGTCCAAATAAGCATGAGAAGGTTTGGGGCAAATGGTTGGGCCTGTTGGGCTAAGGATGTGTAGGATAGGCCTAGGTGTGGAGGATGGTTTGTGACGTAATGTAATGTAAACGAAACAGTTGAAAATGACCTATGCGGCAAAGATGTGACAAATTCTCCTGTACTTACAATGGTAAGTACAAAAATATGAGAAAAAAATAATATCGTTGACACTATTATCATTCAAAAATATCGATTTTTTAATATAAATAGAGGTTAACGTAGTAATTGTTAATTATTTTAAGATATAAATTTAATGTAATGTAAATTAAATATATTCCACTAATATTTAATACTATCCCTAAATATATACTTATATAAACAGACTAACGTGTTTGTGTATATATATATATATATATGTATATATATATATATATATATAGTGACATAATATTTATTTTAGATTATATTTATGTTTTAAATATATTACATTTCTCAATATGAATATATATATATATATATATATATACATATATATATATACATATATTTGTATTTGTAGTAATACATCTAAAATATTCTAAATATTAATATAATGTAAAATAAATGTTTATTGATTGTTATTTTATATATATATATATATATATATATATATATATATAAAAAAATATGTATATATCATACATACACAATAAAACCATGAAAAATATAAACACATGAATAAGAAATAATATATTAATGTAGACAATAAATACAATATTAAAAATTGAAACATCCACAAAATATCATTTATCAAAAAATACTATAAACATTAAAATAAATGATAAAATAAAGATAAAATAAAAACAAATGATATAAAGTATAGAAAAATAAAACAATGAATGCAATAAAATCTATTTAACCAATATTATGAAAACTATTGCAGTCTAAGAATATAACTATATTATTCCCACTCTAGCTTATGCAAAACTAGGTAAAGTGTTGGACTTCAGAGGGGTTAGATTTACTATTCCTACTCCATTCACCCCAGTGATAGGGAAAGTGTTGGACTTCCGAGGAGTTAGACTTATTATTCCTACTCCAGGCAGTGCAACAGTAAGGAAATCGTTGGATTTTAGAGGGGTAAGATTTACTATTCCCACTCCAAACAGTGCAACAGTAGGGAAAGTGTTGGACTTTGTAGGGGTAAAATTTACTATTCCCACTTCAGTCTGTGCAACAGTAGGGCAAGTGTTGGATTTCAAAGGGGTGAGATTTGCTATTCCCATTCCAAAGAACTGCAAAGAGGTTAATTTTTCTATTCCTACTGCAGTGTAAGCAAAAGTTGGTAAAACACTTCAAACACATAACATATATGAGTAAACCCATGAATATTAAACTCTAAAGGCCTGATTATGAGTTTTGGCGCTGCGGCCGCCAGTAGACCACAGCGCTGGCGGTCTTCAGACCACTGTATTATGAGTTTACCACAGTGCCGGCGGTGTGGCTGCGGAGATCTTGAGGCTGGGGTGATTATTTTTCCATATGTATCAAGGCCTGTGTGAACATCTCAACTGCATATGTGTCGAATGCACACATATGCATGATACATGTTCGAAAAATACCATCTGCCCATTGCCGGAGTCTGGCCCATATGTGGGCAGTCCAAGCAATGGGTATATGGCACAAAAAGAACTCACCTGTGTATCGCCACAAACAGGGTCGTAAACCTCGGGGTGAAGATGCTGCTGTGAAGGAGGGACCTGAAGAAAAGACTCCACGTCGAACTCTGATGGGAAGAACAAGAAAGGGGTGTGTATGCACCCCAAATCCTTTGCTTCTGCCAATTTGAAGCTGGCAGTACCACCGCTGCGGTCCGCTCGGCGGAAAGCCAACCCATAATACGACAGCTGTGAAACTCCTCTGTACCTCCCTATGGCAGCTGCTTTTCCCTGACTGTGACCAACCCCGGTGGTCTGCGGTGTGCTGGTGGTGTCGGCGGGTTAGCCATGGTCTTTGCAATAGCAATTCACCAAACGAACAAGTCACTTACCTTCGGTAACAATATATCTGTAAGAGACATAGATTAGTTATATATTCCTTACCTTAGAATTACCCCCAGGCGTCAGACAGGATCCGGAGAATTTTTTCATCAGCAGTACCCCTGCGCGTCGAAAGGTGGCGTTGGTCGGCTCCGCGTTCGTCGTTGGCGTCATGGTCGCCGGGATGACGTCGTGGTAGCTACTTAGACGCCGCCCTCGCCTGCTGACGTCAGTTCTTTTACACGACATTCCACGACAGAAGCGCAGAGCCATGAAAGATATTGACCACTGGTGCACAAAACTAGGGCCCTGAAAGGGATTCCCTGACACTAGAAGTCAGTTCGCAGAACGGGGAGGATGGGTGGGCGGTAAGGAATCTATAACTAATCTATGTCTCTTACAGATATATCGTTACCGAAGGTAAGTAACTTGTTCATCTGAAAGAAACAATTAGTTATAGATTCCTTACCTTAGATTAGATACCCGAGCAATACCAACCCCGGAGGTGGGTCTGCGAACCAAGTTCACACCAGAAAGTCCTGGAGAACAGAACGGCCAAAGAAGCCGTCTCTCCGGACTTGGCTGTCCAGGCAGTAGTGTTTTGTGAACGTGTGCAGAGATGCCCACGTAGCTTCCTGACAGATGTCATTGAGGGGGACTCCCCGTCCCACAGATGTGGTAGCTGCCGTCGCCCTGGTGGAATGGGCGCGCCATCCCACTGGAGGCTCCTTCTTTGCCAAAGGGTAGCAAGCTTCAATGCACAAAACGACCCACCTAGAGATGGTCCGTTTGTGCACTGCCCAACCTTTTTTGGCGCCCACGTAGCCAACAAAGAGCTGGTCATCCACCCGGAATTGCTTGGTACAATCCAAATAAAAGGAAAGCGCACGTTTTGGATCCAGACGGTGGAGCCTCTCTTCCTCCTTAGAAGGATGCGGAGGCGGAAAGAAGGTGGGCAAAGTGATGGTCTGACCAATGTGGAAAGAAGTAACCACCTTGGGAAGAAAGGAAGGTCTGGTTCTGAGGACGACCTTGTCCGGATGAACAGCCAGAAAAGGAGGCTTTGAAGAAAGAGCTTGGAGCTCACTCACCCTGCGAGCAGAGGTGATGGCAACCAGAAAGGCAGTCTTTAAAGTAAGACGTCTGAGAGGACAGTTATGAAGCGGCTCAAAGGGAGCGCACATAAGGTAAGTAAGAACCAAGTTCAAGTCCCACTGAGGCATTACGAAGGGGACAGGAGGAAAAAGATGAGTAATGCCCTTAAGGAAGCGATTTACAACAGGGGACTTGAAAAGAGAAGGCTGATCAGGAAGCCTAAGAAAGGCTGAAATGGCCGAGAGGTAGCCCTTCAGAGTGCCCAGAGCAGAGCCCTGCTGGGCCAAAGACAGGAGGAACAAGAGAACCTCAGAAAGAGGGGCAGAAAGGGGATCCACAGCATTTGCTGTGCACCATGCCACAAATTTGTTCCATCTACAGGCGTATACCGTCTTAGTGGAGGGACGCCTGGCTGCCAAGGTAACATTACAGACTTCGGGAGGAAGGTCAAAGGCTGTCAACTGTCGCCGCTCAATCTCCATGCAAGGAGGTGGAGGCTGGACAGGTTCGGGTGGAGGACCGTCCCCTGCTGCCGCGACAGAAAATCCTCCCGAAGAGGCAGTCGGATCGGAGGATTGATGGCCATGTGTAACAGCTCTGGATACCAGACTCTTCGTGCCCAATCCGGAGCCACAAGGATGACTTGGGACCGGTCGCGCTTGATCTTCTCAGCACTCTGGGCAGAAGTGGTATAGGCGGAAAGGCGTATAGAAGACCGCAACCCCACTCGCGACGAAAAGCGTTGCCTAGTGAGTGCCGCCTTGGAAATTCCAACGCGCAGAATTGCCGACATTGCGCGTTCTCTTCGGTGGCGAATAGATCTAACCAAGGCTCTTCCCACTGCTGAAAGAGACCTTACGCCCACTCCGAGTGAAGACGCCATTCGTGATCCATCATGCACCTGCGGCTGAGTTCGTCCGCCCTGGCATTCAGTGAACCTGCCAGGTGTTGAACCACCAGGGATATGCCCTGATGTTCCAGCCATGTCCAGAGACAGAGAGCCTCTTGACATAGGGTCCACAACCCCACCCCGCCCTGTTTGTTGCAGTACCACATGGCGGTGGTGTTGTCCGTGAATACCTGCACCACTCTTCCCCGGACAGAGGGAAGGAATGCCTTTAGTGCAAGACGGATCGTCCGAAGCTCCAGAAGGTTGATGTGGAGCCCGGACTCCGCCGGAGACCAGAGGCCCCTGATCTCTGCATCTCCCATGTGGCCGCCCCATCCCAGCAGTGATGCATCTGTCACCACTGTGAACTGTGGCTGAGGAAGGGAGAGGGACCTGCCATTGACCCAATCCTGGTTCGTCAGCCACCACTGCAATTGATGTGCAGTGCCCTCCAAGATCTGGACGCAATCATAAAGATTCCCCTGATGCTGTGCCCACTGGAATTTCAGGTCCCACTGCAGAGCCCGCATATGCCACCTGGCATGATCTACCAGCAGGATGCAGGAGGCCACGAGGCCCAGCAGCCTCAGGGTCATTCTGACCAAAACCCGGGATAGAGGCTGAAAGATCGGAATCATAGCCCAAATATCCTGGACTAGCTGCTCGGGAGGATAAGCCCGAAACTGCGTCGTGTCCAGAACCACTCCGATGAAAAAGAGCATCTGAGAGGGAGTCAGGTGTGACTTCGTCATGTTGATAGTGAAACCCAGCGAATGCAGGAGGTCCGCCGTATTCTGGAGGTGGGAGACGACTGCCTGGGGCGAGCCCGCCTTCAACAGCCAGTCGTCGAGATAGGGGAAGACTGGAACCTCTGATCTGTGCAGATGAGCTGCGACCACCGCCATCACTTTCGTGAACACCCGAGGGGCGCTGGTAAGGCCAAAGGGAAGCACGGTAAACTGAAAGTGCTCGTGGCCTACCGTGACCGCAGGTAACGCCGGTGGGCCGGCAGGACGGGAGTGTGAAAGTATGCGTCCTGCAAGTCCAACGCTACCATCCAGTCTCCAGGGTCGAGGGCAGACAGGACCTGAGCTAGCGTCAACATTTTGAACTTCTCCTTCTGGAGGAAGCAGTTGACGTTCCTGAGATCCAAGATAGGACGCAGGCCTTTGTCCTTCTTGGGAACCAGAAAGTAGTGGGAATAGCAACCACGAGCTACTTCTGGGGCAGGAACTCACTCGATGGCTCCCTTGGCCAAGAGTGCCGAAACTTCCTGTTGGAGAAGGGCCAGATGATCCTCCGACATGCGATGGTGCTGAGGTGGCATGGATGGAGGGGTAGTCTCGAAGGGGAGGGAGTAGCCCCCTTCGGGCATCTGCAAAACCCACCTGTCCAACGTGATGATGTGCCAGTGGGGGAGGTGATGGCGAATCCTGCCACCCACTGGCGATTGGTGGCCCTGAAAGGTCGGACTAGGAGGGTTTGGAGGGTGCTGCAGAGGAGGCTGTGGGGGACTGGCCCGCTCGCTGGCCCCTAGAACCAAGGCGGTGGTTCCCACGTCCCAGGCCACGCAGGGGCTGAACAGCTTGCACCGGCCTATGGCTCTGGGCGGAACGTGGAGGGGCACCCCTTCCGTAGCCACGAAAGGGGCGAAAAGCAGACTGCGCAGGGCGGGTGGTGGAGAGGCCCAATGACTTGGCCGTAGCCCGAGAGTCCTTGAAGCGCTCTAGCGCGTTGTCTGCTTTGTCGCCGAACAGGCGACGGCCATCAAAGGGCATGTCCATAAGGGTAGCTTGGACATCCCCGGAGAAACCAGTCGACCTCAGCCAGGCGTAGCATCGAAGGGCTACTGACGTTGAAATCGTCCTGCCTAGCGAGTCGGCGGTGTCCAGTCCACAGCGAATGGTAAACTTGGCTGCGTCTCTCCCCTCGGCAACTGCACAGGAGAGTACGGCCCGGGCCTCCTCCGGGCACTGGGGTAGCACCTGCGCCACCGTATCCCACACAGAGTGGGTGTAACGGCCCAACAGACATGCGGTGTTTACTGACCGCAGTCCCAAGCTGGAGGAAGAAAACATCTTCTTCCCTAGGTGGTCCAGCTTTTTGGATTCCCTATCAGGTGGTGCATTCGGGAATGCGCCTTTGGACGTGGAGGCTTGGACCACCAAGCTCTCAGGGAGGGGAGTTGGGAGAGGAAAGAGGGGTCGCCGGGAGCCGGGCGGGGGCGTTGGGCGATCATCCTATCCACAGGAGCCCCTCTGTTGGGCCTGGACCAGGTGCCCAAAAGGACGTCAGTGTGGGCATCATTGATCGGCAGCAGGGGCTCCGAAGAGCTCGCTGCCGGTTGAAGCACCTCTTTCAGGAGGTTAGTCCTCACCACCACTGTAGGTAGCTCGAGGTTGAGGGCCTCGTCCGCCCTATGCAACACCACTGGGTAAGAAGCTCCCTCTTCCATAGCCACGGTAGGAGGAGACAACATGGCAGAGTCTGGGGAAGTATCCAGCCCACTGGCATCCCCCAACTCCTCTCGCCAGTCCGGATCATATTCCAACTGGTCAGTTAAAGGGTCTCCAGACCTCTCCCAGTCCTCCTCACCCTCCTCTGGTTGCCAATCGGGCCTAAAAGAACCAGGGTGTAACAGGGGCACAAAAGTACCCATCAGCACCGGAACCGGCGTAGGTCGACGTTGGTCCGGCTCCGTGTCCACGTCGGGGTGGAGGCTGGGGTCGACGCCGGCTGGGGACACAGCCGGTGTCGGCTGCAGACGTGGTGCCGGTGGAATCGGCGCCGGGGGAGGCGTGATCAGGTCGACCGGCGCCGATCCGGATCCAGGCCTGGATCCAAGGGAACCCTGCGGTGCCGGGGCCGAAGCCACCGGGGTCGAAGGCCCATGGCCCCCAGCTGAATCCGCGGGGCCCGAAGGCGCGCCGGCAGAGTCGGGCTGCCCAAAGATGGCACGCATCGCTTCGTAGAAACTCCGAAGCTGGGCAGGGGTCGCACCGGGTCCCGGAAAGGGAGGGAAACCCGGAGTCGACCCAGCGGGCTCCGCATGAGGAGCCGTGGAAGGGGCACCACCCGCATCCCTCGTCGTGTCGGCCGACGGACGGGGAGAAGTTGAAGAGCGACGATGCTTCTTCGACTTCTTATTGTGCTTCGACTTACCTGAGGAGTGCGAAGACTTGGAGGAGGACTGGTGGTGGTGGCTCCGCGACCGGTCCCACGACCTCCCACACGACCGAGACCTTGAGTGGCGCGGAGCGGACTGCCGGGCCTCGAGAAGCTTTCGGGACCGCTCCCGCAAACACTTCGGATTCATGGTCCGGCAGTCGGAATACAACTTGGAGTCGTGGTCGGGTTCCAGGCAGAACAGGCACACGAGGTACGGATCAGTCACCGACATCAACCGTCGGAAGGACCAGCAAGCCTTGCAACCGGGCATCCCTGACGTGCACCAGGAGTCGAAGACTCAAAAACGACGTCGACAAAAGTCGGCAAAAAGTCAGTCTAAAAGTGACTGGAGGTATTGCTCTCTCCGGATCTGCGCTGGCTGGCACGGAAAAAGGAAGAACTGACGTCAGCGTGCGAGGGCGGGGTCTAAGTAGCTACCGCGACGTCATCCCGGCGACCTTGACGCCAACGACGAACGCGGAGCCGACCGACGCCACCTTTTGACACGCAGGGGTACTGCTGACAGTTAATAAATTGTTAACTAATTATTACTTAATTAACTTCCCACCCTAGACCTCTATAAACCTAGCAGCCTGCAATAAAATTATAAGTAAAATAAATAAGTATTCCATAAATTACATAATTAAAAATCAATTAAATAAATAATCAACAATAATTAATTGTTAATTATTACTTGATTAACTTCCCACCTTATACCCCTACAAACATAACAGCCGTCAAAATACATACAACAAAAATAAATCATTATTATATAAATTATATAATATCAATCATATAATTAAATAAAAAATATTAAATAATTCTTAATTAATTATTACCTAATCAACTTCCTTCCCACCCTATCCCCGTACAAGCCCAACAACCTGTGACAACACTATAAATTACTATTAAAAATTAATAAAAAATTCTAAATAGCTTAAAATTACAAGCTATATTTTAAGAAAAATCAATAAGAAGTTTGTAAATGTTATTTACTACCATATATATATATATATATATATATATATATATATATATATATATATATATTATCTACTGGCGGTCGCCAGTAGATAGTTATAGTTACAACCTATTATCCATAGGAAATCCGCGACATTCTATTTCAAATAACTCTCTTGCCGGTTGACGTATCTTCGCGAAATTTTCAAACTTTGTGGCCCGCTCCGGTCCGCTCCTACCCTGAAAGTCTCGGGGGGATTCGTCAAGCGGGGGCCGAGAAAAAGGGGGTCCCAAAACGCGTTTTCCCCATGCACTTTTCCATAGGAAACTTTAGACACGGCTACAGCCTCGAACTGCTGAACGGAATTACACCAAATTTGGCAAAGAGGTAGTTCTTGGTTCAGAAAGAACCCTTTTTGTTAAATGGTGTAAATCCGTTCAGTAGTTGCTGAGAAAATGAAAAGTAAAAAGTTAGTGATATCTATGGCCGAGTAGGGTCCGCGTACCCTCAGCGCACCCTGCGCGCACCGTCCCGATCACGAGCTGCATGTTAATTGGCTGTCAGCTGGCTGTCAACATTCCGATTCAGGAAATGTTGGCAGCCATTTTGTCCCTCGGTAGAACCGAGGGACAGAAACAAGTGCGCAAAGCGCACAAAGGGGGCAGGGTAGAAACACCCTGACCCCCTAGGTCTGCTCAAAAAAAAAAAAAAAATTTTTTTTAAAAAAATCGGCAGGATGCGCTCAGGGTGCGCGAATCCTGCCGAAAAAAAATCGAAGCGCGGTCTCCCGCGCCTCGATAGTTAATTGGCCCCCGGGTGGCCCAAGTCCCGGGGGCATGGTGGGGGGATAATGTAATGTGTGGGGGCCTCAAAGGGCCCCCAAGCCCCGGGGACCGCCACCCCCGGGGCTTTTTTTGAAAAATGGTGCGGGAGGGCTCTGAGCCCTCCCGCAGCCCCGGGGACCACCACCTCCCCGGGGCTTTTTTTAATTAAAAATAAAACCAGTGTGGGGGGCTCCAGCCCCCCACATGCCCCGGGACCGCCACCTCCCCGGGGCAGTAAACATTTTAATATGGGGGTCCGTTACGGACTCCCAGAGCCCCGGGGACCACCACCTCCCCGGGGCTGTGTACTGAATGGGAGGGGGCCGCGCGGCCCCCTCCTGGAGTCCTTGATGGCCCTGGGGACCACCACCCCCAGGGCCGGCTCCTGCAGTGTCCTGGGGTGCCTACCCCGGGACACTGTAGTTTGCTATGGCAGGACGGGAGCCTCGCGGCTCCCGTCCCTACCATAGCAAACTGCTTTGGATATTGGAAGAGAGAGCAGGGAAACCTGTCTCTCTTCCAATATCCAAAGCGACTGCTTTTCCACATGGGGAGCAGCATCTTAGCAGCTCCCCATGTGGAACAGCAATGCCGGCTCCCAAGGGACGTGGGGAGCCGGCGGGACTGTGGGGGGATTGGGGACCCCCACAGTCCCCAACGGAGAGGCCAGCCCGGGGGATGGGGTCCCCGGGGCAAGTAGTGGCCCAGGATGGGGGCCACGCGGCCCCCTCTCCAAAAAAAGAGAAAAAAATGTTAAAAAAAAAATGGAAAGGCCGGCCCCGGGGATGGGGTCCCGGGGCCTTAAAATGGCCAGAGGAGGGGGGCCACGCTGCCCCCTCAAAATAATAAATATAGAGGCCATGCCCCGGGGATGGGGTCCCCGGGGCCAATACAGGCCCAGGGAAGGGGGCCACGCGGCCCCCTTCCCGTTTTTTTTTTTTTGTAATTTAAAAGGGGTAAGGCCCTGGGGGATGGGGTCCCCAGGGCCCAAAAAGAGAAAAGGAAGGGGGCCACACAGCCCCCTTCAAGGGACAAAAAAAAACGATCGGGCCCGCAGGCCCCGCCCCTTCCTTCACCACTCTGCAAACGCGCCCCTGGCGTGTTTGCAGAGGGGGAACAAATTCCCCTTGAATACTGGGGGTCCCTGGGGGCCAACTAGCCCACCAGGAACCTCCAGTATGCGCCAGGGGGCTGCCTTGCAGAGACGTGTAGAGAGGCCACACCCCTTTTACACCTCTCTGCAACGCAGCTCTGTGGCGCTTTGGAGGTATATGGTGGGCTAGTTGGACTCCGGGGACCCTCAGGATTCAAGGGGACTTAATCCCCCAACTTAAAACGCGCCACGGGGCGCGTTTGCACAGTGGTGAAGGGAGGGGTGGGGCTTCAGGTGACATGTGTGCACACAGGCCCCGTGGCGCGTTTTAAGATGGGGAATTAAATCCCTTCAATCCTGAGGGTCCCTGGGGCCAACTAGCCCAACAGGTACATCCAGAAAGCGCCACAGAGCTGCGTTGCAGAGAGGTGTAAAAGGGGTGTGGCCTCTCTACACGTCTCTGCAACGCAACCCCTGGCGCATATTGGAGGTTCCTGGTGGGCTAGTTGGCCCCTAGGGACCCTCAGGATTCAAGGGGACTTAATCCCCCAACTTAAAACGCGCCACGGGGCGCGTTTGCACAGATGTCACCTCAGGCCCCGCCCCTCCCTTCACCATTGTGCAAATATTCCTCTAAAATCAGCCGAAATACGAATTCCGATTTACTCACCTGTTATAAGGAGAGACCTCAGTGCTGTATCTTTCAGCCCAGTACTGGTCCTGAAAAGTAATTTTAACCGTACTTACCAGTAACTTGAATTTCCTTCCATAGGCTAACATTGACTGGTTTCAATTGGAAATTCTTCTAAGTGTGGAGTTTTGGAACTTTAAAATATTCCTGTAAAATCAGCCGAAATACGAATTCCGATTTACTCACCTGTTATCAGGAGAGACCTCAGTGATGCATCTTTCAGCCCAGTACTGGTCCTGAAAAGTAATTTTAACCGTACTTACCGGTAACTTGAATTTCCTTCATAGGCTAACATTGACTGGTTTCACTTGGAAATTCTTCTAAGTGTGGAGTTTTGGAACTTTAAAATATTCCTCTAAAATCAGCCGAAATACGAATTCCGATTTACTCACCTGTTATCAGGAGAGACCTCAGTGCTGCATCTTTCAGCCCAGTACTGATCCTGAAAAGTAATTTTAACCGTACTTACCGGTAACTTGAATTTCCTTCATAGGCTAACATTGACTGGTTTCACTTGGAAATTCTTCTAAGTGTGGAGTTTTGGAACTTTAAAATATTCCTCTAAAATCAGCCGAAATACGAATTCCGATTTACTCACCTGTTATCAGGAGAGACCTCAGTGCTGCATCTTTCAGCCCAGTACTGATCCTGAAAAGTAATTTTAACCGTACTTACCGGTAACTTGAATTTCCTTCATAGGCTAACATTGACTGGTTTCACTTGGAAATTCTTCTAAGTGTGGAGTTTTGGAACTTTAAAATATTCCTCTAAAATCAGCCGAAATACGAATTCCGATTTACTCACCTGTTATCAGGAGAGACCTCAGTGCTGCATCTTTCAGCCCAGTACTGATCCTGAAAAGTAATTTTAACCGTACTTACCGGTAACTTGAATTTCCTTCATAGGCTAACATTGACTGGTTTCACTTGGAAATTCTTCTAAGTGTTGATTTTTGAAACATACAAATATTCCTCTAAAATCAGCCGAAATCCGAATTCTGATTTACTCACCTGTTATCAGGAGAGACCTCAGTGCTGCATCTTTCAGCCCAGTACTGGTCCTGAAAAGTAATTTTAACCGTACTTACCAGTAACTTGAATTTCCTTCCATAGGCTAACATTGACTGGTTTCACTTGGAAATTCTTCTAAGTGTGGAGTTTTGGAACTTTAAAATATTCCTCTAAAATCAGCCGAAATACGAATTCCGATTTACTCACCTGTTATCAGGAGAGACCTCAGTGCTGCATGTTTCAGCCCAGTACTGATCCTCAAAAGTAATTTTAACCGTACTTACCGGTAACTTGAATTTCCTTCATAGGCTAACATTGACTGGTTTCACTTGGAAATTCTTCTAAGTGTGGAGTTTTGGAACTTTATAATATTCCTCTAAAATCAACCAAAGTACGAATTCCAATTTACTCACCTGTTATCATGAGAGAACCCAGTGCTGCATCTTTTAGCCCAGCACTGACCCTGAAAAGTAATTTTAACCGTACTTACCAGTAACTTATATTTTCTTCCATAGGAATCCTTTGTCTGGTTTTCAGCAGAAACGTTTCAGTGTCGATTTTCACAAACTACAAATATTCCTTAAAAATCGCCTGTATGACTTAAACGCATTCTTTCAACTGTTTACAGGAGATGCACCAGTGCTGGATCCAGGATCCAACACTGAGTAACAAAAAGTAACGATAACAGTTTTTACCTCCTAAGTGAATTTCCTTCCATAGGATAACATTGGTCATTCTATGAGAAAAAGTTTCTAAGTGTCAACTTTTAAAGTACAATAATATTCCTTAAAAATCACGACTGTAACCAAAACGCTTTTACTCAACTGTTTACAGGAGATGTCCCAGGACTGAATCTAGGATCCAGTCCTGTGGTTAGAAAAGTAATCCATAAAGTAACTAATTGCATTTAACTAGAAATTCACATTGAGCTGAATGTTGCATTGTGTTTGAAAATGTGTTGCCCATTGCAACAACTGTAACTACTGTACTTAAAAGTCTATTGCCTATGTGCAAAGTATTTAAACTAAAGTAATTCATTCTGAGAAAGTATTTTTTGTAATGTATAATATAATTACAATGTAATTTAAAAAATAAAATATTTAAAAAAAATGTTTTCTAAAAAATTTCGAAATCAGTATGAAAAAAATTTATATAACAATTAATACATTTAAAAATTGTCATTTACAAAACCTTTGAAATTCACTGAAAAACCGTAGGTTTCAGACATGTTATAGTTACAAATTAGCATTTAAAAAACCTTTGAAATTCACTGAAAAAACCATAGGTTTTAGGGACGTTATAGTTACAAATTAGCATTTAAAAAACCTTTGAAATTCACTGAAAAAACCATAGGTTTTAGGGACAGTTATAGTTAGTTGGACATTGCACTCGTACAAAACCCGTGAAATTCCCCCGTTATAGTTAGTTCAGCTAACTATAACTCGCGCCCCGCAATGCACTGCTGATGACATCACATATTACATCACTCATGACATGGTCAGTGACATCACTGATGACATCACTGATGACATCTCAAATGACATCACTGATGACATCATCCACGTGATAATCTGATGCAGCTCTTCACACCCTAATATAACCTTTGATACACCCAATCTAAATTACAGACTGCCATTCGCAAAACCATAGACACTCCAACACCAATAACTACATACCCACTCACTGATTCTTAGGTCTACACACACACATCCACTCACTCACCCGTACAGTCACTCATACTTATGGTCACTCAATACAGGACTATCATATGCACTCTTACTCCTATATAGACACTCAAACACCGCCACTCATCCATAGAGGTACTCACACACCTAGTCAGTCATGCAAATAATTAAACACACTGCCATTTACTCACCTATACAGTTATACACACACCAGCTCACTTAATCATAAAAAATACTAGCACATTGTTTCGCTCTTATACAATCTCTGATACAAGCACACACTCATCCATACAGCCACTATCACAATCACTCACTCTCGCTTATAGCTATTTATATACTCCAACACACATATATACTGCCTTTCACATATGTAGTTACTCACACATGTACCACTGGGACATACATTCACTCACTAACACACTCTTACACACACTTACCCACCCATACAGTCTATCACAGATGCACTCTTGAAACCATCCACCCAGTGAATCACCCTCTCACACATCTATGCACAGTCGCACACACCCCATCCACACAAACACTCAGGCACCCATACAGATACTCAGACAACAAATCAATAGCTCTTATAGACACTCATGTAGCTATTCACAAACCCATGCAGCCACTTACACAGCAACAGACAGATACAGACATTCACCCAGTTTAGTCACTAACCCATGCATTCAGTAAGATACGTTTAATCACTCACTTATAGAATTAGTCACGCACCTACTAAATCATCCATACAGACACTTATACACCCACTCATTCTTCAATACGCCTTTCCCTATATATATAAAAAATATTTAAACTTTACAGAAACACACAGTCACTGGATGATGTCATCAGTGATGTCATTTGAGATGTCATCAGTGATGTCATCAGTGATGTCACTGACCATGTCATGAGTGATGTAATATGTGACGTCATCAGCAGTGCATTAGTGGGCGCGAGTTATAGTTAGCTGAACTAACTATAACGGGGGAATTTCACGGGTTTTGTACGAGTGCAATGTCCAACTAACTAAAACTGTCCCTAAAACCTATGGTTTTTTCAGTGAATTTCAAAGGTTTTTTAAATGCTAATTTGTAACTATAACGTCCCTAAAACCTATGGTTTTTTCAGTGAATATATATATATATATATATATATATATATATATATATATATTTCCACAGCCTGGGTTGCGGTATTGCTGGCGTGCAACCAAACCGCTGGTAGTGCTTCGTTTGAGACCCCACCGCTGGTGTCTCTATACAGCTCCACAAACTCCTCCAGCTCAATAGTTATAGAATTAGCACTCGTAGGCAGGAATAAAATTACTGTTTTAATCGACCCGGTCTCTCCGGACAGGCAACATAACAAAGAGACGCGTTTCGGCAGTACATCTGCCTTTGTCAATCTACACAGCGCCATGTTGGTGCTCAATTTAAACATAAAACTATAGACATAGATAATGCACTTCACTTTTGTGGTAGGAATGAAAAAACCTGCGTGAACATAAATCAATCAAACATGAATGTGTCCTTTTTTCCAGCAAAGACTGCTCAGTTTAAAACATAATTGTTGTAAGCTCATGCGTGAGCAACTTTAAACAATTACCAAGTTTGTACCACTGAGGAGTATTCACGATCGCAGTACGGGCTGTGGTTTTTTACATAATCAGCCATCACACACCAAATTGGCCACATAAAACACGGACATGGAGATGGCACAAGCCCTTGTGTGTTTTACAAGCCCTGGCTCAACCATGGAGCTAGGCCTCGATTGTCCCCAGCCGATAGACGAGGTGAAGTCGAACCACAATTCGACTTCCTCTTGTGGGAGCGGGCCTTACTCAAATGCTCGAGGCACCAAAGGCAAACAAGGTGCGGGTCCATCACCGACATCGAGCGGTTACAGGCGCTGCAGGGCTTGAAGCTGACCTTCTTCAATGATATTCCTGCCACACCAGGAGGAAAAAAAAAATAAAAAAGCCTTGACAAAACGTCCACAAAAGTCAGTAAAAAATTGACTAAGGGGTAGCACTTCACAGTATCTGCACTGACTGGAGCAGAAAGAAAAAAACTGATGTCAGTGCGCTGGGGTGGCGACTATATCGGCACCGTGCACATCATTCCCAGTGCAGACAACGTCGAAGCCACACAGAGCAGTACGACGTCACCTACCGGCACGCAAGTGTACTGCTCAATAAAACGTTCGGATCCAGTCTGACGCCTGGGGATAATTCTAAGGTAAGGAATCTGCGGCTAGAAGTCTACAAATACTACTTTCTGAGAATCTTATACTGTTTTCCACTCACACAAGATAACAGCTTTACAAACTCATCCTTCTTTCCTTCCCAAAGTGGTTTATATTTTCCACATTAATCAGACTATCTTGTTACCAGTATTTTTAGTAACCTTCAACTCCAACTGAAATCTCTCTATTCAGTGACATGTAAGAATGTTTTACATTTTTATCTCGACCAAACCGAAACTATGAAGAAATATAATCAAGTTTTTATTAAATATGCTCCACTACTTATGGTCTGACCACATTTAGGCAGTTCTTAGAAAAGTGGAATCTTTCCTGTATTTTTATGTTACCAACTAGCAAATAAACTGCTAATGGGAAAGCTCGTAGCTCATCTAATAGGAGAAAAGTAGCTACCACAGCTTGGATAAGAAACATTTATGTGAGTGAAATCTGTAAAGCTGCTACTTGGACATCTGTCCATGCTTTCACTAAATATTACTGTGTAGAAGATGCTGATACCAGAGCAGGTACCATATATGGGTCAAGCCACTTTGCAGAATCTTTTTTGCAAGAAGACAATATGCTGATAGTATTGAGTGTTATATTGTACAATTCATCTCTGATACTGCTTTCTTGGTTGCGAATGAGCAAGCTATTGTATTTTAACATTTGCCTATCAATGAAGCTCCAGCTGTGATGAAGGAAAACGTACTTGTTATCCCAGTTCAGCATCATACCTATCTTCTCTGAAGTCATAAATGACCCTCCTGCCTTCCTGGTCCCCTCTGTATGAAGGGTGCAATTTTCAGTATTTAGAGCTTTTAAAAAGAAAGACGGACTCTATGAGGCAACTGAAAGGGACAGTCATCATTTTCAGTCTGTTTAAAATGCTGCACATCTGCCAGTGTTTCCTGCATTTTACTTTCTGTGTCTATGATTTTCCTGATCAGGAAAGTTAAGGTTTAAGCTGCAGTGCTGCTTTGTGTAGTATTTATTCATTTAATTGGAACCAGGCACTTAACAAATATTGTCAATATAGTCTATGGTGTGGTTATATCCATTTATTAATGCTGAATCCACAATTGGTAACTTTGCTTTAGGCGAAATGAAACATTTCTGCGGTCCATGCAAGCAAGCAGCAATATTCTAACATTAATGACTGTCAATAAACATCCTATGATGCAAAAGAAGCATTCCAGATTTTCTTTAATGGTGGCTGCTGTGTAGGCTCTTTAAAAGGTCTCCTAGCCAAAGCCGTGGCAAAGCTGGCTGAAGATAGTGTCTTTGAGGAACCGGTCAATACAGCCTGCAGTCTCCTACTACTATGTCCACTGAGTCTTGAACCTCTTGGCATGACTATAATCAGACTTGTGCATATTATGCCCGTCGGAGAAGTATAAAACGACACACTGAGTAGGTATCCTCCTTACTGAGCAGCTTTCCACACTGTCAGCAGTGACACCAATCAGACCACAGACACAACCAAGACGGACATTATACAGTGCTTGACATCCAGTATATTTGTGACGTAGCAGGCGGAAACACGTGAAAATGGCCCATAATGACACGAGGATTGGACAGCAGTTCATTGCTTAAGAGTAGTAATTAAGCAATTCAATTTCACTTGGGTATTTACGTTTTCCCTTTATCACAATAAAAGATTTCCATTGCTATACGTTGAACAAATTATATTTTTAATGGAATAGTTGATAAAAGGCTTATTTTGGCGGACGAAGGGCTTATTTTAGTGCCATGGATCAGCTTTCTCAGGGACATCCATAGCGGACTTCAAAGGCAGAATCAGCATTCAGAGCACGCGGCAATTCGCATGTCCTTCAACAGCAAAGTCCACAAGAAGAGGGAAGATACAGAGAGGATTGTTTCAGTTTACACAGTGTGCCCCAAGCATGCTTCATTTCTTAGAAAACAAGACTATACATTTTAAATGTGTGACGCACACAGATATCCTACGAATGTAACAATATACCTCTGTTATGCGTAAATAGTTTATATTGTTATTGTCTGCTTACAATGGAATAGCTGCCTTAAAACGCTTCTCCGCCCATCACCTATGCGCAAACTATTACAGACCAAGTAGTTATCATCCTAAACTTTTTTTTTTTTTTTTTTAAATAGAAACGTACAAGATCATAATCTTATCATTTTGTAATTATTTTATAAAAACTGCAGCAATACAAATAACAATTCAGGAGGAAGGTACGCCATAGCGTACTAAACTTTGTGGGAGAGTATTTCTATATTGTTGTATTGGTTGAAAATCGGTATTCCAGATTTGAACTGGCTGTACTACCAAGTCACTTCCTTCTTGAGTTGTCAGACAAGCCTATCAGGCACTTCCTGATTGGCCTATAGGCCAGTCCAACCCTGTCTGGAGTTTATTATGCCCTTTTTTGGTATTAATGCCAAACGTCCATTTTTAAAAAGACTCTGTGCTTGTGCACCTATCAAAATACAATTTTTAGATATTTAAAATGTATTCAGATTTTATATACATCAGGCTGATGCACAAACAAATTTCCTCACCAAAGTCAGGCCTTTAAAAAATGTAAAATATTTGCCACTCTTCCTGGCTGTGCTATTAAGAATATAGTCTAAGCTGGGTAATGTGAGCTTTCCTTCCATGCTGCTGTCATTGTTTTATTTATCCCGCTGCCTGAGCCAGCAGCATTATGGCTTCCTGAGCTTTAACTTTCGGGTGCACACACAGCATTGTAATGCTGGTAAAGTGTCTTAGGATAACTAAAAAATGTATGGTGTTTTTCTCAGGCAGCAGCACAGATCAGAGGACGGCAGGCATGAGGAATGTATTGCAGTCCCACCACCCTCCCCTTCCATCGTCAGATTTAAACACCAGAGTGCAGTTTTGTGTCTGCCAGCTGTATGGGATGTCCAGGGCTACACTAATGTACATGGATTTTTAGGACTGGCTTGACAGTGGAGCTGTCGCCGGATCTTATCAACAAATAAGAGCTTTTAGAGTACTACTGAGAGAGGCCCTTAGGCTCCACCCACAAGTTGGTTCCCTTGAGTAAAGGATTTGATTGGGCCTAATTTGTGTGCTTCCACTAACTTGAACCATGACTAATCAGGTGCTAGCACCCTCTAGAACCTTCACAAGAGAGGCAGAGTCCCCCAGATTTTCAAGCACAAGTGGGAATAATATTCCTAGGCATAAGGGGAGCTTATCAGGGGTGTAGGGTGGGCCACATGTGATTCTGTGAAAGATACCAATACTGGATAACTGCAGTTCCAGGTAAGTAATTTTTTTCTTTTCCAGTATTGGAACTTTCATAGATTCACATGCTTGAATCAGAATAGCAAGCAGTATTGTAGGTAGTTGAAGTACCCTTAGAGGATGGTGGTTAAAAAGTAATGCATCTTTATAGAGGTGTAAACAAAATATGCATGTATATAGAACTGTATATGCATAAAATATATTTCCACAGAGACATATCTTGAAATTGTAAGTCTTAATATCTATAAACCATTGATAAGTAAACGTGAATGGAATAACCAAGCATTAATAAACATAGTCTGAAATACACTTGAATTTAATATGAACAAACACCTCTATAAAAGAGGCTCGCCTTATTGGAAGAGATGGCGTAACACCACCTGGCCTACGGCTGCATCACTGTGCTGTGTGGATTCCAGGCAGTAGTGCTCGGTGAACGTGTGGACAGTCTTCCACTTTGCAGCACGGCTTATCTTTTCCATCAGAATGCCTGCAAACAGAGCGAATACTACTCGAGTAGAATGCACTTTAGCTTTCGTTGTTAAAGGTTTGCCTGCTTTAGAGTGGCAAAACTGGATCGTAGCAGAAATCCATTTTGCTTTTGTTGCTTTTGTTACTGCAGTCCCTTGACGAGATTGTCAATAGGAAACAAGTATTTGATCTGTTTTGTGAATATTCTTTGTTCGGTGTAGGTAAAATTTGAGACATCGTTTAATGTCCAAGGTATGGAGCGCCCTTTCTGCCAGTGTGGCTGGATTGGGTAAAAAAGTCTGAAGTATTATATGTTTGTTGAGATGAAATCGAGAAGGAACCTTGGAAATGAATTTTGGATGTGTTCTGAAAAGTATGAACTGTTCAGAGAAACGTAGAAAAAGATCCTGTGTTGCAAAGGCCTGTATTTCAATGACCCTTCTCATGGACATGAGGTCGAGTAACAGAGCAACTTTCTATGTGAGCAATATTAGATCCGACTTGTGAATGGGCTCGAAAGGATGATTCCTCAGTTGTGAGAGAACTAAATTGAGATGCCATTCTGGTGGAGAAGCTTGCACTAGTGGTAAAGCTCTGAACAATCCTTTCATAAATTGTTTTATGACTCTTGTTGAGCAGAGAGATTCTGTATCTTGAAATTGCGGCAAGCTGAACTTTGACCGAAGCATGTACAAGGCCTGACTTGGCCAAGGAGAGGAGATAAGGCAAACTCTGTTCAGGAGAGGCTTCAAACTGTAGTTTTGTTGACACCAGGAACAGAATATTTTCGATTTTAACTTTAAAGGTTTTATTTGTGCCTTCTGCTTTTGCTTCGGATATAATATCCCTGCATTCTTGAGTAATCTTCAAGTCTCTAAACTGATAGAAGTCAGGAGCCATGTGTGCAAGGGGAGACAGGCTGGCTCCAGGTGTACTATTTGACCCTGGATCGTTGTCAGGAGTGTTCGTGTTGGTGTCAGGCGAATGGGACTGGTCTCTGATAGGAGGATGAGCTCTGTGAACCAGTGTTGCCTGGGCCACTTGGGGACCATCAAGATCAGGCAACAGTGTTCTGCTTTCATCTTGCTGAGAACCCCGGGACTTAGCGGGAAGGGGGGAAAGCGTTCTGCATATATTCTGGACCATTGCAGCGAAAGGGCATTCTCCCATGACCCTGGGAGGGGATATGGACCGGCACAGAACTGGCATATGGTGTTGTTGTTTGTTGCGAAGAGATCCAGTGTTGGCTTCCCCCAGATCAAGAATATTTTGTCTAGCTCTTCTGGCAACTGTCGTTGGCCCTGCTGAGAGTGTCCGCTAGGGTTTTGTGTACTCCAGACACGTGCTCGGCCTTCAGGGATTTGTTGTGAGACATTTGTTTCCTTTCTGGGAAATTTGATGTTCTGGCTTTGGGTCCTTTCTGTCATGGGTAGCGCCAAGACGCCTCAGGGTAATTGCTAGCGCTTTACAAAAATTAAATCAAATCAAAATTAAATCAAAGCTCTTGGGCTTCGTGAGAGAGTGTTAGAGATTTGGTACCTACTTGTTTGTGTTATAATACATGCTTGTGCGTACGGACCAGCAACGAGGATCCTGTTATTCTGGGAAGAAAAGCTTGCAGGGTGAGGAAGATGGCTTTAAATTTCAGGCTGTAGTTACGCATGGACCTGTGAGGTGTCAACCACTTTCCTTGGATATGTAAGTCCAGCAAGTGGCCTCCCAAGCCTTCCATTGAAGCAGATAGTGATGATGAAATTGGGTACCAATGGTAAAAAAGCGTAAGGACCTGTGACAGATGAGATGTGTGAGCCCACCACGTTAGTGTGTCTATCATCTTTAGGGTTATGGAAATCAAGCCCTCGAAGGACCCTTCGGACTGAATCCATTGGAGCTGCAGTTCTTCCTGTAATGGTCTCATTCTGAGGTTGCTCTCCGATGAAATCATGCCCAGTAGTGACTTGAACAGCCTCACAGAAATGTCTTTTTTTCATGATATTTTCAAAGCCAAGTCTGATAGTCTTTTTTGTCTTTCCTGGGAGAGCAAGGCTTTGTTCTGGATGGTATTGAGGTCGGCTCCTAGAAACATCATAGTTTGACTAGAAGTGGTGGAGGATTTCTGCTAATTTACAATGAGACTCAGCTTGTGGAAGAGTGACAGGCAGGCTTTTGCAGTTTTGGCAGCTTGCTTTGGAGTCGAAGCTTTGAGCAGATAGTCGTCTAGGTAGGGGAATACCTGATGACCTTGTTTCCTGAGAGCGGCTGCTACCGGGGCCAAGCATTTGGTGAATATGCGAGGGGCTGACCTTAGGCCAAATGGGAGGACTCTGAATTGGTAATGGGTACCAGCTACAGTGAAGCAGAGGTATTTGTGGTGTTTGGGATAAATGGGGATGTGGAAATATGTGTCTTCCAGATCCAGAGACGTTGTGTAGTCTCCACTGTTGAGGATGTGAAGAATGTCTGAGAGAGTTATCATAAGAAAAGATTGCTTGCAGAGGAATTTTTTTAGTTTTCTGAGATCTAGGATGGGCCTCTATTCCCCTGATTTCTTGCGTATAAGGAAAACGCAGGAGTAGAATCCTTTTCCCTTTTAGCAAGAGGAACTTTCTCTATTGCTCCTTTGGCAAGCATTATGAAGACTTCTTTTCGTAATAAGTGAAGACAAGAGGGGTGCACTCCCCTTACTGGAGTATTTGATGGTCTTTCTGTAAACTCCTGGGTGTGGCCATAGGTGACTAGGTCTAAAACCCATCTATCTGAGGTGATGGTTTCCCAATGATCGAGGTAATTGGAGATATTCGCACCTACAGGGTGAGAAGAAAAAGGTGTAGCTGGTACCAGTTTGAGGTCACTGCTTACGACCTGTGTCCCTGCTCTGAGGTAGTGGCAATCTGCATTGGCATTGCTTGCTGTACCTCGCTGTGGATGGTTGAAGGTATGCTTGTTGTAGATATTCAGGTCTGTATTGTGGCCGATTGGACTGATATTGGTGGGAACGTTGGTAGCCACCTCTATAGGTTGAGAAAGCACACCCGCGCCCCTCGAAAGGGCAACTTCCTGTACTGGAGGGTGCTGAGGGACTTGGCAGTGTCCGTATCTCTTTTAATGGCAAGACAAGCATCGTCAATGTGCTTGCCAAACAGTGTGTTGCCATCATAGGCCATGTCTAATATCTTGGATTGAACTTCAGGCCTAAAAGAGGTCTCTTTGAGCTATCCCTGGCGCCTTAAAACAGCCGCGCATGCCAGTTGATGGAAGCCTGTGGAGGCAATGTCCACGGCGCAATCTATGATCTCAGCGGAGGCGCGTTTGCCCTCCTATAAGATCTTCTTGGCTTCACGTCTTCTGTCTTCCGAAATGAAGTCAATGATGGAACTGATATCTGACCACATTTGATGGTCATAGTGGCCCAAACTAGCCAGGGAGTTAGCTGTGCAAACTGTGATGGCAGACATGGTTGAGAACCTTATGCCGATGCTGTCTAAACAACGCCCCTCTTTGTTCGGCGGCGCCGATATTGGAGCGGGCGGGTTTTTGGATCAACGCTGTGCAGCCTGAGAAATGACTGAGTCAGGTTTGGGGTGTCCTGTGAGGCATGCAGAGGAATCCTCTGGTTCTCTGTACTTTTTGTCAATACACGGCAGGACAGCTACCACCATGGCAGGATTTCTCATTATTTTCAAACCTTCTTGCCAGCCGTAGTCAATGATGGGTATCGCCCAGACTGACTTTCTTGTCTGTTCCTTGAAATCGTAGAGGAAACAGTTTGACTGTTTGACCGATATATGGAGGTGGAACCTGGTTGCCCCTCTTTTCATGAGGTTATGAAAACCTCCGATGTCCTCTAGAGGTGAATCGACCGGGTGTTGAGGAGGTGGAGATGGTGTGGGTATGGCATAACCCTCCCAGTCATCTAGTGGAGGCTGAGGCTCAGGAAGCTTGCCTTCTGTTTTGTCGTCAGATGACGATCAATCGTACCTCGGTGGTGCTGCTATATGGGAAGCAGGCGTAATCCTAGGAGTGGCAGGAGGAGGAATAGGCACTGGATTAACAGGACACACAATATGTGAAGGTGTCACCTGTTGGTCCTGAGGACGTTACAGGAAGCGTTTCCTGTAGTCTGAGAGCATAGCTTGAAGATCCTGGGCTAAGGAACTAGGCATTGGAAAGTCCTCCTGTCTAGGTGGAAGATCAGGGCAGTGTCTGAAGGGCTCATAATGCCTTTGAGCAGGAGGAGGATAATAGTCCTGATAATACCCTCTTTCTTCATCAAAGTCCTCATCTTCTTCTTCTTGGCATTTTAAGTGTAGCTCGGAAGGGCTGTGCGTTGTTCCGAAAGGACCGTCGTCGTCAGACTCTTTAAGGTGCAATAAATGGCTTGGAGGCAAAGGTGACACTTTGCTGGGTGACGTAACCTGAGGACGCAATGTGTTCTTGGTCAGCTTTGTGATTTTGATCCTCACCAGCGGTGACATCGGCGGTGTCATGGTCAGAGCAATGTATGTATCGGGTCTTGATAACTGTTTTGAAGTTGTGCCCCGCATAGATGGAATCGTCATCAACGGGAATGTATTCGACAGGGCGGTCATCAACGGAGTCATCATCGGCGGGACGGGCGTCAACGGAATCGTCGCTAACGAGATCTTGGATGAGGCCATCGTCAATGGCGGTAGCGTCTACGAGAGTTTTGATGATGGTGCAAACTTTGTAGACAAGAAGGGAGCATCTCTGGAGGTGGCCGTCGTCATCTTAGCCGTCAATTGTCTTGACGACGAGACCATTGTAACGGTCTCCGACGATGATCTTGCTGTGGATGGTGACGGTGCTGTCGACTGGGCCTTGAAAGAGGATTTGCGCTTTGTCTCCGATGGATCTGAGGAGGAGGAACGAGGGTCGTCTTTATCCCTTTCAGAAGGTGTAGATGGCCTAGATAAGACTGTCTCTGAGGAGAATTGTTTCGGTTTTCACTTTTTCTTAGAGTCCTTGGCCTGATGAGAAGTCTTCAGGGATTTCCTGGCCTCCTCAGAAGTCCCTTTATGGAGCCTAGCTCTCTTGTGAGACCTGGAAGAGGTATCACTGTCATCATCAGATGTTGTCTGAGCTTTGGCTTTTTGCAGCCACAAGAGCAGCCTCTCTGTTACATCTTTCTTCCTCCTTCTTTCCCTCCCTCTCTATCCTCCCTTCTTTATTACATCACCTGGTTCCTTGCCAGCCCTGGCATGCGCTATGTTTACTTTCCATTGACATTCCAGATTCTACATGGTTTGTTTCATACTGATATCCTGTCTGTTGCCCAGTTGCATCTGGAGCTGTTAATGGATGGACCTACATTGCTGTGCTGAAACTGAAAATAAACCTACTTCAAAACTAAGGAATATTGGACTCATTTCTACATTTGGCGACGAGCTGAAGAACCACTCTTGTCATATACTTCAGCACAGGTATAGAGTGTTTCTTGAACCCATGAAGAAAATTTAAAATTCTTGTACTAAGTTCTACCATACTTTATTGGAAATTCACTTTATGAATCAACTTGATTGGAACTTAAAAGCACACTATTATATCACCTACTAGTCTCATTACTGCTCAACTTTAAACTCATTCTGCCAGTGATCTGATAGCACCTGCGGCTGTATTTTATTACCCTTTGTGTTTTGATTGCACCAGCGGGAGAGTTTGTGTGATAGCGGTATCATCTGGAAGTTGTATTTTAGTGACTTGACTGCACCGGCGGCTGTTTCAATAACTGTGTTGTGCTCTGATTGCACCCGCGGCAGAGAATATGTCTATTTCCCTCAAATGTGTCAACTGTGTTTTGTGCTAGCTCTGCACCGCATATTTTCCTCAAGTGATCACTGTTACAGCCTGCGACTTTTTTTCAGCGAGCGCCGCTGCAGCCTGCTTGTTCTTACAGCGTTTGGAATAATTGGGAAATTTCACTAACGATCTCAATCTTACCGTATTTTCGTTGAAGGCCTGCTCGGTCAGTTGTTTCATTGGCATCCTTTGAATTCCCTACGCGCGCTCCATTTCCAGACACGTCACTGCAGTGCGTGCACTCCGACTTCAATCCCGGCTGTCTCTACAATCTACGCTCACGTTATGACGCCCAAAACGTGCAACGTCATCAGCGGCCATTTTGGTTACCGCGGTAACCAAAAACTCTTTTCAAGACGCATATCGGGACCGTTTTTTTTCCGTAACGAAGCTTACTCAAGAATATATAATACGAATTCACACAAAGTGAGTCCGTTTCAAAACTTTTCGTAGATTTCTCACTGTATGGTGTCAGGATTGTTTTAACTCATTATCTCCATGGCTGAACAATAATTTAAAAAAAAAAGCAAAGAAAGCAAAGCAAAATATTTATGATTGTTATACTGTTTAGAGTACCCAGTTTTTTTTGTTGTTTGGGAAAAATACACATGTTTAAGGTATTACTAAGTGTTAACGACAGATACATACACTTGGTATTTATTATATTTTAAATGTCACACGCCAAAAGTACAATCCACTTATAACTTACTTTACCATAAATCAGTTATTCTAATTATACAATTCAAAATGCAGTTCGAACCACCAGCTAAGTTTTTACAATTAAAAGGGGACCCACCTATACCATGGTCAAGGTGGAGGGAAGAATTCAGTACATATATGAAGGCCATAGATGGGGAACGAATGGGTGCAGAAAGGAAAAAAAGTATATTTTTACATTGTCTAGGCTCTGAGGGACAGGTAATTTTTAGAACTTTACCACCTATGGCTGCACCCGACAACGAAAGTGGAGATAATTTCAATGTTTACACTGAGGCCTTAATGAGAATGGAGAAAAGATTTAAACCTGTTACAAGCATTGCCTTAAACAGATTTAAATTTTATACCAGGACACAAAAAGATGAAGAATCGTTTGACGATTTTTTGACAGCTTTAAGAGCATTGTCTTTACATTGTAATTTTGGCCTTATCGCTGACGAAATGATAAGAGATCAAATAATCGTACATGTAAAGAATAAGAAAATTCAAGAAAAATTATGGGTCATGGGAGATCCCAGTTTGGCTCAAGCCATAACTGAAGCTAAAGCATTAGAACAATCTGAAAAGTGGATGGAGGTTGTTAAACAAAAAGCTAATATAACCACTAAGGAAGAAGAAATATGTGCTATTAAACCCAAAAGTGAACAGCACCAAACACGTTACATGCCTAACATGAGATTCAATGGAAACAAACCTAATTACACACAATTTCACAAAAGAAACGACATGGCCTTTAATCATAGTGTATGCTATAGGTGTGGCAGCAAGTCTCACATTGCTTCTTTTCCAGGATGTCCTGCAATAGGTAACGAATGCAAAAACTGTGGCAGAACAGGACATTTCAGTAGTGTATGCAGGGATCACAAACGCAACATTACACAGGCACGTGGTGCAGTATCCTATATTGTAGACAGTAAGGATTTTACACAACCTTGTAATCATATATCAGAAATGAACAAGGGATTTGTTGTGTCTATTATTGATGGTGTTCCAGATAATATAATGAAGTCTCCAAATTGTGAATTCCATATTTTAGGGGAAAAACTCATGCTTATGGTTGATTTGGGTTCTCCGTGGACAATCATCACACGTGAATACTTCCATGAACTATTAGGTCATGTGATACAGTATGACAGTTTACAACCATCCGATATAATAGCGGAGAGTTTTGATGGCACAAAAATTGAGATTGAGGTTTTTTTTCAGGTAGAGTTATATTTCAAAGGTAGATGTGCAGTGGTGAAGTTATATATTACACCAAAAGGTGTTAATGTATTAGGATGGCGCGATCAATATAAATTAGGTTTAACACTAAACCCAAGGTCTAACGAACCAGTGTCATTATGTGATGATAGATTATTTAACAATATTGCAGTTGTCAACACAGAACTTGAATCGAACTGCAGGGAAGAAAATCTAGTTAGCAAATATAACAAAGTATTTTGCAATGAATTAGGAAAATTGAAGAATTTTACTCATAAAATTATATTGAAAGAGAATGTTGTGCCAATTAAACAGAAAATTAGAGGAGTACCGATTAACATCAGGGAAGAACTCAAGGAAATGTTGAAGGAACTATCTGATGAAGGCATTATTGAAGCTATTGAATCTTCTGAATGGGTTTCACCCATTGTTCTGGTCCGCAAACCTGACCAAAAATTGAGAGTCTGTGTGGACTTGAGAGCTCTAAATTCAAACATTGTGGTGGATTGTCACCCTCTTCCGAATATTAACGAGGTAGTTTCTATGTTTGAGGGGGCACACATTTTTTCCACGCTTGATTTACGTTCAGCTTATCATCAGATAGAATTAATGGAAGAGTCAAAAAAATACACAGCTTTCATCACACCGTTTGGTTTATATCAATACACAAGAATGCCCTTTGGGTTGGCGTCAGCAGCGTCAGTTTTTCAGAGGGTAATGTTTCACATTTTCAGGGACATAGATGAATATGTTAAATGCTTCCAGGATGATATTTTAATCTTTTCAAGAGATGAACCTGAGCATTTAATGCATTTAAATGAGGTTTGTAAGAGATTAGAGAACCATGGGCTCACTCTAAAGGCACACAAATGCAAGTTGTTTAAACGATCCGTTGAGTATTTGGGACATACGTTGTCCGGGGACGGAGTAATTCCCAAAAAAACTAATGTTGATGCCATAGTTAAAGCTCCGTCACCAGCAAACAAGGAACAACTCTTGTCATTCGCAGGAATGTGCGAATACTATAGTAAATTTGTAGAGGGATTTGCAACCAAAATGGAACCTCTAAGAGTTTTGTTAAGGCAGAATGTAAAATGTAATTGGACAAAAGAACAACAGGGAGCTTTTGAAAGTATAAAAAAAGACATTGTGAATGCACCCACATTAAAACCTTTTCGCATGAAGAAAGAATGCATTATTACAGTTGATGCAAGTCTGTATGGTTTAGGTGGAGTGCTTTCACAAAAGGAAGGGAAGGATGAATGGAATGTCGCTTTTGCCTCGCGCACCTTAAATGAATGTGAGCGGAAATATGCCGTAATTGAAAGAGAACTTCTTGCATGCGTATGGGCAGTTGAACATTACAGGTTGTATGTGTGGGGCAGCAAGTTTACCCTTAGAACGGACCATAAACCGTTAGTCAACATTTTATCTACAGGTGGGGGTTGGAACTCCACAGCCAGGATTGCAAGGTTAACGTCTAAATTGCAAAAATATAATTTCAATACAGAGTATGTTCCTGGTAAGAAAAATGTCACTGCAGACTTCCTCTCTCGCTTACCCTGTGACCAAGATAAGGCAAATACCATCAAAGAATGTGATTTTGTTGTTAGCATTGGTGATATTGTTTCAAATCAATTTCAGGAAATCACAGAAGACAAGTGGAATTATTGTGAACAACATGATGATAGGTGGAGTGAACTTAAAAAATATGTTTTAAGCGGATGGCCCAAAAAAAATATGGTGAGATCAGATCTTGTACCATTTTTTAATGTATCTGGAGAATTAGATTTTGAGGGTAATTTACTATTTAAATCAGGAAAATGTGTACCGCCAAGAGGCATGCAAGACATCATACTTAATTTAGCCCACAAAACACATCCTGGTATATCATCCATGAAGCGTTTAGTTAGAAGTTTTTTTTGGTGGCCAGGAATGGATAGGTTTATAGATCGTGTAGTCAGGGAATGTCATGAATGTGTATCTAGTGAAAAAATGCTAAAATTACACGTACCACTGTCATAAGGTTTCTGCACATACACAGAGCTATGCACAGGAAAATGGGACCCCGGAATACAGTGGTTTGCCACCATATACCGTAGCACCCAAAAACCCCAACCCAACTAGCTTAGCATCCCATTAGCACCCAAGTACCAATGATCGGACAACCCAGAACATGGTATCTTTATCTCAGGACTCGCAGAAGCAAGAACACTCTTTCGTCACTCACTCGTACTTGTCCACAAGGTGCGTAGGAAGAGACACTGGATAGGTTAAAATGTTTATTCCAACTTACGTGCTCTAATGTACAGTACACGTGTCAGTACTAATAGCATAATGCATATGACTAATATAAGCAGCATGGTTACAATTCCATAGAATACAAACGGGGAAAGCATCTCAGAGCTCAGTGGATAAACGTATAAATAACATTACCACCCTCCCCTTGCAATAAGATAGTTTATTATAATAATAAAAGACCTCTGGGCTTTGACTAGCGAACCCCCATACCTCAGTCTCTAGATGCAGAATTACATCAGCAGGACATCATAGCTCTTCTCACTGTAAGGGATTTCTCCAAGTGTTCTTAAGCGCTAGTAAACCACAGTATTAAAAGCACACCAAATTCTTCATGGCAATTGCACCTAATGTTATGTCTGGGTGCGCGAGACTGGCCATATCAGGAAGAACCAAAATACATTGTTATGTGACCTTGTACATGTTTGTGCAGACCGAGCCCAAAAAGGTGAACAACAGAAAATGCAGACAGTGCAAAAGAACTTGGCACGAGCAAAGGGCGAGGGAGACCCGGCTCAGTGTAACGTGCGCAAAGAAAAGCAGCATGGCAGCCAGGCCTAGGCCAACATAACAAGGCAGGCAACAATCCACAAGACACCCTCCCCTGGGCAGTCCGGCGGCCAGGACAGAGGCCCATCAGAGGACAACACAGCCGTTGGAGCACAGGGAGCGCCCAAACGGCGAAGGGCAGGTCAATCCATGAAAGTGTAAGTGCAGAAAAAAGCCATACCCTCCAAGAGTTCATCATTGGAATCGTCAAAAAACATAGATGCCATCCAATCCATGAGATCAAAGAGCAGGAATGCTCCTCAGCAAGGGGAGCATCCAGAAGCAATGCGGGACAGCTTGCGTGATAATTGAAACAGCTTCGTTGTAGGAGATCCTGGGCAGCCGCCCAGATATCCCATTGCGCCAAAATCCCCAGTGCAGCCGCACGCGCCATACAGCCAGCAACGGAACAGTCCTGTTCATGGGCCTCTAAGGGACCCATCAACTGAACAAAATCCGGAACAGACAATGACGAATTGGAGAGGCAATAATCCAGAGTCCAGGTGAAAGGACAGCGGATACAAGTCATCACAGGTTGCACGCAAGTGAAATACGCAAAGCGAAATGAAAGAGTATATGACACACTTAGTGTCGCCAATGGCAAGACACCAAAACCAGCCAAAATGCGCTCACGGAGCAGCTGGAGGCGTTCTGGATCGAGCAGGTCCCATCGGGGAGCAGCCTTTGCGCAGAAAGCAAATTAAGAGCAAGACACCAGCCGCTAAAGCGAGGATCAATGGGAAACCGCCAAAGACGCTGGAAAAAATAGAATGTATGAATGCTGGGATGACACCAAAAATAGTTTGGAAGGAGGACACCAAGCCCGACCCCACGACCTTAAAAAAGTGTACTAGGCCTTCAGTGTTAGATGCGTTAAAAATACGATGTATTAACTCCCCAAAATGTTGGGGGAGATTAGTGTTTAAAAGGGCCTGTATTTCACTGTGGGTACTCGCCACCTGGAGAATGAATGTCTCCCGGGCGGACGTGAGCATAACTTCCTCGTTCAATAATAGTGCCTTTATTCTGCTCAGTCTATTGAAATCTGCCTCCATGGTAGGGATGGAAGGCCAAATAGAGATATCAACCTTGCCATGAGGGGGAGGAAAAAGCACATTCTTGCAGCAGACAACCCTGTGCGAAACTGTTACAATGTAAGGAATGCCAGCCTGTAGGCCGCAACAGTTTTCGTTATTTAAAAGTAAATAACTGCCATTGGAAAGGAGAGTGAAAGTAGGGGAAATAACAGGAGCAGGAATACCTTTTAGCACACAAGCAAGATTAGGAGCGGAAACGCTACATGAGCCATGCAATTTAATGTGTTTACAAATAAGCGAATGACCCATAGTCGAGTCACAAGACTCCCCCGTGAGAAAGACTTCCTTGCCATCTCGAAGGCACTTATACATGAAAGGCAAGGACCAGAGTTCATGCAGGAAAGCACTGCCCAAGGGCTGGTAACGGCCCACAGGATAATGTTTCATGCATGAGTCAAATTCAAATAAGGAAAAAGGTAAAGCGATAACCCCATGAACTAGCCACACAGCAGAATCGAGTTCTGCAACAGAGAACGGTAAAGGATCCATCTTTTCTATATGTAATAGAGTGTAAGTTGCATCTTTCATGGACATAAATTGCTGTTTGTCAGTTAAATTAAAAGGTAGAAATAATGCAGAGGTGTTCAAAAAATGCCAAGGCACTTTACCTAACTTAAGCGTCTGTAAAGTCCATGCAAACTGCATAACTGAGCGCAATTGATTCTGACCATGATATAACACAGAAACATCATCTTGTACAATATCGACAACAGAGGACACAATATTCTCTAAAGTGTAAATGCGAGAAGACAGGGTATTAATACTATTGTCAACAACAGCAAGCACCTTTTCCATATTTGCTTGATCTATTTCCCGAAGACGGGAAGCAGCTTCAATTTGTGATAGCTTCCAGAGTTCATTATACGTTTCATAAATGAATCTCTTAGGTCGGGGACCACGAGGTCCCAAAACAAAATCGGACAGATCAATATCGCCTGAAAGGAGGGACAAATGTTGTTTAACAGAATCAAGGGACGAATGTTGCAGCCATTGTTTGCATAATTTACCAACAGAATATGTAGTGACAGTACGGGCATCAGTAAACCTCGGATCAGGCCTATTCTGTGTGTAGCTAGTACCAGAATCGTGAAAACGCATTTGACATGCGTTAGATGATATAGGCCATACTAACCAGGGTGACTGAACCAGCTCAGAAACATTAAACGAATTATTTTGTAACATTGCCTGCAGGGACACGAGGGACAGATTGAATCGTGAGCTTTCATTGGGAAAACTCGACAGGGATGGTATTGATGGCGTGTTCAATTGTTTAGTGGTTGCTAAGCCCCAACATGTAGTCTGATAGATGGAGACATTGAGGAACATAATTTGGGCAGGGATGAGGCAAGCACGATGTAATGCCTCAGTCCCCTGTACCTGCCATGGCTTGGAGCCCCAAATAGATTTCAAATCGACTGTATTATCCCAGTACTCATAACCACCCACAGCTAGGGCACTTAGAAAGGAACCTGAATAAAGCAATTTGGTGTGTGTTAACATAATTTTCTGAGTTGACGTGTTATTTAATCTAAAATAATAGGATGCAGGGTTCGACCGATTAAAATCAGTAAAATAATTAAACTTATTTCGAAGAGTTTGTGAGCTACCTGGCAAGGGGTTTGGACAATGTTCCCATTGGGTGTAATTGACAGGACTACGCAGAGCACTTGGCTTATGGAGAAAATGATTACCCCAATGTTGATAACAATACAAATCGGCATAGTTCGCAGAGTTCATATATAAATCTTCAGCATTAAAAGATGCATAATATTTTAAATCGGCAAACAATGCTTCAACGGCATGCACATCCCAATCATCAGAATGAATATTATTTTTTACTACATCACCCATAGAAACACGAAGGACGTTAGGTACATTAATAACTTCTGTCGGACCATGGATTTGAAAGTTCACGGCATCCCATACGATGCCATCAGCAACTGGAAAAGCCGAAATGTTCACAAATATGTGGTCACGCTTCATGATGTGAGAAGAGGAATGAGGAGCCAAAGTTCCAGAAACATAGTCTACAGCAGAGCGTTCAGGTAAATAGTGACCATTAATTAGTAGAAAAAACACTGTGACAAAGCCAATGGACATGAACAAAAAAATCAAGAAAAGCACCAACCAGATGTATGTCCAGGGTGGAATCAAAAAATTGTCTCTAAACCAGGATATAAAAATACTGAACTTGGATGGAACTTTTGAAGATGTGGAATCCGAGTCAAAGGAATAACGAGTCGGGCTTAGTGGCGATATTGGTTGATGTGCCACCGATTCAGATGCAGGATAAGTATACTCGTCCTCGTCGATGTTGGTGGAGAGTTGGGGATCAATTATAGTTTCAGGCAAAGTAGAGGATTTAGGCAAATCAACCATCTCAATTACAGCATCAGCGATCGTTCGTGCAGATGGACTATGAACATATGTCCGATAAATGGCAGGACAGGAGACCGCTGGTGTGACACTATTCAGGATCGGCCAGGCGCTGTAGCTTGACATTTTCAACTGAGATGTATCTGTTCTCTTTGCGACCAGGAAGCGGTGGTAAAATGACTGTACGTGTTCCCTTCAGGCCAAGAACTGGAACCGGTGCACGAAAAGAGGGGCCAAATTCTTTTTGTTTTCAACCTTCTCTCGAACCAGTTCTCCAACTTTCGGAAGCCAGCCGGCTACCGGAATCTGCAACGCAGGATCAGTGGCTGAAGGCAAATGTGTAGTTGCAAGTTTGTCTCGGGCTTCTTGTAAGTCCTGTAACATAGCAGAATGGTTATCTACATCAAACTTGGCGGATTGCGCCGCGATGTCTGGACCCTCAAGGTCAGGCACAAACATTCTTATGCCAAAGAGCATTTCGTATGGGGTCCGCCCACCCAGAGGTCTTCTAGGGAGATTATTAAGTGCACGCTGAACGGTATACAAATGGGCCAGCCAGTTCCTGCCAGTACCTATAACCCTAGCTGTTAAGGATTGCTTTAAGTCACGGTTCATTCGTTCAACGATAGAGTTGCCCTCAGGCCTATACGGAGACGAAAATTTCACCCGCACCCCAAGCGAAGCCATTGCATCCTTGTAAGCCCTAGAGGCAAACGCTGGACCTTGGTCCGAATGGAAGGTGCCGCATGCGAAAATTCCCACAAAGACACGCAAATCCCTGATTACATTTCGGGCGTCAGCACTCCGTTGTGGCCAGACCCAGAGAAACCGTGTGCACGAGTCCACTGCCACTAAGATGTATTTATAGGCAGTGTCTGATGAGAATGGACCGCAGTGATCCAAGTAAACACACCCAAAGGGTCTGTTAGCAATGCAGAGCGGGGTTTGTGGTGGACGTGTTACCGTGGAAGGCTTAATCTGTTGACAAACGTCGCAAGAAAGCACAAAAGCACGGGTGTCTTTATATAACCCACGCCACCAATAACGCTGCTGCAAGATGGAAACCGTAGCTGACACACCTGCATGAGCAGAAGCCATGCCTTCGTGTGCAGCTGATATCAAGGCACTCCTGCGGTCCGCGTTGGGGATCAGCCGATCTCCAACGTCAGGTATAGTTACATAAGGAACCTGATCGGGACTTAATGTGTAAGAATACTTGGAAGGGAAACCTGTAGGGTAATTATTACCTTCCTTGGTTGCAGCAATAGCTGCTAATATAACAGGGTCTATTTTAGACATGGACCTGGTAACCGCTGCTACTGAACACGTGACTACTGCTGAACGGGCAGCCTCATCTGCCAGATCGTTACCAATAGCGTGTGCGCCCACCCGCTGATGGCCTAAGGTGTGAACCACCTGTGTGAGGGGCAGACGTTGTTGCAATTCTGCCACTCGAACCCAAAGCATTTTATGCTTAATTGTGCTCCCTTTTGCGTCCTTGTAGTCGTTTTTCGACCAGAAAAACAGATTGTCATTGTAAGATTGTACACAGTAAAAGGAATCACACACAATAAGAGTTGTCTCATCCTGAGAAGCGAACTCAAGTGCAAGTAGCAATGCATGAAGCTCGGCCAATTGTGCGGTACTATCTCCGAGTGTGCGAGTGTGCACTACAGAGGATTTAAACGTTCCATTGACAAAGGAACCCGCTACAATAGCACATGCAGCTGAATAAGCGTGCTTGGACCCAGTGGCCGGTTGCGCCGAGCCATCGGTATAGATCACACATTTGTAATCCTCAAGCGGCAACAAAAACAGAGGAGGAGGATGAACAAATTCATACTGTAAGAACTCCTGAGTCTGAAGAGAAGAATCAAAAATAAAGGTGACGTCTGATGACGTCAAAGATGTAGCCCATTGTATCCAACGGGGATGCATTGCTTTTGAGTTCGGTACACTTGCCTTTGTTACTGCCTCTAGGGCAGGACAGGGTGTTACCACCAGAATTCGCTTACCCTGTGCCAGTGCGCGTTCTTTTAGAATCGCCATTTGCACTGCAGTCAGAACTTTTTCAACAGATGTAAAGCGCAATTCAGCGGAAGTGTATAGATGTGACTTGTATGCGATAGGTACTGTATCACCTTCATTAAAGGTTAAGTATGTGAATCCCACCGCCCCGGAATTATTCTAATCACCAGGTTTGTGTGGTTGTCACGAGTCAAAAGATATTTAGACTCCAATAGGTCTGTCTGCAAAGACTGCAGAATTGAGGTATGCTCAGGCAGCCAGCAAGACCTTGAATAAGTAGGCTGTATCAGAGCATACAAAGGCTTGATACGCTGGGCATATTCGGGAATGTAGGTACGCCCGAAATTCAAGAAACCCAGCAAAGACTGAAGTTTCTTCAGAGTGTTTGGGGGGCACAGATGTGCACATTTTTCCAAGAAATGGGGGATAAGCCCTTACCTTCGTTGTTGAGCTCATAGCCCAAGAACAGAACGGTAAATTCAGCAATGTGTGACTTAGCAAAGTTAAATTTATAACCCTGCTCCGCAAATTCAAGAATAATGCGGTCCACACGGGACAGATGCAGGAATAATTCGTCGTCTGTCAAATAAATGTCATCTACGTACGAACATGCATCTTGATCAAGGTCATTTAACAAAGAAACAACACGGGCGGCGAATATACCCGGACTATTCTTGTAGCCCATGGGTAAACGCCGGAACTGGAATAATTTACCACCGGAAGTGAATGCGGTCCATTGACCACTTTCCGGGGCAAGGTTGTGCGTGTAGAAACCGTTTGAAAGGTCAAGAGTCGTTTTATATTTTTTACGAACAAGACTGTCTACAAGCGCAGAACTATGTGTATTCTGCACCGCAAAGTTCCGGCAATGAGAATTTAAATGCCGGTAATCCAAAACTAAGCGGTACGATCCGTCGGGTTTAGAAACCACGAAAAGGGGATTGTTCATTGGTGATACGCATGTTTCAATTACTCCCTGATATTCCAACTGTGTCAGAATTTCGGAGACGGGGCCTTTTGCCTGTCGTTTGATGGGATATTGGGGTTGTGGCTGCGGTAGTGACCGCAAAGGTATTGCATGGGGAGGTGATTCTTCATCCCATCCCACATGGTTGCGGTATAACGCTGGTGCCAGGTACACAGCCCACTCAGCTGCAAGTGCTTCAGCTTTGTCTTTTGGGACATGCCTTGAAAAGCTTGGAAGGATTACCTCCTCTCCTTTATGTGCAGCTAAAACGAATGGGGGTGGCCAATCCACCTCTGCTAACAAAATGTCATATGAAGAGGTTAGATTTTCCCAAAAAATCCCTTTTATTTCACGCGGTATATCACCTTCAATTTGGATGACTATGTTATATAGTCTGTCAGGGGTGCCACTCTCGTGTCAGCTGTCTCTACAGTAACGAATGTTTCAGTTGCTGTCGCCTCCATATGAGGACGTAGCGCCTCCCGCACTATGGTAACTTCCGCGGCGCTGTCTAGGAGGGTCACTGCCCACGTCCAATTCTGGAGTCTCGTTCTCACGGTCTGAGGCATATTTCGCTGTGACAGCGGCAACTTTTTTCTTCTGAAATTGCGGTCGAGGAAGGTGAAAGTCTTCTGCTTTCCCTCTGACTTGTTGTCGAGGTTGGTCTCGCTCCTGGGGAGCCTCTCGGCCCCTTCCTCTATCCTGCCGTCCTCCTCCACCAGCCTGTGACGACGTCTGGGCCTGTGAAGAACGAGGAGAACGCGTATCAGAGCTCTGAAACCTTTCTGGTGATTTAATCCTTGAACTATCACGTAAATCATAAGTACGTTCAGAAGAAACCGAAACTGGGGAAGCGCCTCTCGACCCCGGCTTCTTTTGTTGCTTACCCTGTTTTTTCTGTCTCCAACTCTTTTTAGTGAAGACTGGTTTATCATCTTTCTCAGATGTACTTTTTGTTTGTGTAACTTGTGTTTGCGATTGAGTTTGCATTTTTACAAAAGGCTTGTTGCCCAGGCTATTTCTTCCAATTGTTTTATAAGCCCGGGCAATAATTTTCGGTAATTCGCGGGGCCTGTCCAACTCTGGGACCAAAGCCAAAGCATTCGCTACTTGAAAGTTCATAGCATCGCCCTTGACATTTCCAAGGATCAGCTCAGCTACTACATCAAACACTCCCACTAGTCTCATCCCTAATTCCACAGCCGCTTCAGGGCCATGTTCATCCTGTACTTTTTTAATTACAGAGGGTAGAACCGTCATGGAAGGAGTTCCAAAACATTTTGAATAAACTGCTGCGAATACCTTACCCCAGTTTTCACATGATGTCAAATCGGGGATTATGTCTTTTGGCAAACTTATCGTGAGGATGCGGTGTTTATCTACTGGGGATGTATGTGGAAACACTGCTTCTATCTGATCGAACTTTTCTGCAAGCCAGTAAGGATAGTCGTCCTTATTTTGTGGACGTTTGCCCATCACAGAATTTACCATGACAGGACTTATGGTCACTCCAGCTGCAATAGCTGGTTGGCCAGCGACTACAGGGGCAGCTCCATGTAGGCTACCTGTAACGTATGTCACTAAGGCTCGATGCACTCGCACCAGTTCGGTATGCATAGTGCGCAGTTCCGCAATCGGTAACGCCAGATAATTTGGATGCGGGGTATACCCGGCCAATACAGGCCAAGTGGCCCCCTGAATTGATAAGGGGCCTAAACGAACTGCGGTAGTTGGTTGTGGGAGGGCACCATTAAACCAAACACGGTGCTGCCAAGCCGTGAGAGGCACTTCAAGATTGGTATAGGGTCGATAGGCAGCAGGAATAGCGGTGGGTTTATATTCATGAAACAGTTTATCACCTGCATCCACCGCCTCAAAAGTGATCCAAGTGTAAAACACTTCAAAGTGATAAGCCGCATCGGCTTGAACCACAAAGACCAACTCGACCCCAGTATCGGGCACTCCATACACAGCTAAGTGGTCTCGGAGTGCTCCTCGACTATGTGCAGCAATCGCCACACCAGCCATGACTAAACGGTTATATTTGACAACCTAACAGGGAGCACAAAAATGGGTCAGTTAACTAACCTTTTTTAATAACATCAAGCTTGAAAGAACCTATAAAACATTCAATATAGGAGGTATCACCATCACATACGCCTCCGGAAGCGTACGCGAGGGGTTTGTGGACAAGCACAAGTACTACTCAAGCGTCTCGCAGATAAGCAGCCCCACGTTGGGCGCCATGTCATAAGGTTTCTGCACATACACAGAGCTATGCACAGGAAAATGGGACCCCGGAATACAGTGGTTTGCCACCATATACCGTAGCACCCAAAAACCCCAACCCAACTAGCTTAGCATCCCATTAGCACCCAAGTACCAATGATCGGACAACCCAGAACACGGTATCTTTATCTCAGGACTCGCAGAAGCAAGAACACTCTTTCGTCACTCACTCGTACTTGTCCACAAGGTGCGTAGGAAGAGACACTGGATAGGTTAAAATGTTTATTCCAACTTACGTGCTCTAATGTACAGTACACGTGTCAGTACTAATAGCATAATGCATATGACTAATATAAGCAGCATGGTTACAATTCCATAGAATACAAACGGGGAAAGCATCTCAGAGCTCAGTGGATAAACGTATAAATAACATTACCACCCTCCCCTTGCAATAAGATAGTTTATTATAATAATAAAAGACCTCTGGGCTTTGACTAGCGAACCCCATACCTCAGTCTCTAGATGCAGAATTACATCAGCAGGACATCATAGCTCTTCTCACTGTAAGGGATTTCTCCAAGTGTTCTTAAGCGCTAGTAAACCACAGTATTAAAAGCACACCAAATTCTTCATGGCAATTGCACCTAATGTTATGTCTGGGTGCGCGAGACTGGCCATATCAGGAAGAACCAAAATACATTGTTATGTGACCTTGTACATGTTTGTGCAGACCGAGCCCAAAAAGGTGAACAACAGAAAATGCAGACAGTGCAAAAGAACTTGGCACGAGCAAAGGGCGAGGGAGACCCGGCTCAGTGTAACGTGCGCAAAGAAAAGCAGCATGGCAGCCAGGCCTAGGCCAACATAACAAGGCAGGCAACAATCCACAAGACACCACCATTGAAGGTGGTTAAGTGGCCTGAAGTACCATGGCAAAAAGTGGCTTTTGATATATCAGGTCCTTTTAATGATTACCGGAGTATTCTCGTTTTGCTTTGGTCATGGTTGACTATCATTCCAAATGGCCAGAGGTGAAATTTGTTTCCAAAGCCACAACTAATGCAGTAATTGTTTTTTTTAAATAAATTTTTGCACGCGAAGGATGCCCCTCCATTTTAGTCACAGATAATGGGGTACAGTTAACATCTGGAGAAATGGAAAGTTTTCTTAAAGAATGTCGTATTGAACATAAATGTACATCATTGTATGAACCACACGAAAATGGGCAAGTGGAACGCTTTAATAGGGTTCTAAAAACTTTTGTTGTTGATTCGTTAAAATTGGGCGGAAATTGGATGAACTCCTTGAGAGAAAAATTATGGGTTTATCGTATCACACCTCATTCTACGACAGAAGTCAGCCCGTTCAAGTTACTCAAAGGAAGAGATCCTGCATCTTGTGTTTGTCCATGGTGGTTCAGGAACAAATGCCAAACTAAGTTTAATGATAAGGAATGTGTGCATGATACTGCAAAAAGAGTGGAAATAAAACAAGACAGAACTGTGAGATGGTACAATGATAAGTGGAAAACCAAAGTTCACGGTTTCCAAGTTGGAGATTGGGTTAGAATTCTTAGACCTGGAATAATGAATAAGAGTACAAATAAATTTGGAAAACCCATTCAGATCAAAAAGGTTTTCAGTAATAGTGTAATTACTCAAGACGGTAAGGTCTGGAATGTAAGAAAAATAGCTAAGTGTCCTAGTAATGACATTTTCCAGCACAACAACTATAGGACAAACAATCAGTTGGATACCAAGACATGTAATGGAGTAAACAATGAGACGGTGGCCTCAAGAGTCAAATTATCTGATCGAATGAGACAAATGCCAAAAAGATTTAATGATTTTATTTAAGAGTGTTACATTGATATTTTGATATTATTAATAAGGGGGATGTGTTACATCTTTCTTCCTCCTTCTTTCCCTCCCTCTCTATCCTCCCTTCTTTATTACATCACCTGGTTCCTTGCCAGCCCTGGCATGCGCTATGTTTACTTTCCATTGACATTCCAGATTCTACATGGTTTGTTTCATACTGATATCCTATCTGTTGCCCAGTTGCATCTGGAGCTGTTAATGGATGGGCCTACATTGCTGTGCTGAAACTGAAAATAAACCTACTTCAAAACTAAGGAATATTGGACTCATTTCTACACTCTCCTCCCTGCCTTTCAAGGTTTTTAAAGAGAAAGTGCAACACATTTTGCACTCTCTTACCTTTTGGTGGGGGTGGAGGTAGTACAGGCAATCCTTATGTGGGTCATCCACATGCACTCTTTTCTCCCCAGAGGTCTTGCAAGGATGGAAAAGGTATTTTCTGTCAGACATTATCAAGTTTAAATATTCTTGTAGAAGTAAACTGAGCAGTGCTCAGTGAGACTCCCTTCACACATAACGTGTGTTGAAAATCTGAGGGACTCTGTCTTTCTTGGGAAGGTTCTAGAGAGTGCTAGCACCTGACTGGTCATAGTTCAAGTTTGGCCATTTTAAAAAAAGGACATATATAGGCTATTAAACTGATGGCCTACTGCCATTATAGCCTATGATAGCTATACATACTGCTTTACTATTGTACTGTGGGACTCCCACTTCAACGACGGAGAATGATTCAAGCATGTGAATCTATGAAAGATCCAATACTGGATACATTTGTACTTTTATGAACTTTCTCTTGAGTTGGTTATAGTGACAAGCCAATAATAAAGGCTATAGACCTGATATTTTACTATAAAAACTTACAATAATGACAGTAGGCCTGATATATTGTTTTTGGAAAGCATATGTTAATGTCAATAGGCTTTAGGGGTGCATTACTGTGACTCTGAATTAAAGCCTACGGATAGCTTTTTTGTTACATGGAATCTTACAGATTATCTTAGTGGGCAAGGGTGTTGGTGTTGGTTACCACCTTTGAAAAGCATGGATATAGAAGATTTGCACTGTGAGAATCCTTGATAAGCCCGGTTTAGAAAGATAATATTTGCTTTCCCAACTGTAACTTTGTATAAATTTCCAATTGTATGACTGTATTCCTGATGGATGCCTTATGGAAAAGCTTAAACTCAGTTCAGGAGGCTTCAGGTGGTTATGGCGACAAACCAATGATAACAGCTGTAAGCTTGGTTGGTGTGCAGGGAAATGTTATGACAGGTGTCATAGGTCTGGTCTTTTTATTATGAAAAGTTATTACAAAGGAGGTAGGCCTGGCATATATATTCAGAAAAGCACATGGTAAAGTTCATAGGCCGCTAACAGTGGATTGTTATCAAATTACGTAACAGGCTGAAACTATTTTGTTACATGCAATCTTACAGATTTCCATTGTAGGCAAAGGGTTTGGTGTTGGTCACCCACTCTGACAAAGCCTGGGAGTAGAATTTCACTGTAATTATTCTTGTTACAGTCTACTGACTCCAACTGCAATTTTAAACATATCTGTATTTTATAACTGTATGTCTTATGGCTGCTAGCTTATGGCACTTCAGTCGGCCTGGGTTATATATAGTGTCAAGCCAGTGTTAAAGGTTTCATGCCTTATCTCCCTTAACTGGGAAATGTTATGTCTGTTTCCTTAGGTGTGATCTGTTGACAGTTAAAAGTTATGACACAGTAAGTAAGCCTTACTATCTTTTTGTGCAAAACCTGTGTTCAAGGCAATAGACTTTTAAGGGTGGATTGTTATTACACTGTGCTAAAGCCTGCAGGCATGAACTTTGTTACATGGAATCTCACAGATTGCCATAGCAGGCAAGGGTTTTGCTGTTTGGTGACTGTAGGAATGTGGCCTTCTTTCTGCCACAGGCAAGGCCTTTTTCAAATAAGAGGCTATTTTATTTGACTAGAAAATTTATTTTCCTGTCAGCAAATGACAGAAAAACACTGGAAATGTTGAAATCCGTTGGGTAAAGATGTTGACAGAAATGTCTGAGAGATATTTTTGAAGAAAAAAGGCCAAAAAAAGACAGTACTCAGTGCCCCATGATCCTGTCACAAGGAGCCGGAAAAACAAAATGGGGGTAACTTCCACCTACTGGGTATAATAGGATACTGGTAAGGCTGTGAGCCCTTAAAGGCACAGAGTCTCTCTCTTTTCATATCTGCAAAGCTGCAGTCTATAAGTCTACATTGTCCTCTTCCTTTCTTCACCATTTTCCTTTTAAAAAGGTTTGTGAATGAGATTTGTAAGGACAAATACCACATCGGCTAATTTTTCCTGGTCTTTTAACTATATATTAACCCTTTTTTAACCAATTGGCCAATGTAGCCTCATTTATAGGCTGCACACCATTTTTATAAATTAAGTGCTTATCATGGCCTTGCTGAAGAATAAAGAACATCTACACTTAAGAATGTATATTGTAAAGAAGCCCTCTGGGATCCCTGCACGTGGGTGAGATTATTCAGTGCTTATGATTATCAATGGAGATTCCCCTCAGAGAGGATGAAAAGTTATGATAAACTAAGTGGGTCTGACATATTGATTGTGAAAAGCATATGTTAGGCATTTAAGGGTAGTTTGCTATTACTCTGTATTGAAGCCTACAAAGAGTTATTTTGTTACATGGAACCTAACAGATTCCCATAGCAGGCACGCGTTTCGGTGCTGGTTACTCCCTCTGACAAACTGTGGATATAGAATATTTGCACTGTCAGAATCCTTGTTAGGCCCTCTTAAAAAAGATAGTATTTTGTTTTTCCAGCTGTAATTTTGTATACTATGTTAATTTATGATCGTATACCTGATGGTTGCTTTGTGAGAAAGCTTAAACTTAGTACAGGAGGCCTCAGCTGATTATGGTGACTAGCCAATGATAACAGATACAGGCCTAATTGGTTCACTAGGAAAACATATTTCTGATGCCATAGGTCAGATATGTTTCTTATGAAAAGTTACGAGGAACACAGCAGTCCTCACCTATTGACTGTGAAAAGCATAGGTTAAAATGAATAGGCATTTAAGGGGGCATTGGTATTTAACTTTATTAAAACCTACAGATAGTTATTTTTTTACATGAAATGTCACAGATGAACTTTGTACTGAAGAATGCTGGTGTTGGCTTCCTCTGCATTCAAGGCCCAGGGATAGAACATGTGCAGTTTATTCATGCTAGAAACTCTTGTTAGCTGTCTGCCATGATCTTGTAATCAACAAATATATAGGGTCTTTAGGTCAAGTATGTTCTGCCATTAGTCTGTCTCAGTGTCATTTACATGCTGCTTCTACCAATGACAGCATACTGCATGGATTAATTGTTCAGTTCACATCAGTTATTGTCTCTCTTGCCCTGCGAATGACAGGATTTTCTGATCACACGGCACCTGAAAATGAGAATGCTGCAGTGTCAAGACTGGGTGGACCGTCCTTTAGTTTTAAATATTCTTCTTATTATACTTTGCCCTCCATTTTCCTGCTTCTCTCTTTATTTTAATGTTTGTTAAGACAATACTATAGCACTCCATGCAGTGCTGACAAGCGGCTTGCTTGATGCTCATTTGATCTTCAGTGGCCATCATCGCAAATGGCTACTTCCTCTAAACCATGAGACTGTTATGGAATGCTGTTGTTCGTAGTGTATTATTGTTTTACCATTCCAACATGGTCAACACATTGGTTTTAAACGTGGCGGCCAAGCTGTAACTTTAAAACCACTATAGACTATTTACAATGCCGATCTAAGACAAACATTCACTGCTATGTTTAGTTTTGTTATTGCTATCATATGCAATCATACGCATTCTGTGTTTAGATGGCAGCATGTATTTTTGTAATCTTTTAATTTATCTTGCATATGTAGCTGAGTTTGTATGTTTTATTGAGGTTGAATTAGAGGGTGAATGCAGGAAGGAATCAGTGGATAGATAAATTAAAACATGAGTGCAAAGGTAAATGACAGAGTGCATGTATGATGACTCATTGGGTGCCTAAACTCATCAATGACACAAAAGGCAGTCTATTTCGTAGGCTAGACCCATTGGCATTGCCATTGCTTGTTTCTACATAAAGTGCTTTACAAGCTTGTATTAAAATGTAAAAATTATTAATTATTTCCAGTTTGTAAGTGTGTTGTCTTTGCTTCCTTCAAGTATTTGTCTGTTTTAGGTAAGACAGCGGGATGGGGGGTGGAAGATAGAGAGTGAAGTGGTTACCGGGTACACTGTGAAGCTATATTTAAAGTATATGCAAAACATTCAAGAATTCGTGTTGTCAGCAGTCACTTCTCAAGGACTTGGAGATGGAATGTTACACTCAGGTGGTCTACCCAGGCTTTGGGCCAGCTGTAGGGGACCCTAGACCCATGACTAGTTTGACTGTGGGATAATCATGTGGTGCTCATTGGTATGGCCTCACAGCACTCTGAGGTGTCTCATCATGCATTTCTACACAGTCCTGGGCAACTAAATTCTGTAGCACAGTGACTATGAGCTGCCGCCACACATAAGAGCTGTGATAGCATCATATTGTTGTGCTGCCTTAGTGTATTGCCCTTGTGTTGTGAGTCGCAACCTGAAGGTGTGTGTTGCAACCTTCACATGCAATGTTTGTTGGATCATGGAAAATTGTTGACTTGGCAGAGAACATCTGAGCGCCCATGTTTTACCTTTGAATAATCTATTTCGTGGATGCATGTGTCTATTTGTGCCGGTGAGGGTGAGTTGACCCAGAGGTCTTTGGCACTTCGGCCTCTGTAGCTATAGGTAGATTCAAATAGGTCTTAATAACTATATTTTACAAGAAACAAGGTGACCACCAATGTTTTAAATTTTTCTCCTACTGTATTTTGTTCTTAAGGAGTCGTCCCCTACAGGCATGCAGTAATAGCTAACTCCACACTGTTTTCTGGCAAGTGGCCCAAACAAACTCATTTTATTTTTTACTGCATAGTGCGAAACAAATATTTTACATGCTCAAATAGCTAATAAAATGAAAGTTCATAGATCATTTTACAAAATCCCAGTCCTCACCCAGTCTCCAAAAAGTCTATTGTCTGCCTCAATGTTCGTATGTATCATTTGATTTGACCTTAGTACAATATTTCCGTTCGGCATACACAGAAAAAAGTGAATGCATATAGGAACAGAAATTCGGAAAGAGACGAGACCAAGAAAGGACAGTCTAGAATGGATTGAGCTTTAATACATTTCTGTCTTTTCTTTTCGAAGGAAGAACTGACCAGTTCCAGCTCTCTGCAAACGTCGCTGACAGTAAGGACTTTGAGGAGGCTCTTCCTCGTTTACTCAAACTTTTTGCGAGGCAAAATCAAGCTCTTTGTCACCGAAGCATGCAAACAAGATGAAAGGTGATATCCCTAGAAACCAATACAGATAAAGGCAAATATAAAGCCAAGGCAGATTAAAGCCCAGATGGTGACAGCCCGCTACTTCACTCCAAACCACAAAGGGAAATGGACCCAGGACGACGCCTGCTTCATCCATGTTTCATCTTTCCTTGAACTTGCTGAATCAATGGCTGAACCATTAGGGGCTCATGGACTGGAAGCATCTCTGCTGTAGGAACTCTCATCTGCCTTCTTGTTTTGGGGCTACAGACAATATTCTGCGTTCTTGCTGCAATGCCTTATTTGAAGGACTCTTAAAAGAATGCAAAGCAATGTAAAGTGTATGTGCTGCAGGCAATTCACCGACAGAGTTTATATTTGATATTAATTTAATACCTGTACAGTAATGTATCTATTTATCATATATATGAAGGAAGAAAGTTTGTTGAAAAAGAATGGACACACAGCAATCTCTTTGGAAGCTGTTTTATACCTAGGGTTGTTTGTATCTTCAAAGATCTAAAGTAAAACAAATAAACACAGGAAAGGTATTCGGTCCTGCCTTCACTGCTTCAAGACTTTAAAATTCAGATATGTATGTGTACGGGGAAGTTTGCACCTCTGCCAACGTCCTGTGACAGTTTTGGGACTGGGCAGCATTTGCTCTAAAACAAAACTGTTTAGGGTACCTAAATTTGGCGTTAACAATAGCAAATCTATACTTACCTAGGCATACTTTCATGGTATTTCTGTTGTCAATATTTTGGTCATGATATTTGTGTCCTTGATATTCTGACATATATGCAACAATGTCGCCAGCTGACTACATAGGAAACCTGACCCAATTCTCTGAGCGTAGAGTGATCATGATCTGAGGAATTCTCCGAGTCTCCAAAAGAAAAAGCCATTGAATGTCATTTTTAGGTCGAGCCTGAGTCAGCGCGTATGCGCTGCTCTGGCGATCTGCTGTAGTAGAGTACGGAGGAGAAGCCCCGCCCACTCCCCCGCCCATATTTGTCATTGGCTTCTGTCTTTGTCGTTCCTAAATACAAGCTTCGGGTTCAGTAATTGGCTTGTTAGTCCCGCCTTAGTACTGCCTTGTCTTCATTTGTTACCTCCCTTGGCGACTGGCCCCTTTACTTCACTTGTTACAGGGTACGTGTTATTCAGTGTGGAAACACTATTTTGTTTAATGAGTTTCTCGCGACAGGCACGACATGCGCTGCTTCAGCTGGTTTCCCTTTCTGTTTGCACGGAGGAAATCTCACGCCCAGCACTGCCCCATGTGTTTACAGGCTGGGCAGGAATTGCTGCTTCTGCAGCGTTACAAGGCGGTAGCACGCACAGAGGGAACAAACAAGCTTTCACCTCTGAACGCTTGGCCTCTTCCACCAGCACCAAGTGTGCCAGAAATGTGCAGGCTGCTTCTCACTTCTATTTTTACTCCACTGCACCAGATTTAGACTCTATGAAATGGAGAGCGGCAAACAAGACATCCAATTGGCTGCAGTGGATTTCAAACAGCTCCGAGGCGAGGCACCGGGCCGCTGAGCCACATACCTCCTCTCGTAAGTCAATACCGCCATTAGAGGAAGCCTCTCGCACCTAAATATATGTCCCGGCATCCCCTCACAGCAGCACGAGGGGCTTTACTGCACACGAGCCAAGAATGTACAGCACGAGGAGAACATTGTTTATTTGTTTATTCATTCAAATTATCAGCTATCTCTACTTCAAAGGCTCCATCTAGTCCTTCGCATAAAACCAAGAATACGACACCAGGCGAGGGGCTGGAAAGGGTCGGAAGGCAAAAGTGTGCACATTTTACAGTGTTCTGTCACCCTTTATGGGATACATTTATTAATTACAGGCTAGGCGCAAAAATACTTTGGAGGTAAAGCGACAGTGACGTCACAACTCAACTGCACCTACACTGCTTGCTATACTGTGTGTTTTCGTTTTCCTGTATGCTGACAAGGCTACAAGGGGTCAGAAGCAGCCTAAAAGCTGCATGTTGATGCTACATCAAAAACACAAATATATTGGAAAGGAAGCTCAATGCAATATTTCATAGCAGACAAAGGTCACCCCCCCAACCTATCCAAAGCAACATCTTTGTTGATGTTATGCATACATATACATACATTTTGAAGCTTCATTTCTCTGGGGCCCAAAAATTATTTATGTATTTTTTAAAAATGGTACTGTGGATCTGCGGTAAAATAACAAATAAAACAAACATTTGCAATGCAATAGGTCTCGCATTTACGCGAGTTTAAGCTATTGGCATTGTAAAGGACAATGCCTTTTATTTATGTTTTAAAAACCAAAACATAAATAAAAGGCATTGTCATTTACAATCCCAATAGCTCAAACTCGCGTAAATGCGAGACCTATTGCATTGCAAATGCTTGTTTTATTATTCCCCAATGTTTGCTTTGCCACGTGTACCGATGTAAGCATTTTAAAACAACGTCCTTTACTAACTCCAGCTCAATCATAGACTCTGGAAATTCCTGTAACATCACCAGATCATAACACCTGCACAGGGACACTCTACTTAAACTGCTACGTGCAACTACTATTGTAACGTGTCCAGACAAAAAAAACAAATTGTAAGACACAAACATTATCTCTCAACTAGAGGGAGTTGGAGGGTTATGAGGCACTATATGGCTGTTTTTGACTCAGGTTTGATACTGTGAAAAAGAAAATGTGAGCTCTTCATCTCCTTTGGTTCTCAATCATAGAATGTCATCACTAATCAAATCACTACCACAAAAGGGAAAGGCACTATGATAGTGTGGTTAACTTTTATAAAAAAGAAATGCTGTGAAAACGTCCGTGCCAATCCTGGCATACACTTTGATGTCACAATCCCTTTAGAATCATTTGGTGTTTAAGCATCTTTATAAGTCGCTTTCATATTAATGTTATTTATAAAAAGCAGTTGTTGCTTCTCCTCTGGCACTTTAGTCTTTGACACCGTCAGGTACAGATTGACCAGTCAGACAGATCTTAGGAGTGACTTAGGCAGTGTACAATTTTTCACTGTCTTTAGGTCTCTCATACAGACAGCTTTTAGTAGCTATTTGCGAAAAACCTCTTGTGGACCATACCAAAATCTCACTGGGCAGACAGCCGCCCGTTACTGTTAGTTGGCTTTCTTGTCACTCGTTTGCTTGCTTCTTATTCAGTGGACTTCCTTTCTTTTCTTGTGTTTGTCTCTCCCTGGAGTATAGCCTCTACCCCTCCTTTTGAATTGGCGGGTAAGGGAGCGCGGGAGGCGGTTCATAATAATTTGTTTTTAAAAAGGAACTTACCTTAAGCTGCCGTCCGCCTCCCGCATCGCGTCTCCGTGTTCATCCTGGTCCCAGCAGACACTGGGACAGACTCCCTGTGCAATCCCCGTGCTGCTCTCATGCTATGAGAGCAGCACGGGGATTGGCTTGAGCTGGCTAAAAAGACGCTCCGCTCAGGAGAGACGGTCTGTGCTGTTTCTCCAAACCAGCTGTATTGAACAGAAGAGCAAAGTTTGTTTCTTGTCCAGCTTGGAAAGTCTTCTCAGTAATAAATTGGATAGAGGCGTAGTTAAGGCCCTTTAAGGTCACAGAAAACATTAATCGTGGCTCAGTGCTTAATCGTATTTCTTTAGAATGTAAAATAATGAACTAAAAGTTAAAAGCCCATAGATAGACAAATCAATTTCAAGTTAAAAATCACAATGTTTTATGAATCGGATTTCAGGATTCAACATCCAAGCGGTAGATTGGCCCCAAAATAGGAGCTAAATTTAGAAATGGTGTGACTTCTGCAAAAGAGATTTGCGGGTACCTCTCAATCTAATTTCTATTTTGTTGATAATACTGACTAATTGAATTTTCTAACATTACAGCTGAGGGTCTGATTGAGATTTGGGTGGAAATTGAAAACCCTTTCTCGACAATGTGCTAAATCCAGTGGAGAATCCAGCAATAGAATTCCCTCCATTCACGTTAACTATGACAGATGAGATTCCAATGGTGGATTCTTCTACTGGTTTAGCACTTCATCTATAAAAGAGAGGATTTTCTACTATCACCCATTTAAGTGAGGCACTTTAGCTTAACCTTGTTCGGCTTAGGAAGTACAATAGAACATTAACTCGGAACAAAGAACCTGCTTGCCTAGTTCCTCAATCACATCATAGTCTCTCTGGAAAAATAAACAAAGTTAACGTTTCATCCAGGAGGAGAAAGGCCCATCCATTCCGACTGGTGAATAAAGGTTTTGTCTTATTGAATTTCGACCTATTATCATCTGGAGAAGATTAAGAGAGTTTCAAAGAAAGTTATATCCAAACAGAATCATAGACAGAGGGGTCTTGTGTAGCACAGACTGAGTGAGCCTTCATTCCTAATTTTCAGAAATCTATCTTCTCAATACATCTATCTGCCTTTGTGTTTTGTACTTGGACAAGTTGGCATGATGTCAGACACAGATTATTCTCTTGACCGTATGAGTATATTGTCATTGCCTGCAGACAGAGGGCAGTATATTAACCTTCTTCCTGCTTGAGACAGAGGTGGCCTTATTTTTTAAGACCAGCAACCCTTTTACTTTTAACTCAGACAGCAGATGTGAAAAAGATAGGTTAACTACTCTGAAATTCAAATGACTAATGCAAAGCATCTAATTTTCAGGGGGCAACATCACAGTAATGGCAGACTTAAATAAACTGTTTTTGTTTTGGCCTGTGGTTATCCAAATCATGGACTATTGGGAAAAACAACTCTGGGACTGGTCCAATAAACATTCTTAATCGAGGTTCCACGTAGTAGAAATAATAACTACCAAGAGAACAGTTTTTTAGGTCAAGAATGTAAACATTCAATTACAGGTAGAAAATTAAGAAGTATAAGAAAGGTAAAAATCAGGTTAAGGTCTTATGAGCGGCCCTGAAAGAAACAGGTGTATATTTATTCTGAAATCCTTTAATGAGTGTTGCTAACACAGTGAGTCAAAACAGGTAACAATGATCCGAAGAGATGCAGTAGAAATAACAACTAATTACCCTTGAACACTTTTTTGCCAAGGAATTTACATATAGCAAGGTATGCAGTACTTATATCTGTCAAGGGTCAAAAGAACAGATCTTACACCAGGAACCAAAGTGGCCCACCTGCTCTGGAAGGCAACTGTTATACACAGGTATCTGGCACAAAGGAGAACACCTAAAGCCTCCACTGTCAACATATATGAAGCAAGAGATAGTGTGTCAACTTCCAGGCATAAAGGTGTGGTCTGAACATGTTTGGATGAAGTGCCTAGCCGCTGCTCTGGGATAAGGGGTGCCCCTAGATCTAGCCGCTGCTCTGGAATAAAGGGTAATCAGCATGAGGAAGAGGCCACTTGGGCTCACAGCTAGAATGCTGGAGTTCAGGGTAACAAGGATGTCCTGTCCTGCCGAGTCCAGTGCAGCAAGGATCACAAAGACATTATTTAACTCTATCTTCTGAATGCCCTCTAGATAAGGTAAATGAGAGAAAATGCATGACAAAGAGCGAACATTCACATGGAATTTTGAGCATCCATCTCAAGGAAGCTTAACGTCTGGCACTTGTTGCCTGAAGTAGCAAACAAGCCTATCTCCAGTAAACTGTGCATCTTGAAGAGCATGCTTAATTCAAGCTGGTGAAGCTCACACTTGTGGTTCATGTGGGACAGTCTGCTCAACTGAACTGCGTACAATTTGTAACTCCCTGCGGAAAGAGCTGCTGACAACCATGTTTCCTTGTTTATGCACCAAGTCTACAGAAGCACTTTTTCTTCTCACAGTGCTTTTTAGCTGACTCAGCTCTGCTTATTCACCTGCAACATTGTTATGTTATGTTATGTTAAAATTTCTTATAAAGCGCACGTACACCAGTTGGTTTCTTGGCGCTAAACTTAAGGAATTGTTGGGGCCCCCTGTATTCAATTGTCTGAAGAACTAGTTGTACGCTTGGGTGAATAGCCAAGTCTTAAGAAGCCTACGGAACCTGGTGAATTCAGTACAAGTTCTTATGTCCAAAGGAAGAGTGTTCCAGAAACTGGGTGCCAATACTGCAAACCTGCATCCTCCCATTCGTTTCCGTCTGTAGGGAGGAATGGCTAAGAGGTTCTTATGGGCAGAGCGTAGACTACGTGCAGGTACGTATTTCTGAACGAGTCTGGATATAAATTTTGGGCTAGCACCATACAGAGTTTTAAAGATAAGGCAACCAACCTTAAATGCACATCTTTGTGGGATGGGAAGCCAGTGTAGTTCTTTCATGGTGGGAGTGATGTGTTCCCATCTAGGTTGTTGGGATATCAGTCTGGCTGCCTGGTTCTGTACCATTTGCAGTCTCTTGGTGAGGTAGAGTGGTATGCCAAAATATAAAGAATTGGCATAATCCAGATGTGATATCACCATAGCTAGGACCACCTGGATTAAGGCTTCCTGTGTGAGCAATCTCCTGATCTTTCTTATTTTCCTCAGTTGAAAAAAAACAAGTGGAAGTTACTGCTCCTATCTGAGCTTTCATGGTGAGATCACTATTGATGATCACTCCCAGAATTTTGACTGAGGGAGAAGTGTTGGGTGGGGAACCCAATTCACTCGGCCAAAACTGTGCATTCCATGGGTTCAGGGGACCACCCAACAGAATCACTTCTGTTTTGTCTGGATTTAATTTTAGCTGGTTGTTATTCATCCAGTCGCGAATGTGCAACATTGTTGCCTGGAATTCAGATATCGACTCAGGTGAGTTGTTGATAGAGAACACCAGTTGCATATCATCTGCGTAGTTGTACGTGCATACTTTCCTGTTTCTGAGGGAATGAAGTAAGGGAAGGAGATAGAGGTTGAATAGATGAGGAGACAACGAGGAGCCCTATGGAACTCCACATGTCGTTGCCATTTTAGGTGCAGAGAACTGGGAGAGACGTACTGACTGAGTGCGTTCCTCTAGAAATGACTCAACCCAGCTAGATGCCCTCCCCTTGATGCCAGCAGTCCTGACACGGTCGATCAGAATACCATGATCGACCGTGTCAAATGCCGCAGACAGATCTAGTAGCACCAGGACCTGGGGGGAGCCCTTGTCAACTTCTTTCCGAAGCATGTCCAGAACAGTAAGTATCACTGCCTCAGTAGAATGGGCTGGGCGGAACCCTGCTTGATTTGGATCAAGATAGCCAGGCTGTTCAATAAAGGTACAAAGGCTTTTGGCCACATGGGATTCCAGTATTTTTGCCAAATAGGGGAGCAAGGAAATGGACCGATAGTTGGACATTGCAGTGGTGTTGTCTGCAGGAACTTGCACCTCCCGAGTGTATGACAGCAAGTGTAAATCTTTGAAGGCTAGGTTGATAGCCCTCAATTTGAGGAAGCTTATGGACATTTATCGCTACTCTGGTGACCTGACAACAATGATTCCAGCTTCACCCAGATAACCACCACACCTTAGGAGGGAGGAGGGAGTTATCACTGTTACATGAACCAACGATGCAGGGAATAGCTCTCCTTTGGAAATATATGCGGGAATAGACCATTTAAGAGTCTGAAGAGCAGCAATCATTTCTTTGAAGTGACCCCATAACTTGTTCCATTTCTGCTGCTGGAACCAAAAAAGGAAGTCTCTTGGAAGTTGTGACTTTCCAAAAATTTTAAAGCTACCATCCATTACTCACCCATAAGAAACAAATAACTTACATGGCAGTTTGACAAATATTCTGTGAAAACATTGCCACGATCTGTTGAATAGGTTAAAGTTTTTCATGCAAGCAAATGCTTCCATTTCTACAATTGCACCAATCCCTAAAATGCTCTGGGATGACACAAGGATAAATTGCTTTCTAGTAATTCTAGTAGTCTTCCAGGGGAATACTCATCAAAGTCATAAGCACTGAATAGACCTGCCCAGGTGCGGGGATCCCAGAGCACAGATCAAATACAAAATATATGTATGTTTAATCCTTAATAATGTACGTAGTAACCTAAAACACACACATATATGTATGTATATATATATATTTATATACACTCGCACACACACACACATACCTTGTACTGGTAGTGCCTTCTATATAAACATGCAGCCTAAAGAAATAGGGGCTAAAAATGCCCAAATTACATAGAGTTTTTCATTTAAAATGAACCATACACATTCAACATTTCTGCAATACAGAAAGATGAAAACTTTAAAGTGTAAAACATAGTCTTTATTTGAAACGAAAAAGCAAGGGAATGAAAGGCATTGTTAGCCAATTGGCTGCATTGAAAACCATAACAGAGAAAACTGGTACCGTGTCTGCGAAAACCTTTTAACTATTACTTGTGCATTTATGTGAACTCTTACCCTCTTGACTGTGGGGGTTGGCCTCTAGATGACACTAAGACTGCCCCCTAGTGCGGCCTTCAGCCAACAGCTGATGCCGAAGAGGCTTTCAAAGGTACCTCTGGTGCAAGCACCGGCTGCTTTCTTTTTTATTTTCTGAAGGTTAGGAATGAAGCAGAATCCATCCGTAATGCGTATGCTGTGCTGCCATCACAGATAGAAAGTGAAACCTGTGGATCCCACTAGTTCCTACTGGTTTAATTTCCTGATGGGTGTTAGGGGCATAACTCTGCCTCCCCTGCACCAATGAGGATTGGGGAGGCAGCAAAATCACATTTCTGAAAAAATTCAAAATCTGATTGACGACACTGGAGAGTTAGGACTCACAATTTAAAACAGCAGAGATATATGAAAGTGTTAACCCTTTAAAGTCTGCTCTGCAGCTTTTTAAAATGCTTATAACACGAAAACTACTGAACAGATTTACACCAAATCAACAAAAACACGCTTTCACAGTAAATTTCTTTTTTAATGCCAAGTTTGGTGTAAAACTGTTAGAGCTCAAAAAAACACTTCTTTGTCACTTCCCTTATCTTTTTTCACTTGCACTGATCTTCACAAAACTTGGCATGCTGAACCTTAGTTGACTAAGCTAATGGACTTCCAAATTTGGTATGCAACCTTCACCCGATGTTTTTACCCTGCATGACATTTACCCTGCAGTCTTTACCATGCAAGTAAGTACCACACAGGTTAGTGATGCTAATGAGTTTTTACTTTACTCCACAGATATTTTTTTTTAAATATGATAAGGGTGATTTTAGGGTTATGGGGTGGTTAGAGGTAATGGGATTAGGGGTGAATTCAGGGTTAAGGTGTGGCTAGAGGTAATGGGGTAAGGGAGATTTACGGTTAAGGGGTCGGTGGAGGAAAATGGAAGTAAGGATAATTATAGGCATAAGGGGTGGGAAGAGGTAAAGGAAGGTAAGGTGATTTTAGGGTTAATGGGTGGGTACAGGTAAAGGGGAAATGGTTTGTTAGGGTTCAGGGGCAGGTATAGGTAAAGGGAGTTAAGGAGTTTTTATTAAAAGCAAAAGGGGATCTTAGGGGTTACCCCACAAACCAGACCAAAAAAAAAAGGGGGTGGGTTGGGGTAGTGATCCCAAAAACAGACCCCAAAAAAAACAAAGGTTACAGGGACGTTATAGTTAGGTTTACATTTTACACCCACAAAACCATAGAACTTAGGTAACTATAACTCGTGCCCCCGCCATGCAGTTTTCTCATCAATAATTTCACATCAAATGGTGCAGTGATATTATCAATAATGACATAGAAGATGTTATAAGTGATGTAAAATGTGGGGTAATTAGCAGTGCATTGTGAGAGCGTGAGTAAAAGTTGCTTTACAGCACGAGTTACAGTTACTTGAGTTAACGCTAACTATAACTGCTGAATTTCTATGGTTTTGTGGGTGTAAAATCTGAAACTAACTATAACCTTTGGTTTTTTAGTGCCTTTCTAAGATTTTTTAAATGTTATTTCCTAACTATAACGTCCGTGTAACCTTTGTTTTTTTACGTGAATTTCTACGTTTTTATAAGGTATTTCCAAACTATAGCGTCCCTGTAACCTTTGTTTTTTTCTGTGAATTTCTAGGTTTTATTTTCATTAAGTAATACTTAATTACCTCACATTAATCTAAATCCCTCCACGCACGGCTTGTGGCCAGGCCCTGTGGCCAGCCCTCCGTAGGCACCCAACCCCTTGCCACACAGGGCCTTTGCCCATGCGCACCGGATATTTGGCCTGGCCAATTAGTAGAAGGGGAGGGGGTCACGCTCTCCACCTAAACTTGGGAACTACCCAGAGTTCTCTGCTTCTTTTTTGCATAATTTATGCAGCACTCTAAGCCTGAAAAGGTATTGTTTTGACTTATAATGGGTGCTCCCTTGTGTCTGGACAAAGCTAAACCTCTCTGAAGAACTATAATGATAGCGAAACACGTCAGGGGTTGCTTTTATTCGTTTCAGGTAGGCTTAGATGGTATTTTACCAATCCAAAGCTGTAATACTGTGTCTGGAGTGGTAAAAGGCTCTTGTCATTTTACAGATCCTCATGGATGGCACTGTGCGAACCCTATGCTTAAAGACTTTGCTGTAGAAATGTCCGAAGACTATGGCCCTTTCTAGCTCTGCCTGGATGGTACTGCGCTAAACCTTTGCTTAAAAACTTTTCTAGAAAACCAGACATTTGAGGTGAGCAGGTTCAGAGTGGCACTGGTGTTGTAGGGTGCTCTATACAAGAGCAGCTCTCCACCTAAACTTGGGCACTACCCACCAGTTCTCTGCTTCATTCTTGCATAATTTATATGGCACTCTGCCTGAAAGGGTATTGTTTTGATCCATATATATATATAAATTCCAATTTCCAGTTTGCTTCACACTGGACACTGACACATCAGGCTTGTAAAAAATCACGCTTTATTCCATGTTGATGTTCCTGTTGTAACGCGTTTCAGCAGGATCCCCTGCCTTGCTCACACACTGAGCACCATTCAGTTCATGCTTTTATCAAAGTTGGCTAATAACACGGTACGACAAACATAGAAGAAATACTACTAACATCGTCATACAATGCAAAACTAGTATCGGTGCCTTATTACAATTTTTTCCTCTTTCTTTTTCCCATTTTTACTGATACATGCACAATTAATAACTAATTCAAAAACACGTTTTACTGCATTACATTACATTACAAATTAAATTGTATAGTATTACTTTCTATCTTTTTTCTTTTTTCTATTTTTTTCTATTTTTTATTTTTTCCTATACTATGCCTAATTGTATCTTCATTTCTATTCTCGGTCTAACATTCGATGTTGAGGAAGTAATCAGCCTCAAATACAGCTGGACCCAGTTCAATATAATGCCTAAGGGCCCGATTCACAAAAGTAATCTGAGATAAAATCCTAACTTTACGACTTTCGGTATTCACAAAAGGCATTTAGGAGTAGTAAAGTTAGGATGTTGTCTTAAGTTTTGGTCTTAAGACAAAATCCTAACTTAAGTTTAACTTAAGTTTAACTTAAGACCAAAACGTAAGACAAACTTAAGACAAAATCCTAAGTTAAACTTAAGTTAGGATTTTGTCTTAAAACCAAAACTTAAGACAAACTTAAGACAGATTACTTTTGTGAATTGGGCCCTAAATTCCTATTGCACAGTTCCCTATTTGAGGTCTGTCAAAGTGCAAGTGCTTGCGTAGGGAGAGTATCATTCAATATTGCATGACCGCGGAACAAACCTTAATTAAAGTGCTAGTGCTATCTCACTCAGTTGAATCCTCATTTACTGAATGAGATCAAAAAGTGCAAGTGCTGATGGAGATAGACTGACCTTCCTTGTATCACAATTTCGTTGAACAAATTAATTCAAGCACCTGTGCTGGAAACTTGACCTGTGTGAAAATGTAGGTGTATTTCGGGGGTGGCAGTTTGTTTTCTTATATTTACGAATTTGATCTTGACTCACAGTTTGTGGTATTGCATCAACCTTTCTTCCAAAATTCTTTTGCACAGTAAAATACAAAGTGCAAGTGTTTTATTGCTATCTTATGATTACTACACATGTGAACAAAGTGCAAGTGCTTTAGTGTGCAAATTCTGTTGTCACTGGAGTCCATCCCTTTCTGTGAGTATTACAATGATAATACAATAAAACTGTTTAAATACTCTCCCCCCTTGATTAATTGTATTCCAGCATTCCTGGACAATTAGTTAAAATCTCCTAGAATGTTTCACTTATCTATGATCTTCTTGTCATGGGTCATGCTTGACTACTGACCTACGCTGCAGATACTTCACTCTGACTCCTTTCCCTTGAACTGTGCTAATAAAATCATACATATTAAATAGCCGAACTATAAAATTATAATCCATTCAATTTCCTAAACCTGGATAATTACTGCTTCTCTTATTTAAGGTTCCAACCAACCCAAACAGGACTCTCACTTGGCATTGACTAACTATGTATATGAACATATAAATCCTCTTCAGAGTTGAGGCCATGGGGGATCTTGGTGTTCAGCATTATAATGTAACTCGACTCCTTCTGTCTCAATTTCAACTCTAGATTTCCCCCTCTTCAAGTCGATCACATAATAAGAAAGTTCATTGATATCTCCACCATGTATCTCATTAATATGCCTGGCCACGGGATACACCTTATCATTATTCTTGACTGCTCTCAGATGTTGAAGAAATCTAACATGCACCATATGTATAGTGCTTCCTACATAGAGTTTCGGACATGAACATTGCAAAACATAAACAACAAAATCACTTCTACAATTAAATGCGCGACGGATTGTCCAGGGTTTACTAAGGAGGGGGGATTTGATTTCTGTCTTATTTAAGCCATGTTGGAATGCCTTGCATTTATGGCATTCGACGAAACCCGGATTTGCCTTCAACCAACCTTCCTTTTCAGTAACCTCCGGGCTGTTCACCACCAATTGCTGCCTCATCGACTTGGCCCTTCTAAATGTAAGTAAGGGTTTTCTTGGAGTTACACTACCCAATATAGGGTCGCTTCTACCAGGTGCCAATGTCGATTCATGCAAGCTCTCACCTTGTCATGATAGGCATTGTACCCCGTAATCATTCGCACATCATTCACATCTTTCTTGCTCTATGATGAAATTTCAGGGAAAAGTAAAGAGTCCCTTGTGGTATCAATTTCTTTACTTTGGGCTTGCTTCAACACATGGGGGCTGTAGGCTCGCTCTAGAAATCTCTGTGTACGGTTAGTTTGGGCGTCCTTTAAGGACGACATTTCACTGCAGTTTCTTTTCATGCGTAAATGTTCCGCATAAGGGATGCTGTACTTGAGTTTCTGGGGGTGGAAGTTGGAGGAGTGTAGAATGGAGTTCCCTGCCGTGGGTTTTCTGTAAGTGCGGGTGTGTAGCTTTTCATCTTTCACAAAAATCTCCAGATCTAGAAAACATACCGATGCATCACTGATTGAGCTGGTAAATTGTAAATTTAGGGAATTGTCATTCAGGGCACTGACAAAACTATTGGCAGACTCTCTTGAACCTTTCCATAGGATAAACAGGTCATCTATAAATCTTTGCCGAATGACCACATTATTACCCCATTCGAAGGCATGTTTGGTTTTGAGCACCTGCTCCTCCCACCAGCCCATGTGTAAATTGGCATAACTGGGGGCGAAGCAGGTACCCATTGCTGTGCCTCTGACCTGTTTATATGTCTCCTTACCAAACAGGAAGAAATTATTGTCAAGGCACATCTTCGCCATTTCAAGTATCATCTCCGAATGCTGATAGAAGCCACTAGGTCTTGTGTTAAGATAATGTCTCATTGCCCTTAAGCCATCATCATGTACAATACTAGTATATAGCAAGGCTACGTCTAGAGTAATTAATAAATATGTCTCATCCCAGGGTATATTCTGAATCATCCTTAGAAAGTCCCTTGTGTCCTGAATGTAGGACGGAAGATGATCTATAAAACGGGAGGTTGCCTCAAAAAGACTTCCTATGGCCGAAATTATAGGTCTGCCAAGGGGTTTGATAGGGTTTTTATGGACCTTAGGAATTAGGTAGAGTATAGGCATAATAAACTCTTTAGGAAACCATATTCTTTCTTCGAGATTAGGACTAACCCTCTCCATCTAGCCAAGTTTTTGTGATATTTATTCTTGACTTCAACTAGATTACTCTGAGGTACTCTCTGGTAACAATGTGTGTCTTTCAATTGCAATTTAGCCTCCTCATTGTAAATGCTGAGTGGCCATAAAACAATATTGCCCCCTTTGTCCGATTGCCGGACCACAATGTCATTCCTTGCTTTAATTTTATTCACCTGCCTGAGGTACTCTTTCTCTCTGTGATTGATGCCTTTCACAAAGTCCTCGCTAGATGACAACGATAATGCTTTTAAGTCAGTGATGACTAGGTCGGAAAAAATATCAATCGAGTCCCGAGGTGCATTGGGGATGAAATTAGATTTCGGTCTGAAAGGTGTTGCCACACTTCCATAAATGTCAAACCCCAATCTATCTGCAGTCTCTTTATAGGAACCGGTTCCTTGAATGTCTCTCTCCAGTTGTTCCAACTCACGTAGAACTTTTAAATCCCCGACCTCTAAGTTAATGGCAGACTCTCCTGGAATTAGTTGTTGCCCAGTTGTCAAATCCCCTCGATTATGGAAGAACTTTTTCAACTTCAGTTTTCTAATGAATTTATAAAAATCTATCCTTGTTTGTACCATAATTGAAGTTGGTTCTGCTACAAAACGAGAGACCCAAAGACAGAATTTGTTCTTCGTCTTCTGTTTGATCCAGTTCTGAGAGATTGATAATTGACCCTTCAGTCACTTGTGGTGCTTGACTTCCTTAGTTCTGGAACCTGAGCGCAGTTCCATGCCTTCTCCGTCTTCTTTTTTGTTTGCTCGAACGTATTTTCCTTTCTTTGGTGGTCTTTGTATGGTGTTCATTGTCCTGTCTATTCATAAAAAACGAAGTTCATCAATGACTGAAGGAGGCTCCTCACTACTACCATTCTTATTAGATCATCCAGATGAATCTTCCTGGTCTGTGTCTAATTCAGAACTAAATTCCGAGATTGTTTCTATAGCTCCTTTATTGTGGTCTCTCTTGTCCACGCCAGCATTGGCAGACATTTTCTGCCGGCGTAAGTTGTAGAAGCGCCTTGCAAACGTTTAGATCTGGCCTCTTTGATAGTCCAGTCTGTCTCTTGTGAATTTGGTTGCTTTGCGCTCTCTGATTGCTTGTTCGTGTTTTTAGTTCGAGCATTCGAGACCTCTTGTATATACTTTAGTATGTACTTATATGTGTATGTACTTTGTGGGCTCTGGAGATCAGCCCTAGGACTTGCCTGCTTCCGCTTAGGGACTTTTTTTCTGTTCAACTGCCTCTATTTAACTGTCTTGATAGAAAACAACCAGTAGAGGTCAGTAAAATACCAGAATTGCTTTAAGCTGAGGGACTTTCTTTTTTTAATTTTTCTGACAACTGCCTCTATTTAACTTTCTTGATAGAAAACGACCAGCAGGGGTCAGTAAAAATACCAGAATCACTTTAGCATTCTCTAGATTCCAGTCCATAGAAATTGTCTTCCACAAGCACCCGTAGACAATAATATTTTTTTCAAATCTTGTATTTTCAGTGATATGACCACCGAAGGCCCTGATTTTATATTAAAAACAGAGCTTTGGACTATACCATTTCCCGCTGAAAGGCAATATTTCTCTCCATGTGTTCCCATACCTGGCGTGTCACGCAGTTTGGTGCTTACTTTCCCTCCATGTTAAAGAACAGTAGATGTTTCAGCACCCAGGCTAATGTGCTGAATAGCTTAATACATATAAGGTCCCAAAGGCGAGACCGATTGCATTGCAAATGCTTGTTTAATCTTTGTCTCCAGATCTTTATCGAATTTGACAACTGGTTTAGGTTTAGCTAACTTACTGATTTCTTACTGTAAGATCTTAATCTCTTCTAGGATTTTTTCTCTGTCCCGTTTTGCATATTTTATTAATTCTCATCATATTTTGTGAGGACTCCGCACTATTGTTTGCCCATTCCTGCAGCATTTCGGGATGTGGATTTTCAAAAGTGGGGGCTATCAACACTCGCAGTCCCCACTGTATCCTGCCCACCTCCAGATATTTTTCAATGATTTCACTTCCCACCATTTGGCGATTTCTGCCCTGCTTAATTTTTCCAATTTGCGCAATTTTGTTTGCAGATTCGCTTCCGGAGGTGTTTCACTTGCGGGTTTGTTCCACCACGATCCACTAGCTGCAGTTTCATCAAACATTGCATTGGTGGCTTCCTCTCTGTCCTTAAGCCAGTTATCCATTATAGATAGACCGATCGGATCACTTCTCTCTACTCAACTTTAACAGTTCAACAGTTGATATCCGTGCACAACAAGCCTCGCCGGTTCCTTTCACCTTCGCCTCTCCCCGGTTCAAATAAAAAAAGCGTTAAATGAAAGAGGAGCTTACCCGCTCGCAGGTGTCCTCCGACACTCCGTTTGCAGACGCTCCTCAATCTCCGCATCAAATCTCGGCTTTGGGGGGCTTCACGGTATGCGCCGCATTCACCCTTTGTCCTGCCGGTTTCCGTGAAGCTCCTGAATGAAGGCGTGTTGGTGCGGTCGCACCAAGCAGTCAGCGGCTAAATACAAATTCCAATTTCCAGTTTGCTTCACACTGGACACCAACACAGCAGGCTTGTAAAAAATCACGCTTTATTCCATGTTGATGTTCCTGTTGTAACGCGTTTTGGCAGGATTCCCTGCCTTGCTCACACACTGAGCGCTATTCAGTTCATGCTTTTATCAAAGTTGGCTAGTAACACGGTACGATAAACATAGATGAAATACTACTAACATATATATGTGTGTGTGTATGTATATATATATGTATTATGTATATATATATATATATATACTTTTTTACCTTCAATAATTTATTTAATATTATTTTGTATATGGTAATAGTTTAAATCCCTGCCTCCACTATTATATATATATATTTCTCATCAAATTGTCCTTGGATGAAAACACACTCCACAAAAGACGGATTACAAGAATTCTTTATTTCAGACAGAACCAGCATCCTTGCATTTTGGAGTCATTTCTTCACCTAAATTCACATACATTTTTGTTACCCTCAGTGGGCCTTCAAAATTGCAGTTACCAGTCAAATTATGCTGGTCTTTTGTTCCATAAGAAAACTCATGACAGTCCCAGGCTCTCATGGCCCCCCTCGATTCAAGGGGTGGTGCTGTTTTCATGGCTGGACTGCCGTTACACATTTCTCATCAAATTGTCCTTGGATGAAAATGCACTCCACAAAACACGAATTACAAGAACGAATTATTGCAGACAGAATTGGCATCCTTTCATTTTGGAGTCATTCCTTCGCCTAAATTCACATTAATTTTTGTTACCCTCAGTGGGCCTTCAAAATTGCAATTGCCAGTCAAATTATGCTGGTCTTTTGTTCCATAGGCAAACTCGGGACAGTCCCAGGCTCTCATGGCCCCCTCTCGATTCCACGGGTGGTGCTGTTTTCACAGCTGGACTGCCATTACACATTTATCATCAAATTGTCCTTGGATGAAAACGCATTCCACAAAAGACGAATAACAAGAATTCTCTATTTCAGACAGAACCGGCATCCTTGCCTTTTGGAGTCATTCCTTTGCCTAAATTCACATTAATTTTTGTTACCTTAAGAGGACTTCAAAATTGCAATTGCCAGTCAAATTATGGTGGTCTTTTGTTCCATAGGAAAACTCGGGACAGTTCCAGGCTCTCATGGCCCCCGCTCGATTCCAGAGGTGGTTCTGTTTTCACAGCAGGACTGCCGTTACACATTTCTCATCAAATTGTCCTTGGATGAAAAAACGCACTCCACAAAAGACGAATTACAAGAATTTTTTATTTCAGACAGAACCGGCATAATTTGACTGGCAATTGCAATTTTGAAGGCCCACTGATGGTAAAAAATTAATGTGAATTTTGGTTTTACACTGATCTTACTTAAGGAATTAATTCGAGGCAAAGGTACTACATTCTCCAGCATGCAACACAAGTTGGTTATACTGAGAAAGCCCACTGGAGGGCAATATAATCGTCATGCAGGGAGCACTGCATTTTCTTCAGTACTGTGCACTAACAAGCATGCCTGTGATCAAGGAGCTGGTGCTCCGAAACGCGTAAGGCGAAGGAATGACTCCAAAATGCAAGGATGCCGGTTCTGTCAGGTAAGTAAATGACCTGCAAGTATGGCTTTTGGGGGTTAGGACCAAGGTTTCCCAAGGTCCAGTTAGGCACTCAAACTGCACCACCAGCGTCACTGGGGCGGACAGGTGCAGAGTGCAGGGGCCCAATGTTAGCCAAAGGGGCTAAGGGGGCCTTCGGTCAGGGGCTGCTTATGGGCAGGCCACTTGGGTGTGGGAGCAAAGCTCCTGGGGTTAAAATCAGCACTGCAGGGGCCAACAATCAGCACAGGAGCTGCACCACCAGCATGACAGAGGCGGCCGGATGCAGAGTGCCAAGAAGACGTCAGGGACCCTGTGGTTTGCAATGGAGCTCTCTGGTTTGAAGAAAAGGCTGCAGGCTCGGGCAGGGAGGCTTCCTGGAAGCAACCACCAGCAGGAGAGGTAAGGTGAGTTCTTGAAGGATGCCTGGACACTGTTGGTTGGGCCACCCAAGGCCGTGGGGCATCAGGTGCAGGGTTGTCTTTTGGCGTCGGGTCTTCCTACCAGCTCCAGTTGTGGTCGGGGGGTCCCTTCAGGTTGAGGCTGCAGGTGTTGGCTTGAAGCTTGAGGTAGATCGGGGATCACCAGATCCCAGGTCAGGATTGCTGGGGAGACATCGTGGTGTTGGGCCACTCGAACTCGGGCCATGGGCGTCGGGTGCAGAGTGGTGCAGAACCGCAGAGCTGCCTGTGTCTGGATTCTGCATTGGAGTCTTAGTTGAGCAAATCCAGTGCTCACGGGAGACAGAGTCTTTAAAGTGAGTGCAGGGCAGGTCCTCCTGGTTCTGGGGGCTGCTGGCTAATGGACATGTCAGGTTTTTCGCTGTAGGCAGGTCGGAGTGGGGGCAGGCTGGTAGGGCTGGTTCCAAAGCAGTAGGTGTTCTCTTCTTCCTGGGTCAGCATGGCTCTTCGGTCCTTCTTCTTTCTTCTCCGAATTTGAGGAGCGAAAGTTCAGGATCGCCCCAAAATACTAAATTTAGGGGCATAACAGGGGTGTGCAGGTCAGGACCAATAGCTCCTTTCCTTGGGGTGATTACTCCCACTATTATGCCACCCTTCAGTGGGAGGGGGGCATGAGCCTCTCCCTAATTGGCTGGGTAGACTCATCTTCAAGATGGAGGGGACTGAGATGTGTGCTTCAACTCGCCTCCCACACCTGAGGGGTGGGGTTGGCAAAGGTGGACCCACCGCTCCTCGTAACTTGGTTTTCCCACCGATTCTCCCGCCAAAAGTGGGGGCAGAACTGGTGGGAGCCAGTTGTTGGGGGCAGCAAAAGGCAGGGACAGCTTACAAAGGTGGCAGACCTTTAAAGCTTCCCCTTAGTGGACCCAGCCAATCCTGGGGGAGGAGGCATGACACCTCTGCCTAGGATGGGCTTTGTTTCTGGACCCAGAGAGCGGCGGTCCTCTACTCAGGGGTCCAGAAATCTGTCAGGTGGTGGCAAATGGCGGGCAGCTATTCAGGAACCACAACAGGGCTGGTCGTTTTTCAGGGGGCATCTCTAAGATGCCCTCTGAGTGCATTTTACATTTAAATCCCCCACTGGCATCAGCGGGGTTTAATGTGCTGAGATGTTTGCTACCAAACTTCCCAGGTTTCAGTAAAGCCATTATGGAGCTGTGGAGTTCATAATGACCAACTCCCAGACCATATTCTCGTTATGGCTTTACTGCACTTACAATGTCTAAGAATGGTGCTCATGCAACTGTACCCTCACCTGGGGGCTTGTGCACCCTGCTAGAGGGGTGATTTACCTAAGCCCCAGGCAGTGGGTTGCAGGCATGCCACACAGGGGTGTGTGCTATGTCTACTCTTCACTTTTCTCTGCACCACAACACGCAGCCAGCAATGGCAGTGTGTGGGTGTTAGGGTGCAGGGTCCGTAAGAGTGGCACAATAGGTGCTGTAGCCCTTAGAGGCCTTCCCTGGTCACAGTGCCCTTGGTACCCATGGTACCTTTTACAAAGGGCTTACCTGTGGCCAGAGATGTGCCAATTGTGGGTACAAAGGTACAGTTTTCAGAAAGAAAACAGGACCTGGGAACCTGATTGGCAGGCACCCAGGGCACATCAAGTCAAAGTGCATCAGATGTCAGGCAAAAAGTGGAGGGTAACTATTCAAAAAGGGGCACTTTCCTACACTTTCCCATTTATTAGTAAGTATTTCCCATTTTCAAGTCACTCTCCGAGGTCCCATATTTACTACTAATAAGTATATCTACGGGTTGGAAGACCTCAGCAACTGGGGTGGAGAACTCTGCATAGAAAAGATAGGAGAGGCGGAGGTCTCTGCACATAGCTTTCTGAATAGCATTTTGTATTATGTGAGTAGTACTATTGTCGAACTGCTAAACGTATCACAAAGTGCAGTTTGTCAATAGGCCCCTGAAGATTTTAACGAAGATGGGGATGGTGTCACCGGCAGCTTATGTCCCTTTAACGTCGATGGAGGAGAGTGTGATGACAAATATCTTGTTCATTTCAATATCAATGGTGATGGTGAATGTGTTGCTGTCGATCTGTGATATTTCTACCTCGAAGGAGAGAGAGATGTCCTGTACTATCTTGAAGCCAAACATTTAACCTGTGACAGCGATGTGTCATTGGCAATGATCCAGCCTTCGATGGCAAGCATGTCTGGCCAAAGCATTTGACGGTATCATTGAGATCTTTGATGTTGGCCAGGAGAGTCAACTGGAATTATGATGTTTTCTGACATCTTTTGACCTCCTCTATTTAGACCGCCCTCTGGGGGAGTCTTTGTGAGATACTAGCTCTGTCAAGGCAGTCTGGATAATGGGTATTTCAGCCTTTTTCTACTTACTAAGGTCTTCTTTGTCCTCCAGTGGTCCTCTCAGCCTGACACCTTCCTGTTCTTTAATGCCAATTTGGAAAATTTCTGGCAGACTTTCCATTCTTTGACTGAATGAGTGGATGTCAGACAGACCACACATACTTTCTGTGGATCTGTGGCTGTTTTCTTTATTCCACATAATGGGTATTTGACAAAAAGTAAATATATTTTGACAGGAAAATTATGGTAAAATATAATACAAACAGGTTTGCAGTGTAGATGGTGGGCATGCCAAGTGAAGCTGTTAAAAGTGAACTTCTCCAACATATTCCCAGAAAAACAGGAGTGAAACTCTCCAGGCGTTAAGGGATCATTTTCTCAGGAAGCCAGAAAAATAACTGACTCTAGGAGGCAACAGGCACTACATTGCATCATGGATAGCAGAAGTTCCTGGAGCCTTACAAGGATGGGAATCTTTTTTCACAAATTTCCAATTCAAGCCTGCTAGGCAGCATTTTTCCCTTAATAGTGGAAAAGTTTTCAATATTTTACAAGTTAGATGCGGCAATGCCGTCATGAAATATCGGGGCATATTAGCAAGACCCACGTTAAAATTATCGCCGTTTTAGCGGCAGGAAACTGCCGCTAAAACGGCGATAATGGGCTTGCTAATATGCGTTATGGAATTCCAATAGAAGCCCAGGTTAGATGTCCTGCACATCTAACCTGGGCTTCTATTGGAATTCTATAACGCATATTAGCAAGCCCATTATCGCCGTTTTAGCGGCAGTTTCCTGCCGCTAAAACGGCGATAATTTTAACGTGGGTCTTGCTAATATGCCCCATAGTTTTTAGGGCTCTGGATGGTCTACATTTCAGAAAATTGGTGCTGCTCATCACGTGGACAATAGCACCCTGTGTTCATATTTAAATAGACAACTATTTATGAAGAATATTCCAGAGACCACGCACAGAGCAGGGAATTATTCTAACATTTATGACTATCAATGAAGATCATACAATGCAAAATCTCCATTTATACAGCTCCACTGTATTGTGGACACTAAGCCAGCAGGAAGAAACACAAAATCAACATTGTGGGTAAGTGGCCAGATCAAATATTGACTATTGCTTCATCACAAATGTTTAAAAACACAGATTGAAGCATTATTTAAGCCAAATATTTGAGCATGTTTGGAACAAATTAGGTTGTTGCATAGAAACCATGCTCCTTCATCTGGGATGCTGCAAAACAAAAATAAAATACAAAAATATATTTTTTTAGTATAGGCTATTGTTCAAAGACATCTAATCCAAGGACAACATACTATGAACTGGAAGAATCACTTTTTGTGCAGCTATTGTGAAACATACCATTTATAAAAAATAATTAAATAAAATGAGGAGACATCCAAGAATTCCTATACACGCGTGCTTTGCTGCATTTTCCCTGTGCAATCACATGCCATATACAACTGGCAAAATAATTCTAAAATCTGCTCTGTTCTCCACTAGTAACACGTGTAGACCTGGAAATGCTGGTTAGAGGTGATCAAACTGTCACTTTTAGTATCAAAGGAGCTGCTGCAATTTGTATCCTTATTTTTCTGATATATAATTTTTAAAATGTAGGCACAGGTGTCTAGATTATCTTCTTATAGGTGGATGACATTTTAAGCCAATTTTCGAAGCAAGCAAAATTCTCCCTTTTCACCATCTGCAGAGCAGATTTTGGGCTGATCCCTGCTCCATGGGTGCAAAAGAAATCCAAAAGCACAGTTTCTTTTAGAAGCACTGTGAGGTCCCAGGCAATGCATTTATCTTAATGATAACTAAACTAAGGTAAGTATTTTGCCCAGATTCCTGACAGTGCTTTTGAAAGCAACCTCCCCATCAGGAAACCCTGTGTGCAACACCTGCAAGCAGAGTCACTCTGGCGCTCCAGCAAGTAGGCACCACACAGAGGCTCTCCTGCTGGGAAAAGTGTTTTGAAGAGCATTGTCAGGGGTCGGTCAGTATAAATAACCTACTTTAATTACCATTAAGGCAATACAGTGTCTGGCTCCTGACAGTGTTTGATGTTACTATAATTTCTACTGCCCTTCATTCCTCATTGTGAGGAACAAGGAATTCTTGTTTTGCAGGACATTTGACTTTTTTTAAAATCTGGGGCAGGCAGATACGTAAACAATAGAATTGCTTAGTTTTGGCATCCGCATACCGTGGATTGAACAAAAAAAGGATTTTGCCTTAACTACCTGTAGCTATATCAGAATAATTTGTTTATCTTTGAAACCTGATGTGAGAATAACAGATACAACAGTTATGCACATAATATGTTTTACTAAAAGATATGTTTACAGATTAAAATTTGTTGTCATCTATTAAAAGGAAATGTTACTTATTTGTAAACCTAGTTCTGCATCATAGGTATCCTCAATGAAGTCCTAAATGTAAACTATTCATTTCTGTTCATGCGGGGGAATCCCAGAACACTTCTTTCTGAATGTAGCAGAGTGAATCTGCAGTTGGAGGTAGGCCCCGATATGTTCCCAGTCTGGTGATACCTACATGCATAGGAAGACAGGCTAGCTTTTACTGTGTTTTTCGTATGTAAACAAAAAACTTCCCCTTATACAGCAGTAAGACCACATTGCAGCACCTAGCTAAAAGAAGTGTGCTACATTATCCAAAAAACCATCTAACCTTCACACAGAGAAAAGAGAAAAACGAAGGAAAAGGTTCCCCACAGGTCAAAAGACTATTCACTGTTAATAGAATACAATCTTCCTTTAAGAAACTAGCAGTTTTGATCTCCCAGCAAACCTTGTACAAGCAGTTTGCCTCACAGCCTCAGTTCTTTTAGAACAGCAATATGTAGAGTGCAGGAGATGAGAATGCTATCCATAATATTGACAATTGGGGGGGGACGAAGGATGTTTTTGACATCAGTGTGGATACCTATCATATACAACTAGGATTACAAGTAACATTTCTTTCCGCATCATAGAATTCTCACTGATAGTCATATAGAACAGAATAGCAAGCATATCCCCTTCCTGCGGATGTTAATAAAATGAAAACAACAGTAAAAGGATCTACTTTAAAGTAAATGTAGATTATGAAAGTAACCGGAAATAAAAAGGTTTGTTAATGCTGCCTGGCCTACCAACGTGTCACCTTCATCTAAGCAACAGTGCTTAGTGAAAAAGTGTATAGACCTCGAGGTAGCACTTCTGCAATAGGAACATTCCTCACCCAGGCCACAGTAGCTATCTGCTTTCTGAAGTTTGGTAGCGAATTGATAGCAACATGTAATGCATGCCACTACCCATCTTGCAATTGTCTGCATGGATGAAGCTATCCCAGTCCTAAGAGGGCCATAATTGAAAATCTAGTGGGTCGCCTTGCGAAAGTTTTTAGTTCTATTCAAATAAAGTCTAAGGACTCTCCTTACACCTAAAAAAATGAAGTGCCCTCTCTGCTATTTATAAAAGAGATAAATGAAAAATACTGGCAATGATACTGTTTGGTTTACATTACAGTCTGATACGACTTTAGTTAGGAGAAGGGATGTGCCCACACGACTATCCTATTCTAGTGAAACACAGTGTATGGTTCTACTGATGACAGAGCTTGAAATTCACTAACCCTTCTTGCTGAGGTGATGGCTACTAAAAAGCTATATTCGAAGAAGGTACTGGCAGTGAGATGGGCTGTAATAGAAGAGTACTGAAGTCTTGATTGAGCCAGGTGTAAATGTTAAGGAATGATTACATTCTCCTGGCATAAAATTGGATCATGGTTGTCATTTAGGCACCATATTACAAATCTCTTCCATCTGAATTAATTAGGTGTCCTAGTAGAATGTTAGTAAAATCTGGTGGTAATTTCAGATGTCCATATACATGCCTAGCAAGACTCCAACGTCTAACTCAACTCATGATTGTCTTTAAATTATCTGCGTAGCAGGTCTGATTTAAAACTTTCAAGACCTGTTAGGTGGACTGCATGGATTGATAAGTTTCTCTTCAGCAACTAGGACCAAATTGTTGGGATTCCAGTGATAGGATTCTTGATCTGATGCCACCAGACTTGTTGAGATAGTGCATCGTAGTTGTGTTGTATGTCTGTATTAAAATCATGCTAGCTGTTAAGGGTGGTAAAAATGTTTTCACGTCCACATGAGCTGCTTTCAACTCCAGGGCGTTTATATGGTAGGGTTGTTGTTTCTACCACAATGCTTGAAAGGTGAGAGCTTGCAGATGGACCCCCCAATCGCATCAGGGAAGCATCCATTACATTTGTCTGGGCTGGCTGATCTTGATGAAATGGAACTCCAGTTAGGAGGTTGTTCCTGTTGCACCACCATTTCAGATATTCTTTTGCTTGCACAGCTAATATCAAACTATCCTCCCAGTGGTCCTTTCACTGGGACCACAGACCCTCTAAGCACTTGGCATCTTTCATAGATGCACATGCTTGAATCATTGCTCGTAGTCGAAGTGGGAGTCCCATGTTATAATTAGAAAGCAGTATTGTGTCATACATACACCAAACAGGCTATAAATCACCATATTCGGTAACCAATTCACATATTTTTTAAAAATAAATAAACTTCAGCTGATCAAGCTGCAGCACTCTTTTAACCACTCCCGTCAGAGGCTACCATACTTCAAATTTTCAAGCACAGGTGTTTATTATAGCATGCAACTTAGGATTGTTTTCCCTCTAAGGGGAGGACAGTGGGTCACATGTGAATCTATAAAAGATACCAATAGTGGAGCACTACAGTTACAGGTTGGTGCATTTTTTCCTTCTCCAGTATTGGATCTTTCATAGATTCCCATGCTTGAGTTAGAATAGTAAGCAGTTAAATAATAAATATGTTAGTATCATTATCACACATCAAAAAGCGGGAAATGGGTAGAAATAAAAAAGGTATATAAATGAGGCTCACCTCGCTGAAACTGAATTTAAGGCTCTTTGGTGGTGAAAGCCTGCATCTCACTTTCTCTTCTTGCTGAAGTGAATGCAAGAAGCAATGCCAGTTTCCAGGAAACATTTTCAGGTCTGCTTCTCTATTAGCTGTGGCTGGACTGCATTTAGCTGCCAAGCAACTGGAGGATTTTTCAATGCATGAAAAGTTAAAAAAGTTCTTTTAAAAATTATTTTATAATTCTATTTGAGCACAAGGATATATTATTCAAAGATATCCTATAACGAGATATAGATGCCTAATGCTCCTTAACCCAAGAGTGAGACAGACCAGTTTTTGATATATGCAATAGATACAGTAGTATCTGTTGAGGTTGCAATGACATTCGATGAATATTGCTGCCCGCGCACCATGAACAAAAACATTTCCACTTGAACCGATAAATTATATTAGTTGAGCCAGCTCCGGGCTTTAGCGAGGATTTGGCTACAATCCTGTGGAATGTCTTCAGTGTGAGAATTTGTTGAATTCAGAGGCCAGGCTGACAAGTTCAAAAGTTTCAAGTCTGGATGAAACACTTGGTTTGTGTTCATTGTGAGAAGATTGGCATCAACTTTATATGTTTCACCTCTGATAGGAGAAGTAGCTCGGTGAACCAATGTTGTGTGGGCCACCTTGGAGCAATGAGAATTATTTTGCCTGGTTCCCGCTTCATTTTGTAATAATTATGGGTATCAGAGGGAAAGTGTAGGCACATATTCCCGTACATGCTATTGAAAAAACAGTTCCCCATGATTGTGGTTGATGGTGCTAACTTGCACAAATTCAGCACTTTCGATTTTGGGCTGTAGCCAAGAGGTCGAGGTTCGACTTTCCCCGTAGTTTAAAGATTCTGTTGAGGACCTTTTGGTTGAGCTCCCATTCGTGACAAGAATTTGTTATCCTGCCTAACGAATCTCCCCACCGATTGCGATTGCTGGACATGTTCCACTTTCAGTTGAACTTGGTGTTTTAATGTCCATTCTCAAATCTTTTGCGCTTCAATAGATAAGGAACGAGATCTTGTTCCCCCCTTTGTTTGTTTATGCAGTGCACTGATGTAGTGTTGCCTGTGCGTATCAGGAATGAAGAACCGGTTATTCTTGGCAGAAAAGCCTGAAGGCTTAATGCGACCGCTACTAATTCCATACAATTGATGTGGTGAGCTTTTTCTTGAGCAGTCCATTTTTCACTGATCTCTAGAGCCTGTAAATGAGCACCCCAACTTTCTAGGGAAGCATCCGTTGTAATCACAAATTATGGTATATGGGCTAATAACATAAGTCCTATCGATTTGATTCTTGTGTCCATCAAGGGAGAAAAGTTTTCATTCTCAAAGTGATATTTACCATTTCTTCAAATGAACCTTCGGTATGAACCCTACTCTCTAATTCTTCCTGGAGACCCCTTATTCATAGGCGACAGAAATCAAGGGAATGTACAATTACATCATCCCCAGTAGAGATTTGTAAAGTCATACCGAAACTGATTTTCTTTTTAGAAATTTGTTGCTAATTGCATTATTTGGCAGTGTCTGTCTACTGTTGTGTATGGTTGTCTTTTATGGTATCTAGAACAGCCTCCAGAAACACAATGTTCTGTGATGGATGGAGGGAAGATTTCTTGCAAACTGACAAGAAGGAGCCTTTATCAGCCAGTCATCGAAGTAAGGAATCACTTGATGACCCTGTCTCGAAAAAGCTGCCACTGGAGCTAAGCATATTGTGAATATTCAAGGAGCTGATTTCAGGCCGAAGACGAGAGCTTTAAATTGGTAATGGCTGCCAGCCACTTTGAATCTCAAAAATTTCCAGTGTTTTGGGTGTATGGGAACATGAAAATAAGCATCTTGGAGAGCTAATTTTGCCATATAATCTCAGTCAGTAAGGAACTATAGAATCCCTTGCAACGTGACCATACCAAATGACTGCTTTTTGAGGAATTTGTTTAATTTTCTCAGGTCCAAGATAGGTCTTCATTCTGATATTTCTTTCTCATCAGGAAAAAACTGAAATAGAAACCTAAATGTTTCTGAGAAAGAGGTACTTTTTCTATAGCTCCCTTGATTATCTTTGAGATGATATCCAATTGTAGTGAGTGGGTGTTCTTCTCTGAGGCAGACCTTGAGGCGGTTTTTGGATAAACTCCAAAGTGTTATCGAATCATAGTAGGCCTAAGACCCAACGGTCTGTTTTGTGACCGGCACCTGCGTCAATTCATTGGCTTCTGGCATAGTCTTTAGTCTGAGGTCATTGCTTCATTCGAGGGGCTTGCTTTTGGTACGCCACTGAAGATGGAGGTCGGTATTGTTGTTGATATTAATATTGCTGACAAGAGGACTGTTGGTGACATTTGGATGGTTGATACCAGTATGACTGGAAACCTGCTCTGTAGAAAATTGTCCGCTACTTCTGATTAACCCTGGGCAAAGCACTACGCTACGCTCGCGTAGTTTGCGAAGTTTGCGCTACTTCGCACAACGCGAATTGCACGTAGCACAGTGCAAACACGGGTAGCGTAGCGTAGTGCAGCGGTCATTTTTTGCTTGCTCGCGGTCCTCAACGTCAAGTTGGCGACCGCGAGCAATCAAAATGACATCCCGGTGAGATTCTCAACGCGGGGAGGTCAGGTTTCTCATTGCGAGTGGTCGCGTATGCTCGCGTCCGCTCGCGATGAGAAACTACCAGTCCGCGTTGAGAAAGCTGCCGCTCGAGTAAAAATCTACTCGAGCGGCAGTAAAAGACAGCTCGCACTGTGCAAGATGCCGTTTTCAATGATTGCACAGTGCGGACAAGCATCCGGCACTGTGCAATCATTGCGAACAGTGCACTACGCAGTTCGCGTAGTGCTACGCGTAGCTCGCGTAGTGCGAACTGCACTTTGCGTAGCTTCGCGTAGCGCTACTTCGCGAACTACACCCAGGCTTACTTCTGATCCCTCGAAAGGGCTAACGTATTTGCTGTATTAGCTTCATTCAACTATAGTGTGTCGTCTACATGTTTTCCAAAGAGTGCTTCTCCATCATAAGGCCTGTCTAGGATTTAGCTTTGGACCTCAGGTCTGAAAGATTCAGATTTCCGCCACCCCTGCCTTTGGAGGACAGTTGTTCCTGCTAGTTGACAGGAACGTGTAGATGCGATATCTAAGGCACAATCAATTATTTTCGAGGATACATTTTCCCCTTCCAGAAGAATTTTCTTAGCTTCTAATTGTTTATCTTCTGGCAAGAACTCCATACATCTTCTGATGTCTGACAACATCTGACGATTGTAGCGTCTAAGAATGGCTAAAGAATTAGCCGCTCTTACCATGGTTGAAGGTAAGGTAGAAATTGTTTTGCCTATATTGTCGAATGCCTTCCTTCCAGATCTGGAGGAGTGGTGCATGGTGCAGATGAATTCCTTGAATAACGTTCAGCTGCCTGCATTACTACGGAGTCAGCTTTGAGATGTCCAATGAGACAAGCTGGAGGGTTGCCTGGTACTTTACATTTTTTATCCAGATGAGGAATGGCTGCTAACTCCGTTGGTGGTTTTTCATTATATTAATTCCCTTATTTAAGATAAAATCTATAATGGGAATCGCTTTCTCTGACTTTCGCTATGGTTCTTTAAAATCATAAAGAAAACAGTTGGAGAGTCAGATTCAGAAAGGTAAACTTAGACTTAGGTCTGTTTACTACGTTTTGGTATTCACAAAGGCACTTACGAGTAGTATCTTTAAGACTGCAGAGTCTCCACACTCGGGGCGAAGTACCCACACTCGGGCAGAATCTTCCTACTCAGGGCGGAATCTCCGCACTCGGAGCGGTGCACACAACAATGAAATAATAAGACAAACAGAGGTGCAAGCCTCTGCACATAGGTCCAGAATCAGATACCATTCATGTAGTACATTTTCTAGTGCTACATAATAGTGCAAAACTAAAAACCACAATAAATTGCAGTCTCGAGCCTCTGCCTGTCCAACATGTATATGTGAGCATGTAAGAAACAGCAGTGTGGCAACATGTAACTAAACATTGGAGTACACAATGAGTGAGGGACACAAGTAACTCAGGGGACAAAAGCCAGCCACCATGGATGAAATGTAAGGGGACTACGGAGGAGCTATTAACTATATTAGGATTATCTGAGGGGTTATCGAGACGGGCAAAAACTACCCCCAAAACAGTGTCGAAATATTAATTAAATGCATTCACATTATTATAATCATATTATCCTACAAGTGGCAATGATAAAATGTAATTTCATTTTGTAACAATATTCAAACAGTCAGTGTAAATATAAAAATGACTTATCAGTCCTGTTTTTCTTTCACAATCTGTTGAAATGTGAATGTTAGTCATAAGTCATAACCTCAAATCAAAGCTCACATTTCCAACAGTGTTTCAATCACTTCACACAACTGTGAAGGTGTTACCATTCCCCCACCCATCTCCGCCAGAATGTCGTTAGCCCAACAACAAACCACAGCCAGGCTGAATATATAAAAAAGAACAACCAGAAATGTGTTTGTGGGAATGCCCTTATCATGAGAATAAATGATCTGAGAAGGAGAAGAGCTGAGAGGATTTTGAGGCCAAGACTCAACATCTTTGGGATCCCCGCCCAAGATGTACTTTCCAGATTCCGCTTCGCACCCAATGTCATTTTAGACAGGGTTTTTGAGCGGAAGATTTCCCCCCGAGCAGGCTGTTGAGTGGTTCCCCTTCTAGGCTGCCGCTGCTGTAGTTGCTGGTAAGGCCTCTGGTATTCGGATTGCTGGCGACCTTGCTACCTGTGAGGGATTTGAACCCTCTTAGGGAAAAAACGCAGTTGGCAGGGCTCGTATTGCCTTCTTTGTCCTTTTTGCTTTTCTAGGCCAACCGCCTTGAGGGTCTCCAATTTGGATTTCATCTGTGCCATCTCATCATCAGTGTGACTGCCAAAGAGTGGGATCCTGAGAATGAGATTAAGGATCCTTTTGTTGTGACTCATGGTTGAGGGCCGTGAGACGAAGCCATGAATGTCTTCGTAATGCCACCCTGTAAAAAGTACTTGTGTGCCGCTAGCAAGGATGAATCAGCTGCGGCACTGATGATATGGTTGGAAACCATCAACCCCTCATTGACAACCTCAAGGAAGACCTCTCTTTTTTCTCTGGGGAGATCATCGGCAAACTTCTGTAAGGAGTCCCATAAAGCCATATCGTACTTACCTAGAAGAACGGGTGCACTTGCTACCTTCATAGTAGTGGCAGTTGTACTGTATACTTTGCAGCCCACTGAGTCCAGCTTCTTGCTTTCCTTGTCTGGTGGTACCATAGACGAAGGAGTCATAGCAAGATGTTTTTTAGCCGCTAAGATGACCACAGATTGTGAAGATGGGTCCGGCGAAGAAAAAGTGGATCCTCCTCTGGAGATCTAGATTTTTTCTGTAGCCTCAATGGAGCAGATTTAGCTGAGGCTGGAGTCAAGAATAATTCAATTGCTGGTTCCAACAGACTCAGAACCAAAGGAAGGAAAGCTCTTGACGCTGTGGTGAAGCATCTCAAATACATATGGAAGGAGTTAGAACCAACATTGGGATACTGAGCTTCGAAGTCCCTCTCACTAGGACCTCCTGAAAAGTAGTGACATCATCCACTGGAGAAACCCGTGGTGGTGGAGAGTCTGACAGCGCTGGAGAATATCTTTCTGCACTGGAAGTGGAGGTGGTATAGAAGGAATGATGTCTAGACCTTGTGCGTGATCTTGATCTAGATCTAGACGCACGATGATGGTGAGAGGATCTTGAGGATGGACAAAACAAAGAGCACCAGGACCTGTGGCGATGATGATGGTGTGTTCTTGAACGTGATCTAAGTGGAGAAACTCTAACCTTCGGAAGAGGGGGACTCCCCAGGTGGAAGAGGAGGAAGGGGTGCCGGTAGAAGAGGTGCCGGATAGGTGGTGGTGGAGGTGGAAGTGGTGGAGGCTGCGGTGCAGATGGTGGTGGAGGAGTAGGAGAGTCTGGCAACGCTACTAGAAAAGAAGGAGAGTATACTCCAGAGTATTCAGAGTCAGGAGATGATGAAATGCATCTCTATTTCCTTCTTTCCGCATGTCTTGATGTTCTTGACGTCGACATACTCTTCGACATTGACCTTCTACATCTTGATGTCGACACACTCCTCGACATCAACTTTTCTCTCTGTCTCGACAGTGACACACTCCTCAACGTAGACCTCCTTCTAGACCAAGCCCTCAGCGGAGAACAAGTTGGGGCTGTACCTAGTCTCGACGTCGATAATTTCGACGCTAACCAGGAATTAAGTGGTTTTTGGGCTGAACTCCTTTTTTTGGTCCTTCCACGCCTGTGGTCCTCGGAGACAGATGGAAGAGCCCCGGTGAAGGACTGACCCTCTCCTCGCTCTGATGTCCCACCTTCAGACTGCGCCTGCTGCCTGCATCGCGCATTTATCAGGAACATGGCTGTGTAGAAAGCAGATGATGAAGACATCATGAGGGTCTGACTTGGCCTTCTTTCTTCCACAGGCAGGACACTTGTCAAATAAAAATGGCATTTTATTTGACAAAATACCACACATTCCTGTCAGAAAAAGACAGAAAAGGGACAGTTGAAAACTTTCGTATGAAGTAGTTGTCACAAAAAAACACTTGAGAGTTTTGAATAGAAAAAGCCTAAAAGCCTTAGCTCAGTTCTCCAAGATCCTGTCACCAGGAGCTGGAAAAAGAAACTGAAGCAACTGCCACCTGCCGGGCCGGACTGGGAACAGCAACCAGCCCTGGCAGATTGCTGCTCAACCGGCCCTGGGAGCGAGGGGCAGGAGGGGGGCTAGCAAGAAGCACCGCTTCAGCTTTTGTTGCAGGGGGCTGATATTGAAGCACTGATGCAAAACTGGCCCCCAGTGACAAAACCGGCCCCCACAGGCACAAAACCGGCCAACACCCCTCAGGCCCACAGGGGAAATGCCCAGTGCACGCAGCGGCCAGTCAGGCCCTGGCCACCTGATGAGCATGATGGCATGTCAGTGGTCTCTGGGTCCTTAATGGCACAGACGCTGTTTTTGTTCTCACATATTGGCAGCCTATAGTGCTACACTGTCCTGCTATACTTCATCTCTCTACTTTACAAAAAGGGTTTGCGAAAGATATTTAAGCTGTTTTTACAAAGTATTGACTTTAAAATATGCATACAAATGGATTTCTTGACCTTTTTTTAAGTACAATCTGAAGAATTTGTCCATTGTAGCCTCCCTTATTGGCTGGATAATGTTCTTCTCTTAAGCATTTCTACAGGCCTTGCTGAACAAAGGCGAACATCTACACTTAAGAAGATATACTATGGAAAAGTGTTCTGGGAACCCTGCATGTGGGCAGGACTATTCAGTGCTTATGACTATCAATGGAGATCCCCTGAGAGAGAAATGTTGGTTACAAGTCCACAACCATACCAAATGACCAATACTCAAACCACATACATGACCCTACCTGACACTGCATGTAGCTTGCTACACATAATGTACTATACAGACGAGAGAGGGCTATTTACAATGTTTCATTATTTTCCCCTTCAGGTGCTGCAGCCTATGCACTATCTCCTCATTTCCTCTCACTGTACAGATGTGTAACCACTTTATCTCAATGGAGGTACAATAGGGCACAACATATGTACATGAGATATCATAGAGCGCACTTTCGGTCTCCTAAAGTCAAGATTCAGATGTCTTGACCATACGGGAGTTGCTTCTGTACTCAGTGTCCCTGATTGCAGAGTCTCCACCCTGACTGTGGAGTCCTCATCCCGTGTACAGAGCCTTCGCCCCACGTATGGGGCGGAGACTCCGCACTCAGGCAGAGATCAACACAAATATACAGGAGGGGACATACAGGAAGCTGAAGTCTATGCCATCTTCTCCTCAGAGAAGCATCTTCCTCCATCCTGCTGCTCTGTTCATCTATCCTTCCCTCAACATGGCTGAGGGTCTAGATGAGATGGCACCCCCTTTATCAAGACTGAATTAAAGATCATTAGTGAGGCGGTGCTTGCTCTGTAATGGGGCCCTGAAACCCAGTTGAGCAATGCAGCGGGTGCCCAATTCTGTCCATGATATTGCCATGCGCGGCAGTGCAATGGGGGTGTAAAACCGGCAGGGCAAACTGTGCAGAAAAGTATGAGAGGACCTGCGACGCTGGGCCAGGAGAATGGCCCAGGACATCATGGATGTTTCCTCCCAGCGCCATTCACAGCTGCTCCGCGTGACCCCACTGTACCGGAGGGCCCCACATGCAGCCTGGCCAACCCACCATGCTCAGCTGGAGGAGTTTGAGCTGCAGAGAGATGGTACGTACAAAAACTGTGTTATTTGTCATGTGAGTAGTGAGTGAAGTGTCCTGTCATGTGGTATTTGTCACCTTTGACTTAACCTTGGCTGCAAAATGTATGAGGTCTGTGCATCAGTAGATCTTTAGGAATAGTTTTTTTTTCAAGGAATTCTAGGACTTGTAGTTTTCAGTACAACTATGGGAAGATTTGTATCACAACATTTATGACTAGTAAACCAAGGTTCTTATAAAAGTTGATTGCTATGGTAGTTATTTTGACTTGACACTGTTCATTGTTAGTATGACAGTTTGTAATGTAACTATGTTGTATCACACATGCTTTTTGTTTGCGTTGTTTCTCATAACTACTATTTGTTGCATGAAATACAGTCAATTGGTTCTGTTGGGTAGTACAATTGCTGTGTTTCTGTGTATTTAATACAAAAGCAACGAGATCTCTCAAATTATTCTCAATAAATGCAAAGAATTTTTAAGAAAGGAAAAAACATATGATAAGAACACACCAAGAGAAGAAGATTTGCAAAAAAAAGCAGAGTTTTTTGCTCTTTTGTTATTCACAAGAAAATTGAATATGGCTGTCAAGAACACAATTAAATTGCGGCAATACAAAAGTGACTGTTGTGAATTTAAGTGAAAAAACGGTGACAAGTGAAGTCAATGGTGAAGTATATACAAGACAAGTGACATAAATACATGTGATTCAAGATTTCTGTCCTATCTATAAATTTATAACATGAATACAAGACCCAATGATGATTTAAAAGATAGGGTCAAGGAGACTGTATGGACATGAATGGCATTAACGTCGACGTTTCCACCCTGAAAGCAGCGCTGTGTGTTATGCGTCACAGTGGGTCTTCTTCAGGACTGTAAAAGACGGAGTGGACAGCCACATGAACGGATAATCCAATCAATGGATTTGGAGGAAGCAATGATCCTAGCAATAGAATCCACCAGAAGTTGGAAATCGGAATTCCTGCTTGAAAGTCAGGGATTTGTAGGGATCCAAAAATGGTATCCAAAGATAAGGTGATGAAACAATTCACTTTGCTAGGGTCCAAGGCAATGAAGACATCCACCATCCGGTAGGAGTCTTATTGTGAAGCGATTGCTCAAATTGTAGAAGACATCCACTAGCAGGTTGGAGTCTTAAAAGAGAACAGACGACTTCCACCAGCCGGTTGGAGTCTTGTGTTGTCAAATTAACTTGTTTAATACCACCAAGAAAAGGTCGGGTACTTGAAAACTTGCCGAGCGACTGAGAATTCCTTCGAAGTCCATTCATGTCCATACAGTCTCCTTGACCCTATCTTTTAAATTATCATTGGGTCTTGTATTCATGTTATAAATTTATAGATAAGACAGAAATCTTGAATCATATTTATTTATGTCACTTGTGCATGTCTTGTATATACTTCACCATTGACTTCACTTGTCACCGTTTTTTCACTTAAATACACATCAGTCACTTTTGTATCGCCGCAATTTAATTGTGTTCTTGACAGCCATATTCAATTTTCTTGTGAATAACAAAAGAGTAAAAAACTCTGCTTTTTTGAAAATCTTCTTCTCTTGGTGTGTTCTTATCATATGTTTTTTCCTTTCTTAAAAATTATTTGCATTTATTGAGAATAATTTGAGAGATCTCGTTGCTTTTGTATTAAATACACAGAAACACAGCAATTGTACTACCCAACAGAACCAATTGTTCGCTATATCATAAATACCCAGGTTCTGAGGGACACAGGGTCACCCCATTAACTCTAATGAAATACAATCAAGGCTTACATTGTGAACCTTCCCTTACTCCATATGATACATACAGATCCAATGTGTACTAAATGAACATATGTCATATATGTCGGTGTCAAAAATATATGTAGAAGTACTAAGTAAGTATATATGAGTTGCAGTGTGCTGCACAAAGCATTCTTATAATGGAAACAGTGGCTTTACGCAAGTACAGATTCTGATGTTCCCATGGGCGAAATACATTTTAATAACAGACTTTTTAAGGATTATCTCCAAGAGACTGATTCACATAGGATAAATTACACTTTAGTGTTAGGCATGTTTTTATTTGGTATTCCAAATATAAGAGCTGCCAGTAGGTTTCTGTCAGTGGAGACTGTACAGTCGGGGCAGAGAACTCTGCTCATAAATTGATAGAACTGGAGACACCTTTATGTGTGGAGATCTCTGCCCCAACTGCGTACTCTCTCCACTTATTAATTTAATATTGAATAGTAGTTTGGAACTAATGATGAAAACCTCAACTTACACTAAAATGGAATATTACCTTTGTAAATATGTCAGACAATAATGACCATGTCTGTCAAATTCTGAAATATGTGAATTATTTATTCTCGTGAATGCTAAATCACAACTAATATTTTGGGGAAATCACATAATATTGCGTATTTAGGTCAAGGTGAAACAATGTCTGGAATTGTTTAACTTTTTTATCTTTGTGCCTTAAAAGTGTTCACCACCTACATAATTGTTCATTTGCATTTTTCAGTGGACCAGGCTGGCCAAGGGATATCACTACAGGACCAGAGAGCAACCACTACATCCTCATAACATGTCCTCTCGACACCACCAGTGAGAAGGAGGGAGAACAATCACCCAGCAGGGGTAGTGTGCCCACCCGTAGTCTGACAAGACCATCTGAAAAAAGAATCCAGGTGGAAGATGAGGAGGCTGAAGGGGGGAAATTGAAAGGGACACCCCAGCTAGGGGGAGGAAGAAGTGGGGTCTTCTCCTGGCCCACAAGATGAAACATCTGCAATGGTGTCCCCAGAGCAGGTTCCACCGACACCTGGGCCTGCCACCACCCACTCCCTAACTCCTGAGGCCCCCATTCCATCGGGGACTCCAGCTGCACTCCCTGAACTCTCCCTCCAAGTGCCCTCCAAGAAGAGCAAGAGCCAAGGGAGACATCTGCCCCCTACATCCCACAGCCCTCATGTAAGCCACAATCCCCTTCATGTGTGGCTGTTCCTGTGGCTGCACGCACTCCAGGGGGTGATGGTGGCTATTAAGAAGGCTAAGACTGTGATCCCTAGGGGCTTCAAGGACATTAGGGACAAGCTCCAGATGCACCGGTGATGCAGCTTGATTCCATTCAGCTACATTGTCTGTGTCGGCTCCAAGACCCACCCAACCTATTGTTGCGCCTCCCAGTTCATCAGCCCTCCGTTTGTGCTGCTACCCCTCGTGTTGTCTCTTCCCATGAGGTGTCTGGTCCTGCACCAGCCAACCAAAGATCATCCACATGTGAGGAGGACTTTCACATCAATGTGAAACATGAGAGTGGGGCTGGCCAGTGACTATGCCCCCCCACTCACTCTCCAAAAGCCTGGACCCTACTTGCAAAACAACATGTGGCTTGAGGAGCGGACATTGTTCCCTAAGTAGACTTTGGACTCTTGCATTTGGACAACGTTTTGACTGTGGACTATTTTGTTTGACCCCTTGTATATAGACTAGTTCCCCTGACGCTTCCTGAACTGTTTTTATTATGTTGCCCAGTAAGATCCTAGTTCCTTTGCCCATTCTGCCTTTAGACTTTATTTGTGTTCCTTTCTCCCATTCCATCTGACAGTTTATTTTGAACTTTAATTGATATTCCATTTTTTTATGTTTTTTATATACGCATTTAAATATTATTTTCACAAAACCTCTCTCTTATTTATTTGGCATAATGTGTGCTGCATGAGATGTAGTTAACTGTAAATCTGTAAGTGTTCAGCATATGCTTTCTACATGATGCCTTGTAACACAGTCAGTCTAACAGGTCGACACGTAGTACTCACAAACAGTTACCTTGAAATATATGTCCTACAACCAGAGTAATCATTTAAAAAAACATCAAAGTCAACTCAGGGTAGAAGGCCCTGACAGCATTACACTGGCTGCCAGTAGAAAGGAGAGTTGCATTCAAGGCAATGTGCCACTGTCACCATATTCTATTGAAGAAAGGCCCAAGATACCTTCAACCGTTAATAACCCAATACATCCCAGGACGGAGTTTAAGATCTATGGATAAGGCACTAGTGACTGTACCTAGAATATTTAGAGCAAGAATGGGAGCACGCTCATTCAGGTACCGTGCAGCTAAAATGTGGAACTGCCTACCATTAGATCTAAGAATAGAGCCTTGCAAATGTAGATTTCGTAAACAGCTGAAAACATGGCTGTTCGGGCAAACTGGATAAGACTACTGTCAGTTAGTCTGCACAACGCAGCAGTACATGCGGATGACAGCAGCCTCTCCTCAGAGCATGTGTCTCAGCGCGGGGACACACCGATGGTGTAACCATCGCTCTACAAATGAATAAATAAATAAATAAATAAATAAGTTGTCATTGATGCACATATTTTTATTTATATACATGTGTTGAGTTAAAAACTCAGGGCCTGATTAACAAAGGGCCTCCAGACACGTGGCGGAAGCCCTGCAGATGTGAGGAAGTTTCCGCATGAGAATTCTCATTGCGGAGATTCTGCCCCGAGTGCGGAGACTCCCCCACTGCTGCAGGGCCTCCGCCACGAGTGCAGAGGCTCTTTGTGAACCAGGACCATATTTACAATAGTCCCTAGGGATATCTCCTATGACTTTGCAATTGTGGGGGTGAGGATCTTTGCGAGTAAGTGCGCATTCTGGGTGGGCACCCAATGTGTGTGTGCATGTGTGGCAGCTGCCTGTGCAAGAGGATCAGTTCGCTGAGCTGGCGGGGCATGTGGCTGTACCGATGGGGGGATATGGGGGGAGGGGTGAGTATACAGGATTGTGTGGTGGTGGCTGTACAGATGGGGGGTAGCCCCCGTGCACGAATATCCTGCCGCACTGTACAGGTCTGGGGGTCTGTACAGATGTGGGGTGGCCGTACAGGTTTGGGTGCACGTGGCTGTACAGGTTGGGGTGCAGGTGGCTGTGCAGGTGGGGATGCAGATGGCTGTGCAGGTTGGGGTGCAAGTGGCTGTGCAGGAGGGGTGCAGGTGGGTGTGTAGGTGCATGTATTGACTATGAAGGTAGACTTTGGAACATTTTCAACATGCCCTAAATCATCGTCAGTCAAGGCATGTTGTCTTGCACTCTCTTCCCTATACAATTTGATTAGATCTTGGTGCATCCTCAGCATGTCTTGGCAACATTTCACAACATTGTCGATAGGCACTGGTCTGACTGCCAAACATCTGAAGGAGTCCTTGTAGTGAGTCTGAAATGTCAGACACAGTAGCCCCATGCACGAATATCCTGCCGCACATCAGTCTGCTGTTGGAAACATTCCTCCTCCCACAGGCAAACATGAGCATCTGCCACCTCCCTCCGCATGGGAAGACCTCTAATATGACCAGTGACCAGCAAGGGGAGGGGTGGCACATGGGAGACTGCAAGTACGAGATTCATGGCTAAGGGATACCTGATCGTCGCCAGGGGTGTTCTCTCCTTCAGATGTTTGAGAGAGGCCTAGGATAGGATGCACCTTTATGGTAGAAATATGTAGGAAAATCTACACATTAACCTAGGAAGTGAGGGCTGTGAGGAGGTGATGGTTGTGTTGGGGTTGGTAGACTCTGTGGCTGGTTGGCTGACTGCTGGGGGCTTGCAACCCTCAGAAGGGAAGTAGGAGGTACAATGCTGACCAGACATGAAGCAGCCATCTGTCTTTTGGGTAGTGGGCCAACAATGCCCTCCCCTTTATTCATGTCCTCCTTGACCAGCTCCTGCTCATCTTCTTCCTCCTCATCCTCTTCTTGTTGAGGGTTCTGGCTGTAGATATTGCTGCTTGGAGGAGGGTTAGATTCAATCCTCATATTGCACGCTGCCCTCTGCTGGTAGATGGCTCGGCTTCATTAAACAACTCATGGAGCGTACCGGTTGACGGCGAGATCCACACCGTCTCCCTGTATGCCGACCGTCTCCTTGTATGCCGATGACGTCCTTGTGTACATAAAAGATGTACAGGATGGTGTAGAAGAGGTCACCCGCATCCTCTCAATTCAAAAGCTACCTTGGGCTTGGCAGTTAACTGGACTAAGACTTGTCTGTTCCCTGTACACCCAACCTGCCCCCGCACAACATCGTCAGGCACTCATACCATTAGAGGGGAGCCATGCATCTTTTGATATTTGGGTATAAATATTTACCATACAACTAGAGACTTCACTGACGGTAACTTCATAATGGCAATCTCTTGGCTGCGGCCTCAGATCACCTTCTGGTGCTCCCTTCCCCTCACGGTGCAGGGCCCTGTGGCCCTCTAACAAATGGTGATGCTGCAACGGCTCCTATACTTCTTCACAAATTTATCGATCTGTATCCTCTGCAGCAAATTAGTCACTGAATACAATGCTGGGGGGCCTGGTATGGAACAAAGGGAGGTGTACAGTGGCTTTGTTCAAACTGCAGCTGCTGAAGGAGGGGGGGGGCCTGAGAGCCCCGGTGTTTGAGCACTATTATTTGGAGGCACAGCTCCAATGGCCCACATGATGACTAGATGGGCACAACTTGACGGAAGTGAGCTTGGAGTCAGGGACTGGAGTGATCAGTCTGGTATAGGAATTATTTCTTACCGGTTCAGAGTTGCAGATGGCCTCTAACAGCCTCCTTCGGGTGGCATATGAATGCCATCGCTGACCATTGCGGATCACACCCAGTATAACATAGTACGCACCCGAGATCCCCCAGAGCTCTATTTGAGTCTTCTGAGAGGCTCCTGAGGGAATGGCACTATGGGACTCTCCAGGAGTGAGCGCCCTAGGCAACTTATTCCAGGACGGGGCGCTCATCCCATTCAACATGCTGGTGGAACAGACGGGACTCCCGGTGGGTCAGTTTCTGACGCACAGGCACCTCGCAGCTGAACTGGAGAGGCTGTGTACATCACTGACACTGAACCCACTTCACACCCTCTGGAGCAGATACTACACACAATGGGCTCCACTGCATAGCCTGGCTTTCGAAAGCCCTCTCTAATACGAAACAAGAACAACTAGCTATCCTGTGGCAAAACTAGAAATGCCACATATGGCATGCACTGACCCAGAAGGAGTGGGGAAGAGTTCCGGCGTAACCGCAAAAAGTCTCCCACGATGCCCGCTTTCAGTACATCCAGTTACACATATACTGAGCCTACATCACACCAGCCAAACTGCACAAAATATACCCTGCACCATCTCTTGATTGCCCTCGCTGTTGTGCCCCTGCGGCGGACATGGTACACATGTTCTGGACCTGCCTGAGTGCTCTAGGCAGAAGTCTGCACAACCATTACCCGTGTTACTGGCCACCCGGATCTTGACGGGGCTTTCTGTGTCACACTAGTTAAATAAGGGGCTAGTCAATGTAATTTTTTGTGTTTTTGAACTATAAATTGGACATTATTTTCGGTCTCTCCCTCAGTGAAATTACGCTACCTCCTCAAGACAGGCAACATCTTGGGTGGAGATTTGCAAGGGAGCAGGCAGGCATGGCAATGAGTATGCCCTTTTCAAAAGCTTGTGAAACCCAACAATGACTAAGCCGGTTGAGGAGGTGGTGGTAGAGAAATGGGAGCTAAGTGTTCATCCCACTCTGATCCTAAATCATGCTAGCCATGCACTTCCTCCTCTTCTCTGTCATCGTCTGAATGTATGTCTTCTTGCATGGATGGTGGGTTGTGGTGTTTGAGGTTTTGGACTTGCAATAACATGAGAACTTCGAGGTGTTGATGGTTGAACCTCCAGGAAATGTGGTACAGAAGGTTGCTTTGCTGATGAAGACTTGGAAATCTTTTGTGATAATCTGCCAACATGCATCTCAAATCACTAACAAGAGCTCTAGGGACTTGCATCATCTCTTCTTGATATGCATATTCTTGTTTGAATGGTTCATATTAGTGATAATATTGAGGTGGCCTTTCGTTACATCTGGGTATCCTGTGCAGGGAAATATTCACCCTCCATGTAGTCATCGTCTTGATAGTTAACATTGACGTAAGTGGGCTATATGTCAGACCGAATGGTCCATCACCATCATCATTAGACTCTTCAATAGCTAACAAGTGCCTTGGTGGTATAGGTAATAATTTACTAGGAGATGTATGTTCAGGTATTAAGAGCATAAGAATACCTCTTTCTGAAATTAGAATCGTTTATTTCTCATCAATGATGTTGGTGGTTTTATCGATGGTGGCATCGTCAGTGTCGTCGATGTTGTCACCGTTATTTTCGTTAACAGTTTTGTCTTTGCTGATGAAGGAGTAGTGACAACGTTGAAGTTGTTGTCGACAACATCATCACTGTCATCGGCATCAATGTTGTTTTCAGAGACACCTGTTTTGTAAATGGCGTCGACGAGATTTCGTCAATGACTTTAACAGTCTTTAAAGGTTTAATTATCGTTGATGATTCCATCAATGATGGTTTTTTATACATAATAAGTATCTTACTTGATGGAATTGTAGGTTCAGATCTGGACTTTGAGGAATCTTTCCCTTTGGTCTGCTTTGAAGATGGGCTTCGCTCTTCAGAGAGCCTATGATGACTCTGTTTTTGAAGCCTTTTTAGGAGATTTTTCTTCTTTGCGATATTTTGCTGAATGCTCCTCTGATCTGTCTCTCTTTTGAGACTTTCTAGAAGATTCTGTGGTACTTTCACTTTCCTCACCAGAGATTGTCGTGTCCTTAACTTTGAGCTTTTGAAGACACAGCAGTAGCCTATCTTCACTATCCTTTTAGGCCTTAGTGGAAAAAGTGTGGCAGATCTTGCAGTGTTTCACTATATGAGAAGGATATAGGCAATAAACACATTCCTTGTGGGGATATCTTGAATAAAGTATCTTCTTCCCAGAGGAGTCGCAAAGATGGAAAAGGCTCTTTTTGAGGTTTCTGATATAATGTTCTTTCAGAATCTTAGTTGTCAGAGTTGCAGTGAAAAAGTTCTCAGAATATGACTTGCTGCTAAAGTGGAAAAAAATGAAAATTAGAGCTCAAGGAGATTCCCATCACACGATGTGCAGTTGAAAATCTGAAGTATGGTAGCCTCTTAGGGGAGTGGTTAACAGGGTGCTGCGGCCTGATTGGCATGTGGGTGGGAATATTATATGTTTAAGATTATCAGTGCGGATTCTTTAATGCAGAACCATAATAATCGTTAACATACCGTTAGAAAGTGGAATATTAGTTGAGGTGGGTGGTAGTCCACCACAAGTAATAATGGCACTATTCTTTTTAGGTCCAGTAAAGGTTTCAGTAATTTAAACCCGAGCTCAACCCCTGGTATCTATGGCACAGAGCAAACAGGCTTAACGTAAGGAACTGTGTAAAGCATTTTGCAGTACCAAAACAGATTAAAAAAATCAAAAACACAACACAGAAAAAATGTCACTTACATTTATAAAAATAGAGAATATTTTAATTAACAAAATAACACCAACACAAACAAATCTAATAAGGGGAACTGGAGATATGATCCTAAAGTTTTAAATAAAAAAAGGGCAAGAACGACCATGATGGAGCATGGGTCAGAAACAGAAACCAGGTTCACCCCAATCTGCATTTTACCTTCTGACTCTGAAATGAAATTCAAAATTCCTAAGTAGCCAAGGCAGCAGATTGCGGCTGAGAAGTGTTTCACAAGGCCAGATAGCTGTTGGACGAAGTCCTGGTGAATCCGTTGACTTTTGGCAGGAAAGCTCAGAGCAGAAGAAATTCAGAATTTGTGCCTAAGGAAGGTGACTCCCTGGTCAAATACATTTGGTGCTGTCATCCGATGAAGATTTCTACCTTTGGGCTCACTTTACTGGAGCCCAGATTTCTCTAGTGGGGTAAGGCTTAAAGCCATAGCCGAACATGACCCCCATAAGGGGGTCCTGCTGAAACTGATTTGCTGCTGTGAAAAAGCTCTGAGGTGGAGCAACCTGAATCTTTGGCCCAGCAGCATCATATCTTCGTCGGACTGACTTGGCAGGTTTGTCCTGATCTTCTTTCAGTTCTGCAGGCAAAAAATCTTGAAAACATTTCTAAGCCCCAGATTTTAGCGTTAGGCAGGGGAGTACACTTTGACAACAGCCAAGGGTTCCAGGAAAACAGGAACAGAACATTGTCCAGTTAAACTGGTCAGCTGGCCCCCTTCAGGAACGTAGGCTTCCTGCACCTTTTGTGTCCCTGCAGCTTAACAGGAAGTCAGACAATTAACCCGCACAGTCCGCTTCTTAATCTTGACTACCAGTGGGAGCAGATTCAGCCCATAGGGTTTTTCTCACAGTTCACAACAGCAGGTGCAGTCTTTCTTCTGTCTTCCAAGCTCCAGTAGTGTTCTGAAGATAGGGCCCATGAGTGCTACATTTATGCCTGGCACTAGCCTGTGGGTAAGGTTGACTTCTGGCCCCTCCCTGACCAACAAGGAAAAAGTCCCCAGGGGTAACCCTACCAACATTTGCAGCAATTCTGGTGTGCCCTACTGCAAACAATCCCAGAGTGTCCCTCTCTACCTAAAACTAAGATGGCAGAACATTTCTTCCCTTGTGCGGAGCTCCTACAGGTGTGGCCAGGGAAACTGGCAAACCCTCCCCTCTGGTCGCTCAAAGCCGGTTCAGGGGGCAGCTCCTCTCCCACTGGCTTAGTGGCTGTCTGGCTAGTTAGACAACACAGTGGCAGCCCCAGGTGTCAGCTACATCTGCCAGTGAAAGAGTAGGCATCCTTCAAAGATATGAATGGGGCTGTGCACAGCCCCCAGGCCATCCTGTCAGGGAAAGGTCAATGTCTCCTCACAGCTAAGCCCTTTGTCCCAGTCCTGGGAGCAAATTCACAACTAATCAAGGAACTCTATTCAACTTCTGTGTGACGGTTAGAAGCCCAGGCAAACGGGATTCCCAAGGCTTTAAGCAGACTTTTTAAAAGTATCTTTTGTGAAATGTTTGTTGCAAATCCGACTTTGCCAATGAATTGGATTTGAAATAAATCGTTTAAAAAGTAGAAGA